>CAHIKZ030000601.1:247500-507500 GCA_903632075.3 Acanthosepion pharaonis
GTTTGGGTGTCAGTCTGAGGACAGTGCAGATGATTTGGAAAGAATTGGATGTGTCTAATGGTGATTATGAAGGTATGGCAGTTTGGAAATGCACTCTGATCATTCTGATAAGAAAAGAACCAAATTTTTGGTTGAGGACCTCAGACTTAACATGGAGGCCTACATCAGGTGCCTTGAAGAGGTACTGCTGCCCTGAGTCAAGAGGGTGGCTGCTGGAAGATCTTATTTCTGGCAACAGGACTCTACACCAGGCCACACAAACAGAACTCAGTCATGGCAGTCAAACAATTTTTGAAACCACATCACCCTTTATATATGGCCACCTAATTTCCCAGGCTGCAACCCCCTTGATGAGTGGGGGTGCTGTTGAGCGAGAGACCAACAAAAATCCTTGTAACACCAAAGATGGACTGAAGGCAAGGATTATGGCAGCATTCACCAATTTAAACAATAACACTGTCCAGAAGAGTTGCAGAAGATTCCAAAGTTATCTGGTGTAACATCTCATTTTAACAGATATAGTTACTAAAATTACACAAAATTCTTGAAATAAATTCAACCACGGCCTCCAATTGACTTTGGTAGGTCTTATGACTTGTCAGTCCAGAAACACCTCCACATACTGAGATTTTGTGTTAATATAAGTAGCAAGATTGTATCCATTACCATTTTGCTATGTCTATCACATAGCTTACAGTACCGGGTATTTCCCATTTTGCAGGAATCACCACTTTGTTGAAATGCAACCTCCATTTCTACTCCAACAGTTTCTTTTCTTGCACACTTCCGAGCTGTGGAACACACTTCTGTTTCCTTGCTTCATTGTCACCTAGAATTTTCAAAAATTTAAATGCAACATCAATCAGCATTTTCTATCTTCTTGAATTCTTTTTTTTTTTTTTGCTTTTTTCATTTTCTCATTTCTCCCTATTTTCAGTGTTCACTTTCTGTAAACCCCTGTGTACTAGTGGCATTACTGCCTTGCTTGGGGTGAAATGATTAAACAAAAAAAAATTTCTTTTTAAGTATGCTATGGCATACAAAAAAAAACACATTGCCATCAAGTTTATAAAACATCCACTGAAGGTGCAGATTTGATCTAATGGTTAATATCATGAAAAAAATGTGAAACTAGTTCTCTTTCTTCGATATGTCATGTCCCTCTCTTTAGGACAGGAGTGATCATGACTCTCCACAATTTCCTGTTCTTTGTAGTTCTTAGTTAAGAGCTTTTCCAGTTATTATTATTGTTATTATTATTATTATTGCACACCTGATCTTTTACTGTCTGCTCCCCTCTCAGCTTCATAGGTGTTTTGAAACAGTCTGCCATTATCACAACAAAGGCACACCTAGTAAAAGAACGATAAAAAAAAGTAGTATAAAAGAGACTGGTTGATGTATTGTAAAATTGACCCTGGAAGTAAAAATCAGCCTTAGTTTTAGTCAATCAGAAGAAAACAGATTAAAACTTTTATATGACCCATGTCAATGTAAACTTGTAAAATCATCCATCTTTATATTTTACCCTTAGACTATAAGCTGAAGATCTGCTTTAGTTGTTTTTTGTGTTAGTGCTTTTTGGGATTAAACTGTAATTCCTTTTAGAATATATGAGATTTAAGTGCTTTCATTAGTTTATATAATAATTTGTGATCATCTTCATTGTTTTCATTAATGCCTTCTTCAGATATATCTTGTTATTAGAATATTTTTTCTTGAACCATTTCACTGAGAAGATAGCATCTTCAGAATTTTTGAGATGAGGAATTATTATTATATGCATTTTTATTCAGACCATTGTTATTTCAACTGTTGTATCCTCTGACCTTTTCAGGTGTCTGTCTGTTGTACTTGGCTACCACCTTGGAATTTCTAACCAAAATCCTTATTCAGTCCACAGAGAGAGATTATTTTTATTCCTTTTTCCATGCTTAGGGGAGATAATTCATATCAGTTAATACTCACCAGTCTTTGCTACCTTTTTGTTTTGCTTGTCCATGTGAATTCTAATTTCTTTCCTGTGTCATTTTTTGCTGTATACTATATAAAGTTGTTATAGAGAACATCATTCATTTCATCCACTGTGTATGCTGCCACTACCATGAAAAAACTAAGTTATACTAATGAAGCCTAAATTTATTCTTCATTGGCATATATGATTAGTAATTAGGATGATACATTCATCATAATTAGTTTCCTAAAAAGGAAATTATTTATGACTCAACCAAATACTTAACATTAATGTGTGTCTAAATATTCTTCATAAGAAATTATCAATATATATATATATATATATATATATATATATATATATATATATATATATAAAAATAAAACGGAGGATGCCTGTATGATACCTTTTCATTTAAGATCTATCCTACCAATTTTTACCAAACTTGGCACATACATCATACAATTTAAGAGATAGGTTCTTAGTGTAAAACAATAATTTAAAAAATAATCAGTATGTAGGTTACTTACATCATGACAAGCTTAATGATACTTCCTTGTTATTCCTACGCCACTGCATTTAGCGAAAAACAAAAACATTAAACTAAAAACGCCCTCAATTTTCAATCAATCTAATACAAACTTCACTCAATTGTAGCCAACAATAATTTGGTTATTTAACAGTTATTCAACTTGATAATTGAGTCCAACCATATAGTGAAAACCCACGTCAATAGCGAAAAATGGTGATTTTTTATTGGTTTGTTTCTTATTTTTCGTTGAACTTTCCACCAATTTTCATCAAACTTAATAATTGCTTTATAAATGTATCCTCTTTTACATCCCTGGTAGCACACTGACAAAGTGAATTTCAAAAACTCCAAAATAATTGTGGGTCTTCATGTTGCCTGTTTTACCCCTTCATGTAGTCGGCTAACTTCGATTGAATAAATACAGACTACTTCTGTTATATCAGTAACTGCATTAATTCAAAATGTTTTTAATGAAAGTAATGTAAAGTAATTGAAGAAGATAGACTCTGTTACATCTAAACATGATGCTGTTTTTGCTCCATTCTAATTGAACGCTTTTTCTGATCGACCAACTGTGTATAGCTGCTAGTCTTAAATAAAGAAATAATAATATATGAAAGAATTAATGAAATTTAACATGAAATATATATTGAAAGAATTAATCATAAAGAAATAATAAGTAAAAATAGTCATAAATTATTCATGACCCAACCTAATACTTAACTTTGTGTGTTGAATTCAAACATTCTTCTCCTAAAATGTCTAATATTTCATCCTATCAGTTTTGAAATTTATGGAATAAATTTTCATAAGATTTGAGCCAATCCTTTTTCATTCGTCTTCAGCTGGGAAACTTGTTAATTTGTAATCGGGGTTTGTATTTGTTATATCAAATTGAAATTAAGACCGTAACTCATGATTGTGTTTCCACTGGTATTATAAATAGGTGCACATGCTAAGATTTGGATACTAATTTTTTTTTTGTCAGGCTGGCTCTCCTAACTTGAAAGATTGGTGTAATACAATCTTCCTATCCCAATTTGATCTTTACAGTTCTCTTTGTCTTTTAGTAACCATTTTTTATTTATTTCAAATAATTCTTACTGCCACAGAATACACTCCTTAAGATTTTCTAGAAATAGATTTTTGACAAAACAAAATATTACCGGCAATAAAAACTCTGTCGGCATTAAATAACCCATTGGGGTTGATATGCCATAAAACAACAAACCAAACCAAACCTTAAGATTTTCTCTGGATATTTGTAGTTGCTGGAGAAACAGCCAGCTTTGTTACTGGAATACATGTGTCTTAGGAAAAAAGAAAAAAAGGGGGGAAGAAAAAGAATTGTTTAAACCTATCCACAATAATAAAAGTAACAGACTATATTCAGTCAATGTCAATAGCATCTGTGGTGCATAAAGAACAATGATGTAATAATATCTCTGGCCTTTTGACAGGGCTGTAGATAAAATAAACTGGATGGGCATTTTCTGTTAATGATTTATTTGATGAGCAGGAAAACATTTTCATGAAGAAAGAAGAAAGTTGAGAGAGGAATGATTCTAGAATGTTGTTAGCTCAGAATTTGTTTATTGTTATTTTCATGACATGATAAAGTCCTTCCTATTATTAATTCACTTCTTTCTGACTTAGATGAGCATCAAAATACATGGAACGTGCTCTTAAGACATTAATCATGTAACATATTTTTAGTAAAAGAAAAAAAATTAAAAATAGATGAAATTTATATATATGAAAATTATATATATATATATATATATATATAGTGATTTTCCAAGCATAGCATAGATGTGGCACAAGGCCGAAAGTATGGGGCACCCAGTGAGGATCGAACTCACTAGTAATTGTTCTAGCCAGACAAGCTTGCTAACCATTACACCACCTCGAGGTGCCTATATATATATATATATATATATATATATATATATATATATATATATATATATAAAAAAAAAAAAACTTGGTAATCCCAAGGAAGATGAAATCCTGAGAGCTCAATGTAAATCCAGAGCTAATATTTTAAAAAAAAAACAGACCACTTTAAGGTTCCATTATTATAATTTATTTCACCAGAGCCCTTTTAAAGGACTCCGGATCATCAGATAGCACTTCCAAAAATGAAACAAAAATTGATGGGTAGTGTAAGTTTTTGTAATTTGCAACTACTTTCTCTTTACTTCCCTCTCACTCTTCTTTTTTTCTTTTTTCTCTCTTCTCCCCTCCCATTTCAATATATCACTTCCGTTAAGTTAACCGTTTTAATAGGTCAAGGTCTGGTCACTCCTCCTCCCCCAAAACTAAGTATGATCGAGAGAGATATTAAATTAAACCCTCCCTAAACTCTACCATGTCTCTCTAACTACTCCTATTACACTCTCTGTTAAATTACAAAAACTTACACTACCCATTAATTTTCATTTCATTTTTCGTAGTGCTATCTGATGATCCGGAGTCCTTTAAAAGGGCTCTGGTGAAATAAATTATTATAATGGAACCTTAAAGTGGTCTGTTTTTCTTTAAAATATATATATATATATATATATATATATAGCTGGTTATTCGTATTCAAGGATACCTGTCTATTAGGGTGTCTAGCCAAACCCTATTGCAGATGCTCGCTCAACACCCACAGAGCTCACCTGAATTACAGTTTCTGGGAGAGAGTGTGTTATCTAGCATTATCAACAATTTGAACAAGGCCAGCACACTCAAACCCACAGTCACGATGTTCTGTCAACCCAATTTCATTAGCAAGGCTTGGGTCAACCTGTGGTATCGTTTTCAAGCACTTTCCAAAGGTGCCACATGCTGGGATCATCCCCCTCCAGATCGATAACATCAGGAAGTCTCCTTACCGACAAATTAACCATAGTGAGATTCGAACCTAGATCACATGGTCAGAAAGTAAATGTTCTAACCACTCAGCCACATGTCCATAGTAGAAAAATAAATAATAAAAATAACAATAAAACAAAATCTTGAAAGATGGATGAAATTTACTCCTGAAAAATAATATATATATATATACATACACACACACACACACACACACAAACCTCTCCTCTACAGATTCAGTTGATGACAGCAAAGATTGAACTCTTAAACTGATAATTTACTTCATGAATGAAAATGTAAAATAACTATTTAAGATTATATCATAAATTCAAATAAAAATGTCTCATCTTTTTAGCAATAAATATTAAGTTTTGGTAAATTGTTTCAATTATTACCAGCTGTAGTAAATTTTTCTATATTATCATTGATTTTTTTTTGATTTTTTTTTTTTTTTTTATGAAATAAAATAAGATGGTATGACTGTATCATTTTCCTCCATTTTGTCATCTTGATAGTCTCCTTAGATCCATTATCCACCTCTTGGTTGTCTTTCATTGATTGACCAACACCTTTCTTATGATTAGTTTTTGATTCATAATGGCAGAATTTAAAAAAAAAAATTGATCCAACAATTCTGATTATTCATGAAATGGATGTTACTTGAATCCTAATGGTGTTTTTCCTTCAAGTCACAATTATCAATGGATGGCTGACTTGCATGAATCCATTATTTACAAGATAGTTGCAAACATGGTTTTCCCCTTCTTGGGATTTTTGCAACCATCCATCTTTTGTTCATGCCAAATAATGCAATTCTCTTTGTCCCTTGACAACCATCTTTTATTCACATTTCAACTTCATAGCTTTTAGCTCCATAATATTTTTGGCAAAAATATATTCCTCAGGCTTCTTTCAAGTTTCTTAGTGACTAGAAAAACAGACATCTTCTCAGAGCACATATCAATGAAAAAAGAAATGATGTGCAAGTCAACATTGACGTTATGAAAGAGGATAGGAGACAGTGTCTCTTACTGGCTTTATGCCAATACAAAAATAGGTAGTGAGAGTCTGAATTATTCAAAACATGTTGGAGATGACATAGACTCATTGTTTTTTTGCCAATAAAAAAAACAAGTGTTACTTAGATTTTACATTAAAATGCCATAAAGATGTATTCTGAAATTATATTAGTATTTTCTTGGCAATAAATGAAAGCATTTTAATTAAGCTCACATATGGAAAATCGTTGTTCATAGATTTAACAGATTAAATGATAAAATTAAGTGAAATGTGATATATATTTAGGCAGCATACCTTCATTCAAACATGTTTCATTTAATAATATAGATATATATCTATTTATTTTCATAATGATCCTTTCCAAAAACTGATTAGAGAACGGAAAATGTTCAGTATAAAAATAGACATAATATGTCTATATTATTCACTGAAACTAATATATATATATATATATATATATATATATATATATATATATATATATTTTCAGATAGTGTATCTGTAGAGAAATAAAATGAACAAAAAAACAATAGAAAAAAACTACTCTTAGCTGACATGTTTCATCTTCTGAGAGACTTTATCAAGACCATGATAAATTCCATCAGATGACAAATAGTTTCTTCTCTTGTCTCTTTTTATTCACACACACACACACACTATATATATATATATATATATATATATATATCTCATTCCATTTTATTGTTTAATATTTGAAATTTATCCCTCATTCTCTTTGCAAAGGTTGGAGAAAATAGTCACTTAAGAGGATTTTTTTTTTCTGTTCACCCAATACAAAGCCCAAGTGCCACTCAAGGTAGAGGCTGACTAAATGTGGTTGATGTAAAAGGCGAAAGAAGTATATATTATGAGGGTATGTAGGATAGATAATGATCGACCTTTGATTTGTAAAGGTTAAATCTGTAGTGATCAGGCAATCATCTTCTTGGGAGTATGTTACACAATGGAACAGTTTTGGAGAAGAAGCTGTCTGAGTGAAACTTACTCCTTACCAATGAAATATGAAAGGAACAATGAATTGACAATATACATGGCATGGCAGGCTCTAGCTGTGAATGTTTGGACTGGTGGGATTTAGCAATGTAGTTTGTCTAAACATCTGACATAAAAACAGCAATAGAGTAGCAATTTTCATGGCAGATAATGCATACCAACATTTTTTTTCTCTTTTTGATGGTCATTTTTAATGTCTTATGTTTTAATCTTTTTGGTTTTCCTGAACACTCTCCCAAATTATTCACATTATTTACATTCAGACGTAAATAACTGACAACTAATCCTGGAAATTCAGAGAAACGCTCACAGATCAATTCAATTTTATAATTTCCTCCTTCTATATGCTGTATCTCTTTACGATGTTGACTATCATGACTTTTTGAATCCCTTGTAGTGCTTAGCAACATTTGTCCCTTTGCCAAGATTCCCATTACCCTGTTCTGCCATCCATTCACAAAAGCCAGGCAGATTTTGTTTTTTCTCTGTCCAAGTGCTCTTTCTTCATTATATGTCCAAGAAATTTCTGATTTTATGCATTCTTTTTGTTTCCATTTTCCTTAAGACATCTTCCTTCATTGTTCATGCACTCCATCTATAGTATACTCAACATCCTTCTGTAGAACCATATTTCTATTGCCTCCAGTTTTGTCTTCTTCTTTAGAAAGATTTTCCAGCATTCACTGCCATGTTAAAAGGATCAATATTACATAACAGTTCAGAACTCTTTTCATTGTTTCTAACAAAATTTTCCTGTTTCTTCATACTGTACTTAGCTTTTTATTATACTAATGAGTCTTTGAATTTTGGTATTACATTTTCCATTCTTTGTTAAGACTTCCCAGATATCTTCCATACCTGTTTGATGTTGATATATCCAATTCATAGTTTGCATCTTGGGCTGACAACCATACATTCTATTTTCTTACAATTGATGTTTTATCCTTTAAAGCAAATTTGAAACAATGGCTTCTTAGATAGCATTCAAATAAGTTTATTTTATACTAGACACACTTCAGTCATTCATCAAACTATTACAATTCATTGTTATTCCTTATTTGTATTTCTGTAGTTATATTTCAACATCTGTGGATTTTTATGCTTCTATTTGATACAATAGTGCCCACTGTTTAGTATCATTTCTCATGGTTTTAGTTTCCTTTGTTTAATCTCAGAAATAAACAATTCCAAAGTCTTACTTAACTCTTAACACCCTGTAGAGCACAGTTCTGCATGGCATTGCTTTGGCGAGCCAATCCTGAAATACATAATACAACACAAATAAAACTAACCTTATTTACATTTATTTTAAAGGAAGTGATGACCTCTCTAATGTGAAGGAGAAAACTCTAATCCTTTCCTTTTTATTGTTTATTTCCATTTTATAACCTGCATTTATCATCACTGATAAATTTTTAACTGGATGTTAAGAATTAATAATTGTCCGAAAACACAAGAATATACTGGCAATTTGCATATGCAAAATTTGCAAAGGGAATTTGCATATGTCAAATTTGTAAATGTTAATTTGCATATGCCAAACAGAAGTCATAAAATCTTTCAAGTGAAAAGCTGAAAGAAAAAAAATCTGTCTATGATTTAACTTTTATTGAAGTATTTCATTGTTCTTCAGTTTTAAAATGGCAACAGAAATAACACTTACATTCAAAATCAGGTAAAGACAGCTTAAATTCCTTGGATATATGAGGAAGGAGGGCTTGGAAAATTTAACACTCACGGTGTATGTTGAGGGCAAGAGAGATTGGGGAAGGTAGTGCACTACTTTCCTGACAATATTATGTGAATGGGTGGTAGAACTGCAGGCAGGAGCCTTAGTATAAGGAGAAAAACTGCTAAGAGACAAGGGATATAAATTTGTGGACAGCCATGATGTCCTATACCCTAAAGGGACACTGCATATAGCTTTCATTATTAGTTATAGCGGTTAACCCTTTTTCTTTTTTTTTTATTATTGTTTCACCCCAAGCAAGGTGATAATACCACTAGAAAACAGGGAGTTACAGTGAGTGAGAGAGAATGCGAAGACTTTAGTGGCGAGGATTGAGGAAAAGGCAAAAAAAGAAACAGGGTTCAAGAAGACACAAGATGGCAGTTGACATAGCATTTAAATTTTAGAAGATTATAGTTATCAGGGAACCATGAAATTGGGAGAGAGTTCCACAAGTGTGAAGTGTGAGAAAATAGATTGTTGGAGTAGAAGTGGTGCTGACATCTAAGTAGTTAAACAGGTGACACCTAGATGCCAATCTAGTAGCATGCTTAAATTCATGTAGTCTGGGTACAAAGGGAAAAGAGCTTGTCACAACAGTTGCCATGAAAATATTTATAGACAAGACAGAAGGAAGCCATATTGCATCAATGAGAAAATGACTGAAGTAGAGTTGCCAGGTTAAGATTGATTACATTATAGACTGAATTTTGTCAAGAATCTCAAGATGTACAGTCTGCGGCTGCTCGGTCTCACGTTGATGGCTGACCTGAGATGAAACAAATACATTGAGTCAATTGCTTTGTCCACCGCAAGGAAAGTTGGCTCCATGTGCCACGCCAGGAAACTTTTCTCCCCGGAATCGATCCTCCAGATCTACAAATCAACAATTTGCCCTTGCATGGAGTATTGCTGCCATATATGGTCTGGAGCCCCTTCTGTTTGCCTCAGGGTTCTTGATAAGCTCCAGAGGCGGATATGCAATATAATTGGCCCTGATCTGGCATCTCGTCTACAGTCACTTTCTCACAGATGGGCCGTCACCTCTCTCTGTCTGTTTTACAAATACTTTCATGGCAATTGCTCCAAGGAGCTGCATTGTTCCCAGACTTCATGAGTTCAAGCGCCCTACGAGGCTGGCATCCCGCTCTCACCCCTTCACTGTCGAAACTCCTAAATGTAGCCGTCTCTTCTACTCCAATAGTTTCATGTCTCGCACCTCTCGCCTGTGAAACTCCCTTCCCTATTCCAGTTTCCCTGAGAGCTATAATCTCTAGCTATTCAAATGTAATGTCAATCGACATCTCCAGTTGCCTTGATCTATCCACTACCCTTCTCCTCATCCTTTCTTCTATCACTCCTATCTGATCTTACTCCAAATTTTCTGTAACCCCTTGCGTCCTAGTGGCTTCCTGCCTTGCTTGGGGTGAAACGCTTTAAAAAAAAAAAAAAAAAGCACCAGACCAGGTATGGCAACAGCATTCAAAGCATGGATGAATGGTAGATTTTTAAATGTGCAAGATGGATTCTGACAAGAAAGATTTTCTGACACAACACAGTGAACCAGCTTTCCTTGCAGCAGATGCAGCAATTGATTCAATATAATCAATCTATTTCTTGTCAGTGGAAATTTGTTTATAAACCAAACTCTCTTCTATGTATTTGAATTTTCTTTTCTTTGGAGCCTTGAAGTAGTGAAAATATGACGTTATTCTTCTTTCACAATTGAATACATGGTAGATGATACTCAGATTTTGTACATATAAATGTTTATGTGGACATAATTACTAGAAGTGGTGATATGTGTGTTTTTATGTTGTAGTTTTGACACTACAAAAACAGTTTGATTTCTTTTAGAAATTGTAGGATATTATATGGATTAATGTCATGAAAGTGTTCTTTCATGTTTGTTGTTTGCTTGATATTGTTTAGTGGCATATCAACCTCTATGGGCTATTTAATGCTGAAATTTAAATATTTTGAACAAAATTGTGTGCTTTCAAGTACACATAAAATGTATTGTTGGTTATTTTGCCATATATAGGTATTGTTGGTAAATTTATTTTTTTTTATATATAAAAATATATTACTGATATTTTTACTATAAATATATATTTTCTATATTTTCATAGTGTTTTGTTTTTGATTGGGAGCTCACTATTTACCCATAGCTGGGGCCTTAACAGGTGCTATCACTCTGGGTTAGAGTAGACCTGGGAACAACAGCAATTAAGAGGTGGTTCCATGCACCTCAAAACCTCCAATGTCTCAAACAGAGGCCTTGCTGCCAGATATAGTTAATATAACCACCAGATTTAATTTCACAACTTTAGGTACACCAAGTTCTGAAGTGATTCCAAATTACACTGTAGATCCCAATGTCTCTCTCTATCTCACTCTCTCTGTACACTATTACAACTGCCTCATCAGTAACCTTCTACCTTAAGTGACTCTTGGGTCTTGTGTTGGGTAAACAATAGTAAAAAAACAAGAAAATACACCAATTTCGCTAATGTTGAAGCCCATGATAGTTTGACTCATACACTTTGTGACAGGTCAAATTGTTCCTCCTCCTTCAAATTCTTCACTCTTCAATAATGTTATCTTTCAATTATCTGGACTTTATTCCAGTGAGGGTAATATGCACCCTTCTTCCTCTTGCCAAATCAAATTTCTCTCTAATCTATTTATTTTGTTATAGTTTTGTTTTTCAAGTCTGACTTTGAAAAGACAAGAAAGTGTTCACCTTTTCTTAAATAGGCATTGGATTAAAGGAATCATAATGTATCTAATTAAATCTCCATTGTAAATATTTCAGACAGACCTGATGACAGAATGTGAAAACACTGGTGGTGCCTTAAGGAAAAAAGAAAGTCCGATGTGAACTGATTTGAATCATTATTATTCAGTTGAATATGATCTTTCTTGTTACATGTGTTGTCAGTCTGGGAGAGCATTATAGATACTTTGATGTTTATGGGATTATGGTAACTACACATGAGAAAAAAAATCGATTTAAATATTATAAGGATTTTATCATATCCTGAAAATATCCTGGGACAATTTATACAGAAAGCAAATTAAGCTCATATCTGCTTGCTATTTTTTTAAGAATCAAAGACAAACTCATAAAAGAACAGATTTCTATCATTGTGAATTTTTCCTCTGAAGTATTTTAGAATTAGTCAGCTTTTTTTTCTTTACATTCAATTAGTGGTAATTAAGCTAATAATGATGATAATTTACTTACATTAAATAGTGAATGTATAATAAGCAGCTGTAGTTGGCTTACAAAAATAAAATAATAATGCACTGGAATTTTGACATCCATACTGATCCCCTGCATGCCAAATATGACTGATGTGATAATCATAAACAAAGAGAAAAGGTCAGCAAGCCTGGGGACTTAATGGTGCTGGTAAACCATTTGGTGAAGATGAGAAAAAATCAAAAAAAAATCAGGACCTTGCTTGATTATTAAGAAATATGGGACATTAATAATAGGTTTATGCCTATAACAGTACATTTAAAATAATGCCAGAAACAGTCAAATCAAGATTGAATTTAAAAATTTAAAGAAAACTTGAAACTATGCAAGCTACAGAGTTACTAGACACTGTGATAATAGTAATACTGAGGAAGGTGCTGGAGATTTAGTAATAGCAAAGTCAACTCAAGTAATAATCATTAGACATTTGATATGAATAAAAAAAATGCACAAAATATTTTTTATAATGATAATCTTTCTAATTGTTTAATTACAATCAGAATAAATATGATATTTAATGGCATATAAGACGTTTTGTTTGTTTTTTATCAAATGATTAAAAAATTATCCTGCATCTTTTCTGCTGTCCAAGCCGCTCTGAGGTTAATTTTATCCCTAACTAGCATAAAAGCTGCACTCAATGCAGACTTTTAGGCTAACTCCTACGAAGAGATAATTAGGCATCTGGCTTAAAACTAAAGGGACCTTTAGTCCAGCTTAGAAAATAGCAATGAAAATTTGAAAGAAATAACTTTGAATTCTTCAATATTCACACCATGGAACTTCAAGACCTGACTTTATCCAATTCATAGATCACTATGGAACTTCAAAACCTGACTTTATCCAATTCATAGATCACTATGGAACTTCAAAACCTGACTTTATCCAATTCATAGTTTGCATCTTGGGATGACAACTATACATTCTATTTTCTTACAATTGATGTTTTATCCTTTAAAGCAAATTTGAAACAATGGCTTCTTAGATAGCATTCAAATAAGTTTATTTTATACTAGACACACTTCAGTCATTTATCAAAATATTACAATTCATTGTTATTCCTTTGTATTTCTGTAGTTATATTTCAACATCTGTGGATTTTTATGCTTCTATTTGATAGAGTACAATGGTGCCCACTGTTTAGTATCACTTCTCATGGTTTTAGTTGCCTTTGTTCAATTCCAAAGTCTTACTTAACTCTTAACACCCTGTAGAGCACAGTTCTGCATGGCATTGCTTTGGCGAGCCAGTCCTGAAATACATAATACAACACAAATAAAACTAATCTTATTTACATTTATTTTAAAGGAAGTGATGACCTCTCTAATGTGAAGGAGAAAACTCTAATCCTTTCCTTTTTATTGTTTATTTCCATTCTATAACCTGCATTTATCATCACTGATAAATGCTGATTCAGGCTATAAGTCAAATTCCAGCCAAAAGTCCGATTTGGACTGAAATTCCAATTGGGATCAGAAATTCCAATTCAGATTGAAAATTGATTTCTTAAAATCACAAATTCTGCGAAACTTCAAAACCTCACTTCATGAAATCTCTCATTTTAACTCAGTTTCCTTGACATTTTGAAGAAATGAAATTGATTTCTTCAGTTCCCAAAGATTTTGAGATATTTTAAACTGAATTCAAAACAAACATTTTTAAATTCACAATGTTTTTGTGCTATGTTAGACTCAATATAAATTAAAAATTTTTAAAATCACTTTTTTTTTTTTTTTTTTTTTTTTTTTTCCCCAGTTATTTTAATGTTTGAATTTTTAATTGTTCCCTCCTCGAGACACAAATCTGATGCTAGACGTTTAAGTACCAGATAAAGAGTAGTTTCAATCCCAGGATCACCCTGATTCTAAAAAGATATAATATATCTATGTAGAGCAAGTGTGGCCTGAGTTAGAGGGGTTTCAGACATATGGACAGATAGATAGAATTTGACATTTATCTATTTTGATGTTACACTCTGTAGGCTATCATTTTCCCTCAATTCTGCCTAACCTGACTCCATAATATTATTTACTCAAGTTGTTGTTGTTGTTGTTTTATTCTTCTTTTTCTAAAAAAAAGAAATCATAAAAATAATTGTACCCAGGGCTCTAGTTGTTATCGGTACAACAGTGGTTTTCAGATACCAAATTTTATTTTCCATTTCAAGATACTTTTATTTACTTATTTTGTTATATTCTTTAAAAGATATATATTTCTTCTTCCTCCTCCTTCACTACTTCTTCCCCAACTTCTCCTCCTCCTCCTCTTCCGCCAAACCCTCCTCCTACTACTCTTCCGCCAAACCCTCACTCTTCTCCTACTACTACTCTTCCTTATCATTCTCTTGCTCCTTTCATCTCTTGCTCCTTTTCTTCTTAATAGAGGATGTGGAAAATATTTGGTTAAAATCCAACAACAATCATGAAGAAATTATTTTTGAAGTAATGCCTTAACTGTTGTAAAACCTTTTCAGCTTGTAAAACTTTTTTTTTTCTCAAAATGAAACAGGAATGTATGATTTCACTTAGGAGAAATAATTCACTAAAAGCTACCTTTTGACAGTTTTCATTTGCTATTAACTCACCTCCTATTCACAGAATTGTAATTATTTGCAAATGATAATTATCCCTAAGTTAATTAATTATTATTAATTAATATTAAAATATCATCCTTGTTATGCCAATATGATTGATCAAGGAAGAGAACAAAAGTTAAAAAATCTTCCTTATTTATTCTGTTTATTTTCTTACAAAAAAACAAACTGTAATTAGTAGTTAATAAATCCAGAATGATCTCCCTTGGATATACTTCTTTCTCCTCAGGTTACACTTAATTAAAAGTACTTGGAAACCAGTAGATTGATTTTTCTGGAAATTACTTTATTATCCAAGTGAGTGCATTTCAATTGTATTATCAAATATTGCATTATGATGTGCTATTTTGCTGTAACAAGTTTACAGAAAAGTGTTCATTATAATATAAATAACATCTTTTGTTCTATTGAATCAAAAGAGCTGAGTAATTTTGCAAATTATGTCTTAAAGAGGTTTACAGACTTTAAACACAAAGAAACTGCTAAATACTCTAGGATGAGTTGGTCATTATCTTAATTGATTTACATTTCTGAACTGCAGAAGGGAACCATAGTGTGAAGAATATTGAGGGAATTTAATAAATTTAACTCACAAAACTGGTGCAATTCCTAGGTTCTTGTAAGGAAATATTTTAATGTAAAAAAAAAAAAAAAATATATGAAAAACCTTTTTCAGTTATGTATCATGAAACTGACAAGACAAAAGTACTCCCCACAATGTTCTGTTAAAATAGTTTTCTCTTTTCTATGTGTATGTAAAATGATAAATTATTTTTTAGCTTTTAGACAATGGAGAGTTCCAGTTAAAGGAGAATTTATTTCATTTAATAATGATTTAAACATTTCTTTTTCAAATTTTAATTCAAGAACATAAGGGAAGTAAAGTCAATAACATGAAAACAGAATCTTATGAATTCTAAGTCTGTTTAGGAAAGAATTCTTTTTGTGTATATCTTTTACTAAGTTGCCAAGAATTTCAAGAAAGAAATAAAACACTAAACCGTGACTGCTAGAAACTATGGTACTTTTGCACTGACATAGAAACTGTTTGTTCAGTTACCGTTCTCTTTATATTCACAGACTAAAAATAGTTTGATTCTATTCTTTAATTTTTACAACAAATATCTAGAATCTTTCTCTAGCTTTTAAAACTTTTTATTTACAAATTCTTTTGATGGGGGTGTTGAAAAAGAAATTTTTACTTCATTATATTATTGACACTACCTGTAGAAATTCTGTGGCACTATTTAATAATAAACAAAATATCAATAAATATTTCTTAATAATACAGGTTTTAATGACTAATTTAAGAAATATATTATAATACAAGAAAATTTTAATTGTAACAGGAGAGAGCTATGGTAAAAAAATTTATTCTCTCATTTGTATTTCCCCTGTTATGAGCATTTTTGTTATATAATAACACTGTACTTCACAGATGGAATGGAATGACTGAAAGGAAAAGGAATGGCATAGATTTTTATATCACTAAGGCATACACAAAGCTATACATACACATGGCCCAGACTGAGAATAATGTATCACATATATCTACACCAAAGCAGAGTGTAAGGAGAAACAAAAAAGAAGGGTTTTACATATAATATTGAGATACTCCTGTGTCTGGACAAATCATGATTAGGACCCCCAATCCAAACAGGCTAAATTCATCTATTTCATTCTATATCTGGGAAAGATATATTCTTAAAGGGAAACTGCACCATGGACTTGTAAGCTGCTACTCAGGACAGGGGCGACCCTGGATAAAGAAAGCAACCTTTCAGTTTTGCTGCTGTAAAACAAACTGAATTTGACTGCTACTTTTGCCACTGTATGAAGTGATATCACTAAGTAGTCATCATATGAGCCATGTGTCTTCACCAAAGTGAGATAAGCACAGTCTGTGTCCCTACATAATTATTCTTTAAATTCAAAAAAAAAAAAAATAATAATAATCATGAAAAATATTTCTCTTTTCTTTGAAAGTCTTCACTGTTTTTGTATTTTGCAATGAATTGGTTTGGAATAAAAGAAGTGGAGTTTTTGTGGCTAAATAGTGACTTTAGCAAGATTTTGATATTTCTCGGACATTGATGGTTTGTATTTAGTGTCATTAAATGGCATTGAGTGTTTTTTTTTTTTCTCTGCTAATAAAATTATAATAAATCCATGGGCAACAATCTCTCCTTTACTAAAGGAGTTTATTTTAGTGATATTAAACATCACTTACACTCTAGGTAAGTACATATAAACATGTGTATTTGTACACAATTTATACAATCTAAGTAAAAAATTCTGTATAATTGAAAAATGTTTCTTTTGTATCTTGTTAATGTAATATTCTTTCATTCTTTTCTATTCTGACAGTTTGGTTTTTCTATTGTTTTGATTCTAAAGTCCTAAATGTGTGCTCAGTCATGTGCTGACTTTTTCTGTTCAGCTTGCCAACAAAGCTTTTTATCACTACATAATTTTACAGATGTACATTTTTTTTTTCTTATTTTAGTCTCTAGTAATGTTTGTTAACCCTGCAGATGATTCTGTGGAGCCGAGATCTACAACCTTACCACACAAGATGTTACATTTGTAGTTTCCATAGCAAGTAAATTTTTACAGGGTGGAGTTGCCAGCTCTTCTGGTTTTGAATTAAGTTATTTCTCCTGTAGAAGAGAAGATGACTTACCTTGTGTGGCATGCAAAATGAGTAAAGGAAAAAGAAATATGGCTGCCCTAACACCGTAATCCACAGAAAGTGCTCAAGTAATCTACATGCCCTGGTCACACCAATTCAAACCTTCATGGCAAGTTCACACTATGCCACTTATATAGTAGCAATCCATCTGTATTTCATTGGTAAGAAGTAAATTCCACTCAAACAGCTTTTTCCCATGAACCATTGTTCTGTGAAACCAACACCCAAGAGGCTGTCTCTCCAATCATTACAATCTTAACCTGTTCAAGGATAGTTAATCATTATCTTCTACTCTTATTTACACAAATTGCCTCCTAATATATAACCCCTCTACTTTGAGTATCCCCTAGGCCTTGTAAGGAATATTTTTTTAAGTGTTTCACCCCAAGCAAGGCAAGAAGCCACTAGGATGCAAGGGGTTACAGAAGATTTGGAGCAAGATCAGATAGGAGTGATAGAGGAAAGGATGAGGAGAAGGATAGTGGATAGCGATTAACATTACATTTGAATAGTTAGAAATTATAGCTCTCAGGGAAACTGGAATAGGGGAGGGAGTTCCACAGGCGAGAGGTGTGAGACATGAAGCTATTGGAGTAGAAGAGACGGCTACATTTGGGAGTTGCAACATTGAAAGGGTGAGAGCAGGATGCCAGCCTCGTAGGGTGCTTGAACTCATGAAATCTGGGAACCAGCAAATGCAGCTCTTCGGAACAATTACCATGAAAGTATTTGCAAAAAAAGACAGAGAGGTGACAGTAGATGCGATGCCAGAATAGGGCCAATTATATTGCATATCCGCCTCTGGAGGCTATCAAAAACCCCAATCCTTACATTTTATTTTCATTAGATTTTGACTTTTACTCTTGTTCCACATAAGTCTCCAACATTATCATTTGAAAATGTTACCAGTTGGATACAGTGGGTCAATAGAAAATTGTACAATTGTAGTTGGAGAAGAATTTTATTGACTTTCCTTCCACACATCCCTTTTATCATTTTGGATATGCCCAGAGATGCCAATTTCCTTTGTTAGCTAATTTCATTGTAGTATTTTATCTCTGGTTATTTAATCATGTGCTATCATTCACAAGAAAATCAATAACTGAGGTTCTAATTAATACATGTCTATTGAGACCTGTTTTGTGGCCACATAATAAACAAACAGCTTGAAGTTATTTTGTATAAAAAGAACTTTTGTTAGTGGATATTATTGCTGTCTAGTCACACCTTTGTAAGATTGCCTTGTTACTTGTTAGACATTAGGAATGGAAAAGGAAATAAAAAACAATTGGAACAGAAAAGTTTACATATTTTTGTTGGTAGTGTAGTTAGTTCATGCTACAGCAGCATCAGCAGCACCACCTACAGCCGACTGGCTGTAGTAGATATATATAGTAGCAGCATCTGACTGGCACCTGTATTTTTGAAAAGAAACCCTCTTCTTTGTTTATCTGTCTTTTGTAAAAAAGTTGCACACCCTAACAGAGAAGTGCTTCTCTCTAGCTGGTTAGTTAGTGGGCTGCTTCTTTGCTCTCAAATGTAGACATTTAAACTCGTAATCTGTGGGTAACATTTGAACTTGTATTCTGTGGAAAGGACAGGACTTTTCCACAGATTGTTATTTTTAATTTTATTTTATGGGATAAATGTTTTATAGGATTTTAACATGTTGTGTATTTGCTTTTGTTTGATATTGTTTTGTTGAAAACATTTTTTGGTATTAAGACAGATTAGGCTTAGGTCTGTTACTGGTAACATGTAACCCAGTACAATCTAGTGCATGGATGGATGAATGCCATCTAAACCAGCTCCCCCACTAGCTTTTCTATTGATGAGGAGGGTGGCATGTCATACTACAGGACAAAAAACAAGACCTGTCAAAAGGTGGATGAACTTCACTCTCTCACACACACATATATATATATATATATATATATATATATATATATATATATATAATGCAAAGATGTATGACAGAATGTGCAAAAGTTTGTGTTTCATCCATCAGAACTTTGTTGGACTGAGTTTGTTTGCATTGAAAACATAAACAAACCCAGCCCAATCAAATCCTGATGGATAGAATGCAGCGAAAAAACTTTTTACAATTTGTCATCTTTCAAAACTTCTTAATATAAAAATTTATATATCATTATAAATATATATATATATATATATATATATATATAAATAAATATTAAAATAAATATAATATATTTATTTTTTTAGCATTTCACCCCAAGCAAGGCAGGAGTGCCACTAGCATGCAAGGGGTTACAGAGGATTGAGGACAAAAGTAAAGAGACATGATTGAGGTATGAATAAAGAAAATGATGGACAAAATCAAGGCATTAGAAGATGTCAATTGACTTTACACTTGAATATTTGAAGATTATAGTTATCAAAGAAGCAAGCAAGAGGGAGTTCCACAGGCGAGAAGTGCGAGAGAAGAAGAGATGGTTACATTTAACTGTTTTGACAGAGAAATGGTGGGACTCAGATGCCAACCTAGTAGCTCACCTAACTTCATGCAGTATGGGAACCAGCAAAAGTGTGTGTGTGTGTGTGTATATATATATATATATATATATAATATAAATTATAAGCTCAACAATTAACAATTATGAGCCATTATCTATTACACCACCTGCACATCCAAGCCTAGAGCAACTGGTATTCCCAAGTGGTCACCCATCTAGTTTTCTGCCCAGGCTCAACATTGAATAAACTTTGCTGATCAGACAGGAACCTGTGTTTCAATATGATATGGCTGTAAACCTGTAAGACTTTGCCTGAAATCATTATGATAAATCCTTCGTCAGACAGGACGCACCTTGCTTTGTACCAGATTAATCCTGGTCCTGCCTCAACAAAAGAAGTACATATATGTATGTAGATACCTCCTTGGTAGATATCCATACCACTTCAGTACATATAAATGGTAACTACTGAGAAATATTTTGCTTGGGGAAAACCCTACCCTGCATTTTTCCCCCTGTAGGTACATGTGCAGACCTACATACTTCTGTTTTATCTTTTCCTCTTTTTGTACAAGAGGCTATGGTGGCTTTACCCTTGTAAAAATAAATTAGAGAAACAAATATTTTGGCTTTTTTCTTTTGTTTTTCTTCCCTTTGCTATATAAATGAATTTTCAAAGGTGAAGTTGTGCTTAAAGGTGAACAAGTAATCAAGAGAAATGTCTGTCTTCTGTGTTATCGACTTTCTAAAACAAACAATTAGCGAGATTGTCACTGTTCTGGTTATGTGGTGAGTGTCATTTAATGAAATTTGTAGAGACTTATTTCCTTGAAAGAGCACCAATTATCCTTTTCTTTTTTTCTTTTAAATGCATCCATAATATAAAAAGGAAACATAAAAAACCTCAACATGATTTGAATTCTTCTGTTGAGGGTCATTGATATTCAACTGGTGATGTTTTTTTTGTTTTTTTTTTTTTTTTTGTTTTTTTTTTTTTTTTTTTTTTTGGGGGGGTTTTTGTTTTTTTTTTTGGTTTTTTTTTAAGCATTTCAGCTGCTGTTGTCTGCAGTGATAAGTTTGTTGAACTCAAAGCATTTGCTTGCTGTCCAATTATTTTTTCATAATTTCTGCTTTATTATAATGGAGCTCTTCTTTCTGGAATGACATTTATTATTATTATCATTATTATTATTTATAATGATTATGTTCAGTAATTCATCAGCCCTAAAGCTCTGCTAATCATTGTAGCAGATTTGATTAAACGGTGAGCACAAGAAATTTAAAGATGAAGATTCTGCATTATCTGCCATTGCAGGTGGGATGCTGACAATATCAATGGCTACAAAGTTGATTGATGAAGGAACTCAAGTTATTGGTATATAAAATAAAGCATTAGAATCAGTGTCTTTTCTGCAGTGACAATGAAGTGTTAGAAGTAGTTTCTGGGACATATGCAGTAACAGTGAAGTGTTTCTTTTGCGGGGGGACGCAGTGACAGTGAAGCAATTTCTGTTGTGGGTGACAGTGAAGTGAATCCTGGGGTGGGGATGTGGTAACAATGAAACAGTTTTTACAGGCTGTATTAACCATGGAGCCAGACAACTATGAAGTTGTGGCTGTTTTATATATTTTCCTGGAACATGATGTCCAGTTTGGTTTGTTTTACAGCATATCAATCTCAATGGGTTCTTTAATACCAACGAGATTTTTATTGCTGGTAATATTTTTTCCAAAAATGCATTGCTGATATTTTTTTTTTTTTTTTCAAAGATATATTGCTGATAATATTGTATTGCTGGTAATATTTTTTTACAAAAATGTATTGCTGGTATTAAAACCTATTTTCACACTTTCATAGTGTTTTGACCCCAGTTTGGGAGCTAACTATTTTCCAATAGCTGGGACCCTAACATGTACTAACACCATACGATCTCGCACAATGCTGACTTTTGTGATTTTTGATTCTCCCCTTGACCATCAGAAATTTCTATATCACCAGCAAAATCTTACATTTACAAGAATATAACATTCATTCCTTCAGTTCTTCATCCACGCTATTCAAATGAAAGATCAACATTTTCAGGTACTTTAGATATATTCTACTATTATAACATATTTCTATTCATCTAATGTTATAATGCAATAATACTTAGAATGATTTCCCTCTAAAAATATGGTTTAAACTCTTAATAATGTAATAAATGGCACCAATCTCAAGCATTTTGTTCTTTAACCAAACATTTTAACTATAAACATAAGCTGTCCAGTCTAATCATGTTAACATCCTCCATTCTATAGTGACCATATGAACTTCAGCCACCAAAGTTTTATCAACTGAACATCCTTCCCCAAAAGCATTCTAAAGATGTTTAATTTGAAACCCTTCTAATTTAAGATGTGTTCCAGAAACTAAAAAAGAGACTGTTATTAATTAATTTATTTATTAATAAAGCCCAAGAAAATATTGTTCACTTATACTGAATGTATATATTTTTAAAATTCATTAATGGCAAATGTGTCACGGCACTTGAATTCTTGTAGATATTCCTTTTAAAAGGTTATGCTTGAAGACATGTGTCACCTTAATTCTGGACTTCTGCTTGTTTGAGCTTATTGCTAATGTATTCATTCATGAATGTTCTTGTATTGAAAGTCTGAACTTTAAACATTTTGCACAATCACTTTAATATTTTCCTCCCTTTTTGAAAGGAACCACACAAACTATTTAAGATTAGGGTGCTCAAATGTGTGTTCACACATGCACAGTAAGATCCCTTGTGATTGGTTGCCAAATTATATCAAGGTTGCACAATCATTCCTTGAGATATTCTTAGAATGGTTAGATACATTCTAAACAAAAATCATGCCTATGAAAAAAAAAAAAAAAACATACCATTAAATATACCCATATCTTTTAAATAGTTCTGTTACTGTAGTGTATTAAATAAGAGAACATCTTTTAATTTCCAAAAACTTAATAATAAAGACAAAAAATAAACAAGAAAGCTTATCATCAGGAAAGTTTTTATACCCTATAAAACACAATCTTTTACTGTGGGGACAGCTAAAAACGCTGCATGCACTAGTAAAATAAAGACACCATTGAGGAAGAAAAGGAAATAAAAAAAAAAAACGACCCTCCCTTCAAGCAGCAATACTCTTTTACTAATCAAGTGGATTTGATTGCACATAGCTTTAATATAGGTATGTAGATAATGTCCAGCACAAAATAATAAAAAAAATTTGTATTTCCTGTAGTTTTTAAAGGTAGATAATATTCACTTAAGTGTATACTCACATGTGTGTGCGGGTATTGTTTATTTATACTCTTTTTCTCTCTGTCTGTTTTACAAATACTTTCATGGCAATTGCTCCAAAGAGCTGCATTCGCTGGTTCCCAGACTTCATGAGTTCAAGCGCCCTACAAGGCTGGCATCCCGCTCTCGCCCCTTCATTGTCGAAACTCCTAAATGTAGCCGTCCCTTCTACTCCAATAGTTTCATGTCTCACACCTCTCGCCTGTGGAACTCCCTTCCCTATTCCAGTTTCCCTGAGAGTTGTAATCTCCAGCTATTCAAATGTAATGTCAATCAACATCTCCAGTTGCCTTAATCTCTCCACTACCCTTCTCCTCATCCTTTCTTCTATCACTCCTATCTGATCTTGCTCCAAATTTTCTGTAACCCCCTGCATCCTAGTGGCTTCCCGCCTTGCTTGGGGTGAAACGCTTAAAAAAAAAAAATAAATAAAAAAGTATGCCATGTTCCTTCAGGATTGCTCTTTTTGAATTATATTTCTTTGTTGTGAAACACTTGAAGAAATTGAGAATATTATTACTAAGATTGCTGATTTCGTTATGCTCCTTAGTAATTGAAAACAATTTCTAATTTACTACCGAAGTAAATCTGTGACATTTTAAAACTTTCAAATAAGGCAGTATTTAGAATTAAAGTATTTCTGAAGAGTACTTCTCAATTTTTAGTTTATAGGGCTTATTTTGTATAAATTATATTTAATTTATTTCATACATTATTTTATAAAAACTACTGGAATGTTGCCCTTTCCTTATAGTCTTAGGAATATATTTTTGCAATTGTGAATAATGTCAGGTTTTTTGTTTTTTTTTTCATTTTTGGTCATTCATACTTCAGCTCTCTGATGCAACACTGATTTCAATGAGATTTTATCCCATTATGGAAATGCTAAAAACATAATGAAATGTTTTGTTTTGGTACAAAGCCATGGTTACTAGCTTATATAGATTCTCCTGTTACCGGGAAAACTCATTAAATGGATCGAACATTAACAAGTTTGAGTATTGAATATTGAGATACTCTATAGATGCAGACACATTTGCTGAGAGCTTAGCACACAGAATGTCTTTTCATATTTTGGTAGTTATGGACAAAAAATTGATTTTTGTTGCTGGCTTTTGTTTCAATTTTTTTTTCTATATTAACAAAATAATTTTTTTTTTTTTTTGACTTGGTAATGATAATGAGATTAGCCATTTTCAAACAGGAAACATTTGGCATTCATTAACTTGAACAGAATTACTGTTCCTTAAAATTTATAAAAATGTTTCTCTTGAAACAGTTTTTCAAGAAATTAGACTTTTCAAATCCACAAACTGTTATTGCCCTTTTTATCATTGATAGGAGTTTCCTTCCAAACCTTTTGTTTAAGGTAGTGTGGAAATTAACACCTTGATTATATCAATATTTTCCTTTGGTTCTGTTGGAAATATTAAGTGATATAGTTTCTGTAATTTGTAAATTTCTGTTTATGATCCTGTAGTACCAATCTATAAAATGTGATGAATGATTGCTTTTTTTTAAATCTAGAAGATTCATTTTTAATTTCCTGGAAGTCATTTTTAATCATCGATACAAGAAAACATGTAGCTGATATTTGGATACCATGCATGACATATGAGAGTTTAGATCTGACAGAGCTATTTAAGAACCTAATTCAAGTTCTTAGGTTAATATTTTAAATGTCAAATATAAAGAAACTTTCAGGATTCCAATCTATATATAATTAAAGTTGTAGCCTCTGTCTGTCTGTTTGTTATCAAAATCCCTCCTAGGGTTTTGAGGATAAACCCCCAAAACCATATATATTCTGAAACTATATTACCCAAAGTACTTGGATAAGTATATTTCGTTTTGATCAAAGGATGGCTCCGGGGTGCATCCCCACTCCACAGAATTTTTCCCTTTGATTTAAATTAAATTTAAATTTGAACAAGGGAATGATTCCTATCCAAAATATACGAGGAGAAAGCCAGAAGATGGTCACATTGGCAAGATCAAAGTAAGACAATATGGATGTCAAGTTAAGCAAGAAATCACCAATCAATGGATAGTGCCTTAGAATACATATTTGTCGCAACAATTCAACTGTAATATCAATGTTGAAATCTACTCATCAATTCATTCAATCAAGTATTGCATCAGATATCAAAGGGTTCAGATCAAGCTGTTTTTGTACAAACCCCCTACTAAATTTTTTTTCCTTTTGATTTAAATTAAATTTAAATTTGAATAAGGGAATGACTCCTATCCAAAATATAGGCGGAGAAAGCCAGAAGATGGAGGTCACATCGGCAAGATCATTGAGTGATATTGAAATGCATCATTTTTCTCCACAAATTATAACAATGATTTAAAATCAATCATTTTTATTAAAAAAAAAAAATGTGTGACACACAGCAAGGTGTGTGTAATTCATTTAGTCATAAAATAATTTTTAAAGTAGTTCTAAGGCAAGTAAATGGTATCCCTAAATTTGATTATTAGTGTTTAAAAAGAAAAAAATAGGAAGCATTGGGTAAAGACAGATTTAGTTCAATAAACATATATTAAAAATAACATGGACAGAGAAACAAGGAATTCTTTAAGGAGAATTGGTACTGCAAAGAAATTGCTAAGAATCAGTCAGCTGAAATTTAAAATTTGGACTTAGCAGGATAAAATGCACAATGAAACAGTTGGTGGCTAAATGATCATAATTAATTTTTCTTACCATTGAATCAGATAGTTTCTCTCAGACTAGGACCATTAATAAATCAATTGGTAGAGAGGATTGTACCAATGGAATTAGTGTCTTCTGGGAAATTGTTGGAACTTTATACATATAGTAGATATGTTAGTAACATTGTCCCAAATGAGTGAAATGATATATAACATTAAGCTGAATATTATTTGGCATAATTTAAAACCTGATGGTTAAAAAAAAAAATTTAAAGAGGAAAACTAACCGGTTTCACTCCCATTCTTCAAAGTTTTTAATTGGGAGAAAAAGTGTAAAATACAATAAATCTAATTAGCAAATGATTGATGAGAGGATAGAGAAGGGAAGAAAAAAATGGTGGGGAGAAGTACTAATGATAGCAAGCCCCAGTAAATGATCACGCTGTTTACAGAGAGACAGTTTATATAATGGTTACTTTTTAAAGCATTCAGTTACTTGTGAGACCTTTTAATTTGACAGCTTATGGCCACATCACATTTGAAACACCCATTTCCTGTACTATCACAAAATTTAAGCAATGTCAAGCCTGGTTAGTACCTACATAGGTGACTGCTTGGCTGTACAGGTGGTGTAATGGATAATGGCTCGAAATTGTTAATCAGAGAACCAAGTTCCAATTCCAGTTAGGTTAATTGTATTCACATGTGAAAATATCCTTGGGAAAGGTATGAATCTACTTTCTTCACCTAGCTATTGGTTTATTAGTAAGACTTTTATCAGAAAATCATTACCTTTAAATAAAATTCTTTGTATCTAAAAATATTTTCTGGCTTTAAATAATCCTGAAAGGGTTGATAAGCCATAGAAAATCTATTTTTATTTGAAAAGCCTGACTAAAAAAAAACATAAAAATTTATATTGTGTATATATATATATATATATATATATATATATATTAATAGTAATCAGCAGATGGCAGGAATTTCCATCAATGTTTGACTACAATTAACAGAAATTTTTGCCGCTGCTAATGAGTTAAGCTGATTAGATTAAACCAGTTATTAAAAGAAATTCTTCTGTGGTACTATTTTACTTTTTTCATGAGTAAGTTATGAAAATGTGTTGCTTTGTATTTTTTGTTTGACCTTGTCAGACTTGTTGATCTGTTGGCCAGATGCAGGGGGGGGGTAGAGCAAGGGGGGATGAGATGTTGAAAAATCAGTAACCAGAAGAACCTTTGAGTTATGGAAATTTTCATTATCAGGCTTTCTCATAATTTCCATTTTTTTTTCTATGAATTTTTAGTTTTCTTCACTGTTTTTATTTCAAGATTAACATTTTTCTCATCAAATGTTAAGGAATACAATATAATGTAGTTTTTAAAAGATATGTGCAAAATGTACCTATAAATAACACTATAGCAGATTTATTCAAATAAACCCTTTTTATATATATATGGCCTGACGATTGTGTCTAGCATGAAACAGACTGTCACCTCTAAGTGTTGACTTCTATGTTCACTTTTATATTTACACACACCACTCTATCTCTGATATTGAGCACTTTATCCCATAAATATAGCACACCTTAAGACTGTATTTCTTTATATATATATATATACACACACACACACACAAGTATATAATTGGTGTATACGGAATGTAACATCATTACTTGATAAGACACTGGGAGTGTTGAAACAAAATGGCTATTTTTGTAGTGATTTTATAACATGTTTGTTATAAATTTTCTAAATAAATAATTATATATATATATATATATATATATATATATATATATATATATATAAGAGGGAGAGATTAATCAAGTCAACAATTTAATATGATGACGCCTTTCATTTTTTATTATTTTAAAAAAATATTTTTTTTAGCCCCAAAAATCCATTATATTTTTGCTCAGAATAATTGAAACAAACTCTACAGAAAAACTTTAAGAAAACTTCAGTCATTTTATTGTTTTTAACCAGTCAAGAAAAGGAAATGATTTGATTCCAGGTGGAATGAATCCATTTTTATTTTTCTCATTAAGAATTTTTCTTTTCAATCGTGTTATCTTTATTTTTCTATTTTCTTTTAAAAAATAATGAAATTATTTTTAGTTTATCACAATTAAAATTGTCTGTTTTATTATTTTTTTTCTTAAATTAAAAACTAAAAGATTTTTTTTTAATGTTCATTAACTATAATTTGCAATTCTTTTTGTCATTTCTCTTTTTAGTTATTGTTTATTTTTGTTACTGTTTTGTATTGTACTTTTTGTCCATCTTGTTTCATTCAATTGATGAAAAAGAACAAAGCATCTGAAAACATAAAACAAGTGACTCTTTTATATTATAAATGCAAATGTCAGTGTGTCAATTCAATTTTACTCCAAGATGCCATAGCCGAACATATACCATTTTGGAATCAGGCCAACTCTGAGTAAATTAAAATATTCTGAGCCATATCTGAACCAGCAATTCTGAAATTTGGATCCCAAGTTTTCATTACTGGGATTTTTTCCAAAATTTTTTTTTTTTTTGTGCCAAAATTTTTGTATGATAACAATTCTTATAACATGGAAATAAATTAATTCCAAAATCCAATGAAAGTTATGAAATAAAAATTGTTTGTATGGGAAATAAGGACCTACAAACATTAAATTGTCTTTAAATTATGTGACAGCAGAACTATTATTGAACTTTTAAAAAGTAAGCTTATATATTAACGCAATACTTAAATGCGGTGATCAATTTTGAGTTCTTCTGTAGTTTGTTTTCTATGACGTCTACTCCTCCCTACCTATTGTGATGAAAACCCAATCAAGAGCCCTCCACAAAAGCTAGTTTAAATGCCACCTGATAGGGAAGCTTTTAACCTAGTTATGAAATAAAACAGAAGATACCTAGACTGGAAATGGATGAACCAACAAAGCTTACCTTATTATTGTACCATGCATGTGATTAAATATAAGAAACTATTTAATTTAAAAATTAATTTTGTTTAGAAATAAAACCTGGTTGAATACAAATCATGCAGCAACTGAATGTAACTGAAAGAATAGTTCACTTGTTACAAAAATAATTCAAAACATGGAAATGTTAATTTAGAATACTTAAAACAGTAGTTTTGGCAGAGTATATTATGAATATTCCAACAAGTGATGGGTTTACATTTCTCCAAGTCTATATGGAATTACAAGAATGCTCAAGATTCTTGCAAAAACCAGACTAGATAACCTGGAAGTTAATGATGTTGCCTTCAATTTTGTAAATTCTTTTAGCATCTTGTACTTAAATGTAATCCAGGCAAAAAGGTAATAGCTATTGGTGATAGCAAATAATGGATTCCCTTATGTATAAACTGTCTGACACAAGATATATTTGTCAAGGACAGACTACACATGTTCATTATCTTGAAGGCTATTGAGAGTAAGTCTAGACTTTGTTGTGTGTTCAAAACTCATTGTAATAGATAGGGTTTTGACAATACCTTTTGCAATATCTAATTTCACTGGCTTGTACCAGGCTCTCAACCGTAAAGAATGGTGATAATATAGCTGCAATATTATTAGTCCTGATTTGGTAGCTTGTCTTCACTCACTTTCTCACCACTGTAAGGTTACCTCTCTCTACCTTTTTGTTGTTATAAATACTTTCATGGTAATTGTTTGGATCTTCATGATGGTACCTAGTCTGTATGAATTTAAATGCAAAACTATACTGGTGGTGAGATCTCATCAAATTTACAATTGAGCTAGCTAGATGTAGCCATAACTTCTGTGCTAAGTTACTTTTCTTGCACATTTCACTTGTGGAACTCCCTTCTGTCTTCATGCTTTCCAGCCAATTTTAATCTTCAAAAATGTAAATACAATGTCAATTGCTATCTATTGTCATCCTGATTACTCTTTTCTCTTTCTACTCATTACTAATGATTCTGTCTCCTAATACCTCCACACCCTGTAACCCCCTTGTGTTTTAGTGGCTGTACTGCCTTGCTTGGGGTGATAATGATTTTAAAAAAATAAACACTATGATGGGTTAGTTTTCTTGATTTAATTTAGAATAAAATAATTAAACTGAAACATTGGTTTTGTTATAACAATGTGATAATACAAGTCTTGTTCTATTTGAAAGAATTGTCTACCCTTAACTGAACAGCAGCCATTTTGTTTTTCTTTTGAAATTTGTACAAATTTTATTGATTTATTTATAAGTTTCAATTTAATCTTAATTTTTATCTTGTGGGCTTCTCAGAATTAATTCCTGATTTGTTCTCAAAAATGGCTTCCTTAGCAAAGATTAAGCTTCTCTAAAAAGAAAAAGCTTTACAAGTAGTTAATTTTAATTTTTTTTTTCCTAACTATTCAATCTGTTCACTAAAGAAAATTGCTGTGTTATAATTAACTACTGAAGCCATTCTGGAATCTTCTTAAAAGGTTGTGATAAAGCTGCACAATGAAAGCAAAGCACAAATGAAAAAAGAAATTGTGCATTCTGCAGATCAATCAGGGTGGTACCAATTTTGCTTGTCAGGTTTAAGGCCCAAATGTGGGCATATAACCTCTAGAAACATCTTCTCTAGTCCATGTAAACACTAAATTTGTGACACTGTAAAATACACTTTATAGCTTAATATAGATTTTTTGAGACTATATTCGCATGTATATCTCCAAGTTCATTAAATTCAATATGTTCACCATTTACTCTATTCCCCAGTATTGAAAATATTTTTTAACAAAATAAGTCATGAGATTTTAGTTTGTGTTGCACAGATTTAAGGTTCTTCTATGTGCTACCTAAATTCATGACTCTCCACAACTTCTTGTCCTTGATAACACTTAGTAAAGTTTGTCTTTTTGTAGATTAGCATTTATTACACCTTCCTCAAGGTGTGGCATTTGTCTGAATTGAAAAGCATTTATTTTTTTTAATCATTTTAAATTTTAATTCTGTTAATAATATTGATGCACTTTAAAATCAATCCCTGGATTTTTATAGAATTATCTGGTCTTAACTGTTCCACATATGAAAACTAGCTTTTTAAAATTTTTCTTTATTTTTTTAATAAAATTTCTTTTAAATAAAAAAAACAGATATATACATTTTTAATTAAAGAACAAAATTTTACATAAATTAATAAAAGTCTCTCCCCTTATTCATTATTTAAGATAAATAATTATCATCACTTAATTTTTGTGCATGTGATTCAGAAAAAAAAAACCAAAAAACTCCCCCACCCACAAAAAACAGTTTTTAATAGTTTAAGAAATTCAGGAAAAATAATCAGATAGCAATCATTTTAAACTTGACATTTGTAAATAAGTTAGGCTCAATAATTCTGTAAAAAGTCAGGAATCGATCTTACACTCAATCATTATTCTGAACAGGCCCCCCCTCCCCTTCTCAATCAATAAAACATCAATATTTTTCAATTCTGAGAAATTTTTTTTCTTTTAAATAAAGAACAGATATATAAATTTTTAATTAAAGAACAAAAATGTACCTAAATTACTAAGTTTATATCCCTTATTCTTTATTCAAGAAAAATAATTATTACCCCATAATGTTTGTGCATGTGCTTCAGACCCCACTTCCCCCCCCCAAAAAAAAAAAATTAAGAAAATAAAAAAAAATTTGCAGATATCAATCATGTAAGCACAGTTTTAAATTTGACATTTGTAAATAACACTTAGGTTCAATAATTTTAAAAAAAGTTAGGGATTGATTTTACACTGTCATTATTCTGAATAGGATCCCCCCCATTCTCTTCAATAAAACATCAATATTTTTCATTTCTGACAAATTTTACACCTTAAGGAAGGTCTAATGAATGCTTATCTACAAAAATTATTCTCCTCAAAATGTTTTCTTATTTTATTAATTTTTATTTTACAAGTGGACCAGTTTATTTAAGTAGTCCCAAAATTATTTTTAATATATTTTGGACCATTTTCATAGTTTCCAGTCAAGGTTTAAATATAAATTGTCCAATGCCTGAGTACTTCTGGCTTTCATAAGCCATTATCAAAATATTTTTTTTATTTATTTTGTGCTATATCAATGACATTTTGTTTTTTTAAATATCTTTTCTTCATGCATCAGGTCAGTTTTTAAAGTATCACAAGCTTCACATGTAAGTTCATGTTGTCATGTTTTTTTGTGTTTTTTTTTCTTTGCATATATGTTTAGAATATATATTTGTTCCTAAATTTGAAATTTTATTGATATTGGGTTGTTTGTTTTTATGGTTAAGGCTTCTAGAATTGGTAATCATTTTTTGCATTTTGTGATATCATATTTTTGTGTTACTAGTAAGGATTTGTTGGATTTCTTGTGCTTTTGTTGTTGGTTGATATATATATATATAATCTTCTGTACATAAACTTCCAAATGTTGGTATTTACTAACATCAGCAAAACCTAGTAGGTAGGTACCAAGATGCTATTTAAATTCCTACATTTATATACACCAAAGCTAATTTCTAAAGTAATGGATTTTTTAATTATTAATCCAACTCCTGCTAAGGGGGATGTAGATTCAAATCTTGCTGGATGGTGTATCTAGAAAGTTTTCTTGAACATTCAGAGCATTAGACAAAAATAAATGGGACATCTACTCAAATATGGGTATCCACTAAGAATATTAAGTGATAAAGTTAGTATTTAAAAATCTGGTTTTTACTTACTGGAGAAAAAGACTCTGGAACTATTTCAGTTGAAAGCGTCTCTCCATTGCACTCAAGAAGGCAGCTGTGAGTTGCCATCTTTGCAGCATAAGTTATTGGTGACTGAGCAATTTTTGCTTCTTTTTATATGTTCATAGGCTGGGCCCCAACCTGACCTTGTGTTAAATTTACTCTCATGATGAGGCAAATAAGTCCAAACTATTTCAGTTAAGAGGCATACCTATTCTTAAGGTTAGGCTTTTCCAACTTTCTACTCATCTGTTAACTATCTGATGCTAATTACAGATACCAAACTTATTTTGTTTATGCAATTCTTTATTGCTGGAAGGATTTTTGAAACAGATATGTGTAAGCTTTCATTCAATCCATTGAAGATATAAACTTAGTGACACACCAAATTATGGCAATAAAACTAGAAAAATAAAATGATAATCATTGTATTATTTGAAAGAGCCAACTTCATTTAAACACAGTGTTTCTATATGTGATCTTTTAGCTTATCACTTTTTATGTATTATTACTGCTGCAAGTCTTAGCAAGAACCATCTTTCTTTAAAGCACATAGATTGGTGCTACAAAATCACAGACAACAAACTGTACCAAAAATCACAAACTGCATCATTTGAGTACTTTCAACAACAGCAACAAGTAAAATTGACATTACATGTAATTCAGAGAAAATAATGATATACAGTGATAGCAATAAATGAATTATTAAATAATCCCTAACTCCTATTAGTAGAATGGAATCAAAGTAACAATAAAAGAAAAATTAAAACTTAAGCAATAAAAAATACTTTAAAATATAGATAAGAATGGTAATTAACAATAAAGAAAGATAGATTATAAAAAAGTTAAATAAAATAAAGAATATTCTCATGATGCATCAGAACAAGAGTTTTATCACCAAATGAAACAAAAATCAAAACTTTCTCTTTGTTTTTCGGCTGCTGCAGAAGGCAGGTGTTTAGGACAGCCTGTGATAAAATATGTTGCTATCAACAGATAAACAAAATTTGCTCTTTAAAATATGCAATCATTTCTTTAAAATGTATACTAAAGCAATTTATCTTTTTTTTTCTATGCTTATTTTGTATCTCATATCTGATTTTGTTTGTAATATAACCCTGTTGTGGTCTTGTGATGCCCTTTTTAACTCTAACATATACATATATAAAAGAAATAACATTCAGACAAGAGCAACATATCACCAGAATGCCATGACAAATATAATCAAGATGTTGACTTTCTACAATGTTTCAAACAAAAGTTTAGGAAGAAAACACCTATCAATAATGGAAAGAGCAATAACAGTGAACTTCAAACTCATTTTCTTGTAAAAATTGTTTTAATAGAAAGATTTTATAAATTTCAACTGAAAGCTGCACTGGCTGTTTGGTCAGTCAATACCAAATGTTTCTTTTATAAATGTTGTAGCATACCTACTTACGATAATGGGTATGTCCCTATTCACATATTTACAGTAGTAAATACTGTATGTTGGTCTGCAGTTGGAGATTCGTTTCCAGTTGTGCTGGTCAAACTCTCTGCCTCTGGGCAGAGAGGATCCCCAGATGAGGCTTTGTCAAAGTGCAGTGTCTTGACTCTGCACTTCCACATAGCCTTGCCTCATGGAAACTGCTACCAGATCCCATTTTACATGGGCCTACGGGGAATTTTTGGCCAAGCCTACGAGCTTGGATACCCGACATTAAAATTGGTCTTGTGCCACATCTGACTGCATTGGGTGGTTGGTAGATATCCTGCAGTTGTAGATTCAGTGTAGAATTCACTTGACTTAGTTCTAGTAGTTGACTACTACTTCTACACGCTGCTGGTGAATCTTATATGTGTTGTTCTTGTCCTAAGTATTATCGTTCATTACCAACCTTTGTGTGATTATTCTATTAAATAACCTTCCCTAGGTTACAACAATAAGGAAATGGCTAATATTACCATTACCACCCTAGTTTAGTTATTTTTCATACCAATTTACTGTGTACTGAAAACTACTAAAAAGGGATTGTCAGAGGTCAGGAATAAAAGAAAGTATGAGTGACCAGAGAGCTATTATATATACAATTTAAATGCATAAGAGTAATGCACTAGAAATCAAACAAGGTAATTGTCAGTGGTCATGAATTAAAGCATGAGTGACAGAATAGGCAATTACAGGTATAATTGCCAGAATTGTCTGTATGAATTCCTGCTGGTTAAAAAGAATCTCTTTCTCTCTCTGTCTGATAGACAGGATATACTTCCCTTATGCATTTCTCTTTGGTATGATGCTCTCTCAGAATCATTATTTAAATCCTCATTCTGTTGAAAATTGGTGAGCAAGAGATAGAACATTTAGCCTCAATCATCCATTTGACCGTGAGAATATACACTTGGAAATGGTGGTACCAAAAGTAATGAAAGACAAAACCGGATAATGTTGACAGCTCTAACTTCCCAAACTCTGAGTGTATGTAATAAGTATATTATTGTTATTTAGCAGTTTTTAATTCCCAAGGCTACTTTTTTTTTCTTTTGCATTTCTTTATTTTCTTAATTTATTTCTTATATTACATATAATTCAGCATGAAATGAGCCATAAGGTTGATGTGCTGGTAAACAATACCTTATTTTAAATAAACATAAGTTAACCCCAAAAATGTATAAACACTTGTTTATTACTACAATGTGTATCAACATACACCTAAGTTTAATAAATCAGATTACAAAAGATTAATGTAGAATCAGGTTTGGTTTGTTTAATGGCATATCAACTCCTTATGGGTCACTTAATGCCAAAATTTAATTTTTGGTGAGCTTTGGTAATTTTTTTCAAAAATGTATTGCTGGTAATTTTTCTTTTCCTTTTCCAATAATGTATTGGTGGTATTTTTTTTTTTAATTGCAAAAATGTATTGCAGGTATTATTACAAAAATGTATTTTTATACTTTCATAATGTTTTGAACTCAGTTCGTGGGTTCACTATTTGCTCATAGCTAGGACCCTAACAGGTGTTACCACCCTGGGTCAGGTCAGACCAGAGAACAATAGCAATTAAGAGGTGGTTTCATGCTCCTCAAAACCTCCAATCTTGCTGCTGGATGTAGTTTATTGTCAGACCCAGGATGAGAATCATTTTGACCCATTCTACATGTTCAAACTGATGGCCATTCTGGTCTAGACACCAGTGACCAATGAAATTACGTAAATTATGAATATCTTCATTTCATATTTGGTGGTCAATTTTATACTCTTATTTATTTTATTTCATTAATGGTGGTCAATTTTATACTCTAAACTCAGCAGGACTTGTGGTTCACTGTGGCTAAAAGACAAAAAGGGACTTTTGTGCCATTTTCTTGATTTACTGCTATGGCAACACCATCTAGTAGTTGTTAATCCCACATATTAACAAAATCTCTAATCATGTTTTGGATTTGCCTGCCTATACCTTTTGTTTCATCTGTAACATAAAAATCAAGAAGTTGATGCAGAAAAAAGATTGTGCTTTTAATTCCAAATACCTGTATGTACTACAGTTTTTTTTTTTTTAATCTCTGATATCAAAATAAGCATTAGTTGTTCTGGTAAAAAGGAAAGTCTACCCCTCTCAACATTCTCTTATTTTTGTTTTGCAAACTGCTGTATCTGTGTCTTAGCACCAATATTTCTTGTTTTCTTTTAATACACTTTTTGTGTACCCACCAGTAACTTGTTTTCATGTCTGTAAATGTCTACATCATGTCTGCTAAGTAACTGACAAGAGGTCCTCCTTTTTCTGTTGATACTTGTAAGTAGTCAAAACAGGTGCATATGTGTGTCCCTTCATACAATGAAGATATGCAGATAGATTCAACTATAAGTGAGTACTTAGCTAAATGAAGGTGGTTTGCAAAAAATGTGGCCTAATGAAAATAGTTATTCATTACTGGGTGAAATTTTTATAGATTTGTTGTTAAAGGCAAAGTTTATTTTTAATGCTAGAAGCAAAAGAACAAAAATCAGTCCCATATCAATAAAATTTCATTCAATTTAAGAACAGACATACAAAATATATTTATATGTAAAAAAAATATATTTCACAACTAATACAAAAAAAAAAAATGAACAAGAAAATGACAACTGGAAAAAAAAAAAATGCGACATTCACTGGCACGTGAATATGTGACATTTGCACACTAGCAAAGAAGACACAATGCATATACAACCCTATCAACACAAATATAAAATTATTTAATATTCATTGGTAATATTAGCTGTTTTCTTATAAGGAAATATTCAGCATTCACTGACTGAGCATCAGTTGAAATTTAAAAAATTCTTATTTTTCAGGAAAATATGTTTCTCAAGTCCAATAACTATTATTGCTCTTTCTAGTATTGATGGGAGTTTCCTTGCTTACCTTTTGCTTCAGATTGTGTAATGTCAACACCTTTATTATGTCATTATTTTCTCTTTGAATTACATGTTCTATCCATTTTATTTGTTGTTGCTGCTGTTGGTAGTCCACAAGTGATGTGGTTTGTTATCTGGTACAGATCTTTGTGAATGTGTGGCACCAATCCACAAGTTATGAAGAATGGTCCTCACTAAGATGTACAGGTTTAATTTACTTGAAGTCAATTTTAACTATTGTGCTGAGAAAGCTGATAGCTTAAATAATGAGTTTGGTACCATGCATGGCATGCACATGAAAGTCTTGATCTGATGAGACTATCTGAAAACATAATTGCCTATAAAAGCTGAAAACACTGAGAAGACATTGTACAATTTATGTTGAAATTCTCTCTGGAACCCAAAAAAGTGATTGAACTGTAGAAAAAATAGAAAACATCTTAAATGAAAACTTTTATTTTCAACCAATCCAAAATAAGTGTCTGTTCACATATTTGTGATAGCCTGAAAGCATTACTACCTATAGATCTCCACAAAGACTACAATAAAACAGGGAGCAGAGTAATGCCATTGGATAGACAAAGATTTCAGCTACAAAACAATATTTTTATATAGACACAACCACTGGCTATGCATTTTTGCTAACCTCTCAGTTGCTACCTGTAAAAAGACAGAAAAATTAAATAAAGATTATTAGTGGAACAATTCTGATTTTACTGCCATGATACCAATATCTGCTTGTGATATATGGAACAAGCAAAATAGAAATAATCAGTATTTTTAGATCAATTGTGTGTGTGTGTGTGTGTGTGAGGCACAAACATAATTTAAAAAAAAATTTTCATAACTTATCCGAGTTATATAATAATATGCATCTTAGTTCAATGAATACAAATATTATCCATATGTTGTGATTTAGAAATTTTAACCATCTTTCTGATGATTATGAAGATTAGGGAAACACTGGACATTTTAATTTAGCATTTGCTGTTTGTGTGTTATGATATAATATGCATAATGGCATATTCAAAATTCTCTACTGGACTAAAACTAAATATATCCATACATTTTTATCCCTAATCTCAAACTGAAGATCTTACTTAGTATTTTATATATATATATATATATATATATATATAGTATAGAAAATTAGGAGATCAGCCAATTCTGCTACCTTGGGATACCAAGCTAGCAGAATTGGCTGATCTCCTAATTTTCTATACTTAAAAGTTCTACATGTTAAATTTTTGTGTTTTTATGTGTATTGGGCACTCTTAATAATACTCTATCCTGGTCTAATTCAACTTTGACTGTTAACTTTATATATATATATAATTTGTTTAAACATTATTTTTTTTTTAGGGATACACCTGTTTGAGTAGATGCTCCGTTTTATTATTAAACACACACACACTCGCGCATATATGTTGGTTGTCAGGGATGAATATATGATAAAAAATGTAGTTTAAAGGTATGCTGTATTTATGGGTTAAAGTGTTCAATATCAGGGATAGTTTATTTTATATTTATATTTTAAACTTAAACACCATCTTCATGGTTTGAAAATTGTATTTAAGCATGAAACAGACTGTCACCACTGGGTGTGGACCTCAATGTCCACTTTTATATTTTATATTTACATACATTCTATCACTGATATTGAGCACTTTAATCCATAAATATAACATAAAACTATATTTTTATCATATATTAATCACTGACAGTTTTCACACACACACACACGTGTGTGTTTGGGCACCTTGAGGTGTTGTAATGGTTAGCAAGCTTGGCTCGCTAGAACAATTACGACTGAGTAGTGAGTTCGATCCTCACTGGGTACCCCCTAATTTCGGCCTTGTGCCACATCTAAGCTACGCTTGGAAAATCACTATATATATATATATATATATATATATATATATATATATATATGTGTGTGATGATGATGAAAGCAGTCCTTAGAAATTTAAATTTATCCAGACAAGTGGAAAAAGAAAAAGGGATAGAAGATAGAGAAAAAAAAAAGTTTCAAAAATAAGAGAGAAAGACAGATTTTAAAATAAGGTTTTTTATGGGGGAAGGGAAAAAAAGAGAGATAGGCATGGGGAAGGGAAGAGAGAGAGTAAGAGATGGAAAGAAAAATGTTATCCCTACTAATTATCAAATTATATAAAGATCTTCTATGAACTGAGCTCTCTGTCACTGGCATGTTCATTCAAAGAATGAATATGCAAAAATTCACCTTCCTCTCTACTGGGCACCAATATCTTAGGGGGAGAATCTCTCACTGTTGCCAAATCAGTTGGGTTTTGATCCTGGCTTGAGACAATTGGATGTCTAACCACACTGATTAGCTGTGATACAGCAAAACAGTCTAGTCTGTGGATGATATATATTTTGACCATACAACAAAATGAACTTATGAAATATGTATATTGTTAGCTTCGTGGGGTGGTTAATTAACTGGCAGGAAACTTATCCTGTGGCATGTAGAGGTTGTGATGATTCTGATTTTTTTCAAGATATGTGACTCCTCCCAAAATTGGTCACAGATATTGGGTAAGACAATATGATTGAAGTAATGAAAGAGTTTGAATATAACCCCATGAAATGTACCCCCAGACTAATGAATGTGGCACATTGATGCATGCACTCACTCGGATATGATTCTCTTTGAATAAAACTTCAATTTTTGCACTTTTCAATCTCATTTGTATGTGATACTACCTGCAGACAACTGGAAGCCATGCAGAAAATAAAAACCATTTTATACATACATACATATATATATATATATATATATATATATATATATATATATATATATATATATATATTTCTTTCATATTCACAAATATTTTTGTATATTATAATTAAATATATGGAAAAATATTCATGAATATGAAACGATTATGATAGAAATAACCAGACATAATGTTTGTAATTTATTCAATCGGACAGACCTAAAAAGAGAATTTGCTGCCTAAATACCAAAATTTTAAAATACACACACACACACACACACACACACACATATATATGTGTGTGTGTGAAGATGAAGGCATGCTGCAATAATGGAGAGATCAAATTTTAACTGAGTTCATTGCATTCATTCATGTGCTAATACCTTTGGGAAAGGTATGAATCCATCTCTTCCCCTCCCCTTTGCCAGACTGAGCCATTTAGTCTTGGTTGGCAACTGGTCTAGAAGAAAGAAAACTCTGAATTTAAACCACTTGCTGCCTTGTAGGTCTACCACTTTAATTATTGAGAGGAGGGATGTTTTCACCTCAACATCCCAAGTGTGAAAGGAACCAGGAAGCCATTGCACTAGTCTGTCTTGATTGTCACCATGAAGTGCAATTGTGAGATAGACGGGAATGGTGACCACAGACATAAAATGCACTAACTGAATAAATGTTGATATACAGGGTGTCCCCCCAAAATTTGACATCATTTTAAAAGCAATTATCTTGAAAACTACTAAGTCTAGCTCAATTAAATGGAACAGATGTTGAATATCATAAGTTTATTATGGGACCGATTTCATAAGTGTTCAATATGGGCACCACCTGTGACACGGCACACGTCAAGTTGGTAATTAAGCTCTTGCCAAACACGCTGTAGCATGTCTCTGGTAATATTATCCAGTGCGGAAGTGATTCTCTGCCCAAGTTCATCAATGCTAGCAGTAAGAGGGGGACATGGACCAGTCCCTTCACATATCCCTATAAAAAGAAATCACATGGGGACAGGCCCGGTGACCCTGGTGGCCATTTCATCAGAAAACTGTCTTCTTCTCCACTATGCCTGATCCATCTCTCTGGCAGATTCTCATTGAGATAACAAAAATAAAACATTAAATATAAAATCTTGATCTGTTTCTATAAATTCTGTGAAAATTTGAGGTTATTTCAACAAGAATTGTTAAAATTATTGGCCTGTGAAATGATCTCAAATTTTTGGGGACAGTGGAGTAACGGTTAGTGGCTTGGATTGTGGAATCAGAGAGTTCGAATTCCAGTCGAATCCATTCACATTTGTGCTAATACCCTTGGTAAAGGTATGAATCCTCTTCTTCTCCTTCCAGCTATGGGTAAATAGCAGGACAGACTGGGTTCTATAGCCTTGGATAGCAACTGGTCTAGGAGAAGGACAACTCTGAATTCAAAACCTGCAGAGGGTTCTTTGGGGACCTTATGTCACATAGTGCACCAGGTCTCTGTATTCAACCCTTCAAATAGTGTGGATTGTTCTGCACAAAACCTTCACCAATATAATCAAATCTCATGTGCTGGTGTCGGGCTGTCGGTTCCTAGGAACTGATTGCTTGACCCTCATATGCCCTCCCCCCAAAAAAATATATATATATATATATATATATCACCCCATCTTTTCAATTGGAACAATTTAGGCCAAAGTTTTCTTTTTAATAATGGTGGCAAAGTGCCAAATGATCAAAGCAACACAGGTAAGGATTCTAGTTCAAATAATATATGAAATGCTGGTTCATTCTGGAATTTTTGGCAATATAAATAAAATTTCTATAAATATGTTTGTGTGTGCACTATATTGGTGCCTGTTGGATTCTATGCCAGCATATATGAAAATGCCCACCTGCATCAGTTTCAATAGTGTGTGCTCTTTCAATCATCTTAGCATCATATCAGTTGCTATTGTAAATACAATTGGCACACCTCAGCTGTTGGTTCTTCACAGGTGAACTGCTATCACATAAACCAACCACTGATGTTCTTGTTTCTTTCTATCATTCGTGCTGAGGAACATACTTACTACTGTCGACTGCTTGGTATTTCGTGATCAGAAGAAGAAAAAAAAATATGTTTTGCATCTCATAATCAGATTCATTTACTTTTATTTGCTGTGGAATTAGGTGTGCGTGGTATGGAAATATTTTGGCTTGGCTTGTACCATGGAATAAAAGTGCTCTCTTTATTTATGAGATATCCCAAGACATGGGCAGTGGAAAAAGAACTTTCCAAATTTTGGAGAGAAGAGAAATATTGTTTTTTTGCATATTTTTGAAAGTTTTTATATTTCATTGATTGGTTTGTGAAACTGGATGAAATGTGGAGTTTGTAAATCTTGACAAAATATGTTAAGGCTAAATTCTGTGAGTATTTCAACACATGTCAGCATGTTGCCAAAAAATTCTAGTGTTTTAAAAATTAAACTGATGATATTGCGACAATAACTGTCATTGAAAATGGCTAGAGGTGTTAGCTGAAAGTACTCGGAAGAGATGGGAAATTTCATATTCCAATACCAACTGGAAAACCCCAAAATTATTACAAGTGTTGAAAGTATATAAAAAAAAAAATTGCTGGCTTTTTAATGATTATATATATATATATATATATATTTTTTTTAAATCCACATTACAACCAAAAACTTTTGCAGTTTCTCTCTTTTTAAAATATACACTTTTCTCTTGTTTGAGATATACATATATACACACACACCAGATTATCATAATAGTAGAGTAATCCACATATTTTATGGGGGATTTAAAAAAAAATATTGTATCTAAAATAAACATAAATATATGGTAAAATTTCAGTTGAATCCATTAGATTCACTTACGTGCTAATGGTCTTCGGAAAGGTATTAATCCTCTTCTCCCTCCAGCTATGGACAGACCTGTTTCTATAGCCTTGGATGGCAACTGGTCTAACACAGGGCAACTCTGAATCCCTGTAATGGGAGCTGCTTGACCCTCGTATGTTGAATATGACAGGAGAGTCCACTAATATATATATATATATATATATATATATATATGCTAGCAGTATAACCCATCTTCAACTGGGTGTTTCATTACTGGGAATTTTTTGCCATTCAAATGGAGCAGTTTAAGTTTAAATACAGCCCAACTGAAAATCAATATTAGTAACAACAATCAATTGGGTGCAACTGAAGCACATCTCCAAATGGGGGGGGCTGCAAAGGGTGATTTTTGTGTTCTCAATCTTGCAAGGAACGAACCTCTTCCATAGACTGTCATAATAATAATATAATTTTTATTTATAATTCTAATAATCTTTTGTGTTTGATTTCAACTCTCTAAATTGATTGTATGCTCTTTTTTACAGAGATTAAATTTTACCTTTTGATTTTTGCACAAAGTGTAAAAAATCAGTTTGTTCAATTTTTCACATTCAAGGTTGTAATTTTTTCCAGCCAATTTGGACTCAAAACCGGCACTGAAGAATTATCTATCAAACAAAAAAAATTTCATCAAAATTGGATGGAGACTGGAAATGCATAAACAACATCCAATCACACACACACACATTTTGAGAATTATAGATATAGATAGTATTCTTTTTTTTCTTTTTTTTTTCCCCAATAGCTGTTACAAATGATGTCACCATAGACAATTTAAAACTTCCAGATTTTCAAAAAATCTCAGGAGGTGGACAAATGATTTCTAACTATGACATATCACATTGATTCTTGAAAATGATGAAGTTGGTCGAAATTACTTGAACAAGAATAACAAAATATGATCTTCAGAGAATTTACTCACAATTTCAAGCACAATACTCAACATTGTATCTCAAAATTAGAAAATTAAACACAGACCTTACCAGTTCTTTTTAATCAAACTTGATTTATAGAAGAAGAGAACAAAATAACAAACATCGGTTATCATTCTCTCCCTCCCTACACATATAATTCCATTAATAAAACCATTTAAGTCTGAAGAGATGAATATATTTATATTCTTCCAAAACCTATTATAACTATTTACCTTTAAATATCAGCAATAACAATTTTATTGTTTCTGTTGGTTTTCCATTATATTTGTTCCTCAACATTGCCTTAGAGTAAATGTTAAAGGGCAGAGAGATAAATAGATTTTAATATCAGAAAACTTGCATGGAATGGAATGTAGAATATTTCTTGTATTTTTTTTATTTATTTTTAATATATTTACTTTTGTGGATGACCTGAATAAAAATGTCTGACTGATTATAATTTCCTTGCTATGCATGAAATGTCTTGCAAGACTTTAAGCGAGTGATAGGCAGGCAGAGAACATTTCAACAAGGAGCAACCTTTTATTCCAAAGTCAGTTGACTGTTAGATCTAATTATGAAAGTCATTCTTATTAGTTAACCAATACTAGTAAAATTTTTCAAGGTATTCATAAATATACCATGTGATTTTCTGTTAATTCCATCATAAGCAACAAGTAAAATTTGTAACTAGAAGAGTTAAAAATGTAAAAATGACTCTGTGTCCTTGTTGGAGAAGAATTATTTTCCACCTTCCAACTTCTCTCTCTCACAGACAGGATGTGGCAAGTCTATCAATGCTATGTCGGTAGTACCATGGAAAGTGCTTGGACAAGCTCCATTCCTTGGTTCCAACAGGTTTAACCTTCGTAGCTAGGACCTGTCATGCCACTTACATTGTAGCAAACCACCCACATTCCGTCTGTATTCCATCAGTAAGAAGTTTCACTCAAAAAGCTTCTTTCTGTGGAGAAAACTCCCAAGAGGATGTTTTCTTGATTACTACAATCTTGACCTGTTCAAGTCCAGATTTAACTATTATCTTTTTCTTTTGTCCATATAAACTACCTGTGAATGTAACCTTGTACTTCAAGTGGCCCCATGCCTTGGATAGGCTGTACCTTACTGCATAAAAAAAAAAAAGAAAAAAAAAAGAGAATAATGATGTAATCAAGTTAACTTTCCATCGTACCAAAAACAAAAAACTTAGGAAGGAAATATCAAGTACTAAAAGAAACTGTGTTTATAAATTTTGACCAACAGTAATGCAAACTGTTCAGTCAATGGATACTAAATGTTTACTGAATGGAAAAACACTACATTTACCCTTAGTCCTTTTTTTTTGCTTTGCTTTAAACTTACCTTTTACTTTTTCTATTTTCATTTTTGTAAGTTTCCATTTTGAATTTCTTTTTCTTATTTGTAATGAAAATATTAAGTTATTAAAATTGTTTTTAAAGGACTTGTTTAGTTAAGCTATTACAATGTTAGATATAGATATTTTTTCTCTTTCTAACAAATTTCAAATATTTCTCCTTTCTTTTTTCATTGTAGGTAAGTACCAAGAATTAACCAGGGTCTGCATCGATTGCCATTATCTTCACATCTGCAAGTATAGGAGTTAACCCTGCAATACTTTTTAAATATTTTTTTGTTTACTTAAATATATATATATATATATATATATATATATATATATATATATATATATATATGTAATATTTCTGTCTTTTAGAAGATGTGTGAATGTGTGTGCATATGTATATATGTGTGTGTGAAAAACATTATTCAGCAAACAAAATAGATGAACGTTCTGTGCGTTGACACTGCAACTGATGATAGATGTTTGCTACACAGTCTAACATTGAATACAGCCACCAATTGCATACATAAGTAACACATGGATGCTCATATATTCCCAGTCCCACACTGTTCATATATGTTTGTTTGTGTGAGCTGCAATGAGTGAGCATGCGTGTATGCATGTGTGCATATGTCAATGAGTGAACATGTGTGTATGTATGTTTGTATACATATGAGTGGCGTTCTGACGATAATTTTTCCTCCTACTACCATAAAAACACCAAGATACACAACAAGATATAAATCCATAATTTAAAAATTAATCAGTTTGTCTGATTATCACAAATAGCGTGAAACCCAGGATCACTAACTTACATCAATCCAACTAAATATGTTAGCTCTATCACTGATATTGAGCACTTTCCAATAAGTACCATGCGTATATATATATATATTTATATACATACACATTTTATTTATATATATATATATATATATATATATATATATATATAAATCTACACATTTAGTTAAAAATAAATAAAATCGTTGATAATGGTTAACAGAATAACTGAAAGTGCTTGGATATATAGAATATTTGGACATTTTTACACATTTTATGTTCAGAAAAGAAAACACTTGTACAAACACAAAAGTTGAATAGAAAGTTTAATCACAGTACATTGTCAGTCGTAGTTAATGAAACTTGTATAAAAGAGGGATTAATGCCATAATACACGATATATATTGTTACGTGGAGGCATTTCTATAATAAGGGATTCCACTGAGTTCTACTTGTTATTACAAAAAAGTTTTCAGTCATGAAGTAGTTGTAAAATAGAGAAATTAGAAATAGAATGTTTGGAAGATTCTAGATCATTCTAGATGATTCGAGAAACATCTAGAAATATGCAAATTGGGTGTTAGCCCCTATAAAAATGGGATTTTGGAAAAGGGTTGTCAGTTGATGAAGGGAAATTTCTACTGTTATCAACTCTGGATTTTGATTCAAGGACTATTATATCCAGCCAAAAGTATCTCTATAAAAAGTTGCTGACCAACAAGAGAATTTCATGGAACAAATTTGGTGAATAGAATTTTGACTAATTTTCATTGACCAAACTAAAAATTAAAATTTATTTACACACCTTTGTGGATTTCCAAATATAGCACTTTGATTACTTTACTGGCCCTAAAGTGATAAAGATATTTGACTCCCTTTCCTTCTTCCTCGTAACACTTGACAGTAACTCTGTGTTTTCTGTTTTGTAGGCCACAATTGTCTATCCTGTTCTGTTTTAGTAAATTAAATATTTGTTTATGATTTAGCTCTGTGTTGTGGTAAAATCATTTTTTTTTCCTTTGTTACAATTATCAACACGTAACAATATATATATATATATATATATATATATATATATATCCAAATGCAATGGGAACAAATCAAATATAAATTCAAACATTTGTAACATTAATTTAAAAATTTATAAGTATTATTAAAAATTGTTATAACCATCATTTTACCACCGCCTGATGAGATGCTATGTTGCATCAAAACAATAATGCATTTTTGTAGTGCAAATATGTATGTCTAAATGTAATAACCTATAATATATATATATATATATATATATATATATATATATAGTCATCCACAGACAGACTGTTTCATGGTATCCCAGCTCATGAGTGTGGCTAGACATCTAACTGCTTCAAGCCAGGATTGAAACCTGACTGATTTGGCATTAGTTATAGATTTTTCCCCCTAAGCCATTAGCGCACAATTGAAAGAAAATATATATATATATATATATATATATATATTTCTTTCATACATTAAAACTATATTTTATCATTTTTTATATATATTTGGTAGCAAAATCAATTACAGTAGAACTTTAGATGATTAAATCATGCGTTGGATTACTAAGGCTACCAGTGCTTTCAGCAAACTTTGCTTGGGGAATGAGCAGTGTATTCGACTGGATACGAAAATTCGGGTTTACAGAGCTGTTGTACTTGCCATCCTTTTGTATGGCTCAGTCGTGGAGTCCAGCTGGATGTTTTCCATAAAAGATGTTTGCGTGTAATCTGTAAAGTTAACCTTCAAGATAGGACATCTAACGTAGACCTGTTTAACAAGTGTAATATTGGAGGAATCGAGACTTTTCTCATACAGTCTCAGTTACGGTGGACTGGTTATGTCTTGAGAATGTCTTATGACAGGATACCCAAGATCCTAATGTACAGCCAGTTAGATCGGGGATACAGGAATGTAGGACGCCCATGGCTAAGATCCAAAGACAAGCTGAAAAGCAACTTGTCAGCTGTCAATATACAACATAACACACTTGAGTGCTTAGCCTTGGAGTGGGTAGAATGGGGATCAATGTGTTTTAGTGGACTCAGCAGTTTTCAGTCTGCTTGTATGAATCATCTTCAAGAAGCGAGAGCAAGAACTAAAAGGTCAGCCAATCTAACAGTGACCTCATCTCACAATCCTCACTCTTGCTCCATATGTGGACTCCTTTGTAAATCACTAGCGGGTCTTAAATGCCACTTAAGATTATTGCACAAAATTTCATAACTGAATCAACTAAGCTGTCAGATCCTCATACATTGAAACTGACAGGATAGCCATTATTATATATATATATATATATATATATATATAAAATGATAAAATATAGTTTTAAGGTATATCAGGAATAGAGCATATTTAAATATAAAAGTGTATATTAAAGTCAGCACCCAGTCTGTTTCATGCTAAATGCAATCGTCAGGCTGTATAATATAATTAAAGCAAAAAAAAAAAAAACAACCATTTCATAGTGTTGATGACATCAGATGCATGCTTTTAGTTAGTGTCTTCATTCAACAGCCAAGAAGAAAGATGCAAAATAAATTCAAACACTGAGGGATTAAACGGGGATTTGGGTTTACTCAAAAAGTATAATTTCAACAGTGTGACCTCTAACCAACATAATTCCTTGGAAGAGTAAGTCCCACTTCTTTGTTTATTCCTTGTATTGTTGAAAAAAATACCAAAAATTCTGACATTAAAATGTATTTCTTTGTCTTTCAATTCGATCAAAAGGTTAATATATAATAAATATCAATTTTATTGACAATGTTGGTATCATTTTGTTGGGTTTTTATTCTTCAAATTTTATTAACTGGCCTATTAAATCTACATACATGCACACATATATATTTTTTAAAGTTAGAAAAAGAAATTAATTATAGTTTTATAAGAATAACACCAACTCTCCCAAAAATAAGACCTTGGGTATTAATGGCTTAAAAGAACAAATAAAAAAAAAAATAACTTTATCTGTAATAACACATTTTGTCCATGAAGGTCTTGAATCTTGATATTAATTAGTAAAAAAATAATTAAGTTTTAGGTCAAAAACTTATATCCAATTCTTATATAGATTAACCACTGACCTATTTTTACTTACATGGAAATGAATATTAGAGAAGGTTAAGCAACAAAGAAAAAAAAAATTATGAAAATCCTCACATTCCTCATTAGTGACCTGCAATCACAATTACGTCTGCATATACAAATAGGCAGATTTTTTTTGTCTTTTTTCAGATTTCATTTACACATTCTTCTTTAGTACAAATACAAAAACAATAGTGTTGTATATATTTGATGTATGTTTACCATGCAGAGAGAAACATACTGTGTATTTGTGTGCTTGTATAGATAAATTTGATTAAAGAAAATAAACAAGGAAATATTTACACTATTTACATTTGTATTATTGTCTTCATCATTCTTGTTATCATACTTCGGCTGTTCTGCCCTCTTGCCTTCATCAGGTATAAGTTGATCTGAGTAACCTGCAAGAAATTCTGAGTTAAATCCTTTATTTAATCTACAGGGGTAGACTGTTCATGTTTCACTGCCCATGTCTGGGGATAAATTTTAGTACTTCAGTTATTATTTACATTATTATGTCTGTTATCCTCATCTTCATTGCCATATTCACAATGTTTCAGCTGTCATACAGTCTGGCCTTCTTCAGATGATTGGAAATATAACCAAACCCTTTATTTCATCTACCGGGGTAGATTATTCTAGTTTCATGTGCCATGCCTCTTCCAGATATGTTATTTCTGGAAGAGGCATGGCACATGGAACTAGAATAATCTACCCCAATGGATGAAATAAATGGTTCAGTTTGAAATTTGAATCACCTGAAGAAGGCCGTCATGTACAATAGCCGAAACATTATGAATATGGCAATGAAGATAGGGATAACAGTCCAAATAATGTAAATAATCATAATACCTCATCTCAGAGATATAGTCAGATATTCTTGGTTATTGTTCACCTGTTGCCACAAAGTATGCACAACCCAGACCATGAATTGAACTCGCTCTTACTATGTCACCGAATTCATCTACTAAGGCTTTAATCCACTAGGCTATTGTTCCATAGCCCTGTCTCAGTCCAATTAAATCTCAGTGAGTGGTTAATGTAAGATTTGTCCAGAAATTTTTAATTGACTACTTTCAGCTGTTTGTTGAATCATGATTAAGATAAAAAAAATCTTAAGGTTAGGAACATGTGAAAATATAATTCTGTTAAAGGCCTATTTCTTCCAGAAAAAAAATAGGTTAGTGTTACAGGCTGATAAAGGATGTCTACATTGGAGTAGGGGCACTACTGAATACAAATACACACACTGGATGATGGCTGTGACACAATTTTGAGGAATATCATCACTTCATTAATACTCAAATGTTACCTTTTAGTTTTGCTAAGGCCTTACATTTTCTTGTGCAGATGTGGCAATATTGGGCACCTCTTGCAGTGTGTATATATATATATATATATAAAATGGCTGGCATGTAACTCCCTACCCTCCCCTGACTGGTGGGGAGGCTGATTGGGGGCCCCAGGTAGTGCTCTGTGAACTTCACTATCTTATCGACATTTGCTTTTTTTCTACCTATCTTTATATATGTTACAAATTAAACTAAGCACATATGGCTATATTAAAGGAGGAAAAAATATTCAGATTTTTACATCATTCTAGGATCTTTTTCTTTGTTTTTTTTTTGTTTTTAATAAATGTTTAATCATGATCAAGGACAATTTTTATTTTTAACTGAATGTGTGTTTTTTTTTTTTTTTTATAAGTGCCTGAAGTTATAGGAATGTTTTATTTTTCAAGCATGGTCAGCACATTGTGGCCATGTTTATAGTTAATGCTATTGAGTGTTGGCTTATACTCTTTTTATTATTAGTGCTCACATTATTTTAAATCTGTTTTTACATGTGGATGAAACTATTGTATTTTCTACTAGTATGTTATGGATGGAGTTTGGTAAGTTTCCGTGTGTGTTTAAATGACACTTAATTGAGGTATGTTTGTGTAGGTGTAATGTGAGTTGTCTAGATAGGCATGTAGTGGTATGACCAATATAATTATTCATGAGTTTGATTCGATCAGAGCACAGTTTTTAAGAGGCATAATGTGTGTGTGTGTGTGTGTGCGCACATACAGATTAATTCTGTTAATGTCTTCCTTCCTTCCAGGTGGTTGATTTGCCCCTTAAAACTCAGGCCACTTTCTTCTCAGACCTTTTCTCCCATTCTCTGTATAAAAGCCCAACAGTAACTATTCATAAACATGCTACTTGACAGCAATAATACTCTAAGTGATGTTTAAATGTTAAATACTTCAGAGCCATCAAGACAAACAGCTTATTTCAATTGCTGTCTAAATAGCCTGCCTGCTGTTGTGATGTTTACCAGTAGATGAACAAGGTATGGAGTGTTGAGGGGTGCAATCCGTGTTTGATTAAGGCAGGAGTCTGACCAGAAGTCTGCTGGTTACCCCACCCCACCATTGGTATATCTTCTAGCATTTTTTTTCCTCTCTTTCTTACCACCTCTGTCTTGTCCATTAAAACTTAAACATGAAAACATGTAATCTCCACTACAGCTGTTTATTCTCATCCAGATCCTTGAACCAGTCTTTCTTGTCTGCTGGATTCGGTTACCAAAGGATTGACTTCAATAGTAATTTTTTCTTATTTTATTTTTTAAATAAATTCATGCTATAGATATTTTATATGAATAATTTTTTTTTATTATTATTATTATTTTTTTTTTTTTTATAATGCCATGCTACTTCAGGTTGTAGGTGGTCGTGGCTCTCCACATTCTTACTGTGTCTTTTTGAGAAAGATAGCAAATTTCCTGTTGGCTTCTCTATGATTTTAAATTCAGTTTTTCATTTCAACTGGTTGCCACCCAATAGTGAACCAAGTATACCCTGTTGTTTAATCCATAGCTGGAGAGAGGAGATATATTCATGCCTTCCCCAAAGGCATTAGTGTGAAAGTGAATGCAACTGACTAGGCTGGGATTCCTCCTTCAGTATTGATAAATGTTATGCTACCTGCACATTCTCTCTCTCTCTCTGTAGGATAGGTTAAATAAAAAATGTTGGATTCTTTGCATCATGGTATGTATGATGAAAAGTATTATGAAACTTAGAAGTTAAGGTTGAAAAAAAAAAATTAAAATTTAATTTGTAGTTAATTTTTACTTTAATTTACTAATAATTTAAAAAAAAATATTAGTTTGTAATTAAAAGCAAAGAGGGGAAGAAACAAATGACAAACTCCTCAGAAAATAAAATTCACTTGAGCATGCCTTAAGATAGTACAAAAGGAAAAAAAAACACCCTAGACAAATGAAAAAAAATCATAACGTGTCAATAGCTGTTAGAAAAATCTCTGAATTTAGATTTATGTATATTTTTACTTATTTTGTTCATATTGATAAAGAACATAAACCTTTTTCACATGATATATATTTTTTTTAATTGGTATCACCCCATGCAAGGCAGAAAAGCTGCTAAAACACAAAAGGCTACTGGGTGTGAATGAATTAGAAAAAGAAACATTAATAATGAGCAGGAAGAGCAAAGAGTAATCAGGAGGACAGTAGATAATGATTGACATTGCATTTAAATTTTTGCAGATTAAAGTTGGCTGGAAAGCATGGAGCCAGAAGGGAGTTCCACAAGTGAGAAGTGTGAGAAAAGAAACCGTTAACAGAATTTACAGTTACATCTAACCAGCTCAAACATAAATTGATGAGATTTTAATACTAGTCTAATCTTAATCTCTCTGGTAGTATTAAAGCCTCTCTGTTGCATATAAGATAGTTAAACTTTGCCTTATCTCTTTATAGGGTCTCTCTGCCCTAGAACAATATCTCCATTTATTGATTTTTCTTTTGCCTGTAATTTTGCTTAATACTAGATCCTGTAAATTTTCAAATGCAAGATGATCTAAGAGTAATACATCTGTTTCAAAACAGTGCAATATTTTTCTTCTGAATTGTCTGATTTTCTAATGGTTCATTGTTGAACTTTAGTCTTGATCAAGTATCTACATATGTTTCCTTTCACATATTCAGTGTTGAAGTCAAAGGCCATGAGCATTATGGCCCATCTTAAAATTCTAGCTGTGACTTTAGGTATTTTGTTGGAGGGAAACAGCCATCTCAGGTGATCTTTTATGTTTTGTATTTATGCTGCATAGCTTTTTGTTCTCACTTTCTTGTGTTTTATCCAGCAACTCTCAGTCATCACTTGCAAGCTGTCATGTGATCCTCAGGATGCTAGTAAAAACTATCCTGTTATAAGGGAGATAATCACCTTCTGCATCCCTCTAGAACTATTAAAGTTATAATATATATAATTATAATATATCTATTTTGAGATGCAAGATAGGCATCAACACAGCTTATTGAAAGATATACAAGGGGGATCAGTAAATTTATAGCAGGATAGTTTTTTTTTTATTTAAATAGATTATAACCATTAACTTTGTCAAGTGTAGTTGACACAAACATGCATTAATATTTTATTAGTGACATTGTGTAGGCTCATGCCTGACAAAATGTTTGATATGATCTTTAATAAATTCAAAATATATGAATGTTTTTCAGCAGCCAAAGAAAAAAAAATGTTTTCCTTGACTGTTTATTTTTTCTTAAAAATCCTTCTTGTGTTTATTTTTTCTTAAAAATCTTTTTTTTTTTTTAATTTTTCTTTTTTTTTTCTTAAGTGTAAGCTACTCCAGTTATAATTTACCCAGCAAATAAAGATAAAGAAAAAAATAAAGTTTATATTTTTAAATTAAAACATTGTTTATTTTTTTAATAGGATAATGAGTATGTAAGGAAAGAAGTTCTTAGTCTTAGATCTTTCTTTCTTTGGAAAATCTGAAAGATTTATTTTAAAATATTTTGGTAATTTCGTTGGTTTCTGATAATTATTATCCTCATTAATATATCCAATTACCATTTAATTGGATACATGAATTCTACCAGATAAAAATAGAAGCTTTTGGCACAAGATTCCCAAGAGTATATCACAGGACAGTTCCTGGCAATTAGTTGGCATAGTTGGTCTGAAGGATTGGTATGGGACTAGTACTGAATAATTGGAAAAACTAGAAAGTTTTCTCTTTTTTTGTACATACTTTTAATAAATATATTTAGAAATGTCATATGCAGCACATACCATCATGATAGTCATATTCAGGAAAACACTTTTTGGAATATTTAACTCTTTTATGTGTATAGTGGTGTAGTGGATAATTGTTCAGGATGAGAAATGGGTGAGCCAAGTTCAAATTCCAGTTGGGGGTTATTTACATTCACTTACACACAATATCCTTGGGAAAGGTATGACTCCATCTCCTATCCCCCCCAGCTATGGGTTGAATAGCAGAACAGACTGGGCCGTATAGCCTTGGCTGGCAACCAATCTACTGCAGAAACATCAGCCTAGTGTGGGAAGATCTTCTGCCTGGTCAGTCATGAATCGTATGCGACATGATCACCCAAGCGTGTGTTGTGTATCACACTAAACTGACTGAACTCTTTATAACAGTAATTTTTTTCTATTCAAAAGAAATGAAATTTTTTTTTTTTTTTAATTTTAAAAAAAAATATTAGTATGCAGTTCTCCAAGAACCCAAATGTAAAAAGGATATTTTTAGAAAAATATAGGATCTACTGTCTTACTAATAAACACAAAACAATTATTAGTTTATTGAATTGTATTTAACAAAAATATATTTTTTATTTCTGTTAGGTTCGCTGGTCCTTTTTGTTTAGTGGCATATCAACAACTCTATGGACCATTTAATACCAAAATTTATGTAATCTTGTTTTATTTTTGGAGATAATGGTTTAATACTACAAATCTTACTCATTAATCCATAGCTGGAGGGAGAAGAGGTGGATTCATACCTTTTTCAAGTGTATTTGTGAATAAGTGAATCAACCTGACTGGAATTGGAACTTGGCTCTCCAATTAACAATTTTGAGCCATTATCCATTACACCATCTTCGAATCCCAGCTTAGAGCACCTGGTATTCTCAAGCAGGCACCCATCTAGGTACTAACAAGACTCAATATTGCTTAACTTTGGTGATCATACAGGAACTAGTGTCTTTAATGTGATGTAGCCCTAAGCCCTTTCTGTTAGGATTATTATCAATTTATCTTAGAGAAAAATCTTTACTATTGAGTGAAAAAAATTTCATGATCAGTGTTTTTTTGTTTTTTGTTTGTTTTTTTTGTTTTTTTTACAAATGAATTCATTTCTAATCTATCCTTAGATATGGAAAGTCAAATGAGAATTATCCACTCCTGTTGATTAAATAAAGGGCTAAATTCAAAATTCCCTGAGGATTACCTAGTTTGAATGCCAAAATGTTGTGATAATAAAAAATGAGAATAATGGTTCTGGTGGAAATAATATAATTGTTTATAATCTTTTGATCATAATTAAAGACATTGATTTTTATGTTTATACCATTTAAGTTTTGATGGAATTGAGCTGTGACTTCCCTCTGTCTTTTCTACAAATATTATCATGGCAACTGCTCTGACAAGCTACTTTCACTGGTACCTCAACTGCATGAATTTAAGCATGCTACTAGGTTGGCATCTCAGTCCCACCCTTTCAATGTTAAAACAGTTAAATATAGCCATCTCTTCTACTCCAACAGCTTCTTCTCTCACACTTCCCAACAGTGGAACTCCCTTTCTCCTATTTGCTTCACCAATAGCTATAATCTTCAAATATTCAAATGTAATGTCAATCAACATCTTCTGATGCTTTGATCCTGATTCCTGTCCTTCTCTATGGCCTTTCCTCAGACATTCCTCTTTACTCTTGCTCTCACTATCTGTAACCCCTTGTGTGCTAGTGGTACTCCCACCTTGCTTGGGGTGAAATGCTTAAAAAAAAAAATTTGATAACTAATATGATAAGATATAAAATTTTATCAACTATTTTCTTTTGGCTTTTGTACATGTTAAAATGACACTTATTTGTCAATAGCTATTAGGTTGAATCATAATTTCTGTTTTTGTTCATCAAATTTATTCTTTAAAAAATAAAGTACACTTAGATCTTATTCAATATTTGCCATTTTTTGCAATGACATGTTACCTTTTATCATGCCGTTCTTTGAGACCTTTGTTAGAATAATAAATTTTGATGTGAAAAAGTTTTTGATGAACTCTTGAATCTTGTTTTCACTACAAAGTTTTTTTTCCCTCAATACAATGATAGAAAAAAAGGTGTGAGTTAAATAGTAATGGTGAGGTGGTCAGATTCCAAAAATCACGTCTGAGATCATCATTCCAAGGGTCAACTGGAGTGACAAATCCAACTTGCAGATGGTGCAGCATAAACAAAAGGGATTTTCAGTCATTGATCCATATCTATCGGCTTACTCCATGTTGAAATCTCTTGATTAACCAGACCACTTAAAAATTGAAAAAGGAAAGAAAAATCATTCTACTATCCTTAAAATGAAAGTTTATCTTTTCTTTATGTATTTTTGATCGATTGAACAGACTATCCAGCGTTTTTGCCTATGATCACTTCAGAATAGTAATTAAATTTTCCTTAGCAATTGTATCCAAAGGAATTCAAATTAATGTTTGGCTATAAAATTTTCATTGGTCAAACGTAACTGAAATTATGAAAAAAGGCATCCAGTCAATCTCTATCTCTTTGGGGATGCTTTTTTCTGTCCAGAGGAATCATGAATATTGTTTATTTTGGCATCCACCCTGGTTTCTTTATTATCAACATATGTTTTCATATTATAATCTTTGTGTATACCTTAATGGTATCTTTCTTATTGGTGGAAAGGATGGGTAGTCTTAATTTTGCTCAATCTTACTGGATTCCATCTAGTTAAATTTGGGCTTGATTCTCCTTGAAATTATTTCAAAAACATGATTTTTCAACAGATTTCATTTTTAATTTTCTTAACTTTTCAATCCCTCTTCCTGTAATTTCAACAGTTATCATCCAGTTAGTAGACTCTCTACTCTTCCTTCCTATTTTTGTTTGATCAACCTCCAGAGATCTCAGTGTCACACTTTACCCATGAAGTGATAAAAAGCAATCTTGTGCTCCAAAGTAGAGTTCTTTTTATTGCGGAAAGAAAGGTTGTAATTGGCTGAGAACAACGGAGAAGTGCAAACAATTACCATATTTCAAAGCTTACTAAAGTCGACCCGATCTTGATTCAGATTTTCTTTTTCAACACATAGTGCGAAGAACACATTCTTTTCTGAGGTAAGATTTTCTTTTCTCCTTCATTCCTACCAGGTGATAATCAGCTGGTTCAAGATAAGGTAAGATGAATATGATGGGTGGGGGGTAGAACAAACCAATTGTGTTCAAAAATCTTTTCCTACATTATTCTTGCTGTATGCAGCCTCATGCTGTCTTTGAGGAGAATTTTTTTTTTCTCTTTAATCCACTGTGTACACTGTCTTGTAAAATATAAGGTCTATTAGCATACTCCAAATGTATTTTTAAATGTCACATTATTAATAGTTAGGATAATATATCTATCATTACTACTGTTAGCAAAAACAAATTACTTATGAATCAATCTAATACTAAAAAATATCTTACCAAAATTTTGTGTGTGCTTACTATATATAATGCAAATTTGTGCCTGACAAGTTGGAGAACTCTGAAACTCTGAGATGCATGATAAGCGTAGGTATATGTGTATTTATTAATATACTTTATAGCTCTGTTTAACTACATTGAACACCGTTTTATTTACACCATGAATAAATACTTATTTGCTTACCTGTGTACATGCATGTTATCACACACATATAAAGTTGCTAATATCTCATTATTTAGTTTATATCCACACTTTTATGTATGTATAAAGGTAAAGACAATAGGAAAACTGTATTATTAGCTGACGTTTCATCCAATATGGACTTTTTCAAGGCAAAACGAAATGAATTTATTAAAAACAAAGTAACTATTAACAACAAACAAAATTTCCTTAGCAACTGAAAGAATTTAGAAAATGCTATTGTATTCATATTGTCAACGGAAAATTATGTCAAGTACTATCACATGTGGAAATATTGTTTTTCATACTTGTATATATGTATATACATCAATAACTCTAGAAAGTGACAATGCTATTAACTGAATTTTGATTAGAAATTTTAACTGCATATTTTTTTTCTGTGTTTAATATTCACTACTGAATTAAGTGCATTGACAAGGAAGGAGATCATACTGGAAAATGTTATGCAAAATAAATGCTTAATTTATAGAGTTTGTAGGTAATATAATGTTCCAAGTTTTTGTCTCATCATTTTTACATTTTTTTCCTTCCTTGGTTTTGTGGATTTTGTATGCTTTTAAATTTATGTTGTATCCCCTCAAGATGTAGGCGATCATGGCCCGCCACAATTTCCTATCCTTTGTGGCTATTAATAAATTGTCTTTTCGTTATTTCTCCTAAACCCTGTTCCACTATCCATTTACTTAAGCTCATCAAGTATATTATGTGGTATTTTCCTCTGTCCCTCAATCTGTCCTGTGAGTATCAGATTTTCCAAGCCCTCTTTCCTTATGTGCCCAGGAAATTTCAATTGTCTTTTCCTTTTTCTTTCCATTATCCCTAAAACCTTGTTGCTCACATGTTCAGCCCATGGCATCCTCAGCATCCTTCTGTAGAACTACATTTCTGTTGACTCAAGTTTCTTCATCTGTGAGGAGATTGTCCAGCATTCAGTATCATTTAGGAAGACAGATATCACATAACAGTTCAGTACTCTTTTCTTCATTTCTAACAAAGTTTTTCTATCTCTTAATACTCTTTGCTTTTGTAGTAGATTTGGTGAACATTTAACTAATGGACTGAAAATAGATTCAGCTAATTTCATTATAAAAATTATCACAAAATCTTAAGCAGAGTTAAATTTACATCAGAAGTAGAAGTCTATAAAACAGAATGCAAACAATACTCTGCAAAATACATTAGTGAATTATCCTGAAATTTGAATAAAAGAACATATGCACATGAAAGGAATTTAACAACACACTTTTATGCCATTAGAACCATTGTGATTATTATGATTTCAACCTGTGAAATATTTTTTTTAATAAAATGTATATAATAAAAGCAGCACCCTGTTTAACCATGTTTATATTCGATTCTTCATTTAATGAACTGTAATTGAGCAATAATTTTCAGTAAAAATTAAGAATAATCTACTCAATGTTTTTATGTCAGAATGAGGTCTTTGAAGGCTTTATGAATGGTGGTGATAAGGCAAGGATTTATGAAAGATGAATCAAAAGCAAACACTTCAGACAAATGTACCATAGACTGTCTGGTACACACACACACACACACACACACACAGAAATGTGCCACATTTCTATTGATTCAGAATAAATTACATTTGAAACCCACATCTACATCTAAAATTAGTTGTGCCAAAAGAATACTGAATTTTCATCAGACTAAAATAAATTTTTAGTCTCCATAAATGATTAGTATTTGATACTAGAATGTAAAGTTTGTTGAGAATAAAGACGGAAAGTTTGGGATTCATGCCAACCAGTAGAAAAAAAAAAAACAAACATTTTCAATAGAATTTGATACTAAAAATTTATTTTTTAGCAAATACATTGACCATACAAAATGATTAATGTTTGGCTTCATTTAAAGGTTTCTTGATAAATACTTGTTGATAATTTGGTTGGAAGGAAGATTCTGTCCATTTCTCTATTGAAAAAAAAAAGAAAAAAAATACCTTCTGGTGCCACACAAACAAACAAATAATTATTAAGTGTCAGTGGGAAGCTTAATTCCTTGTAAATTCCAGGATCTATAAATACATTTTTCTTTATAGTAACAAAAAAAAAAAGTTTTATTGCTTTGACTTGATATAATACAGAAATACTTATTTCTCTATGATCTCATCAATTCAAATACATTTAAAAATATTTTATATTTAACTCAACCAAACTCAAATCATTTTTTATTTTATTGTGCTTTGGTATCATTTATTTGCAGTATTTTGCTGAAAGATTTATTTTGGGGAAATTTGCTGAATTTGCTCTCACATCTTCACAAAAATTACATACTAAAAAATTTCCCTTTTCATCAATTTTAAACTTTTCAAGGTTAAATATTTTTTGTATCTAATGAATTTAGCCATGCATATCTTCAAAAGTTTTAAATTTATAAGAGCCATATCATGTTAAAGACACCTGTTCTTGTATGATCACTGAAGTTAAGCAACGTCAAGCCTGATCAACACCTAGATGGGTACCAGATTGGGAATACCAACTACTGTAAGCTTGGATTTGTGGGTGGTGTAACAGATATTGACTCAGAATTTTTAATCAGAGAGCGAAGTTTCAATTCTAGTTGGGTTTGTTATATTCATTTATGCACAAATACCTTTAGGAAAGGTATGAATCAACCTTTTCTCCTCCAGCTATGGGTTAATTAGTAAAACTTGTATCACTAAGACATTTTTATCTCCAAAAATAAAATATTACAGAGTATTTAGATTCCAGCATTAAATGACCCATAGAAGTGTTGATATTCTGCTAAACAAAAACAACCAACCAGCCGATCAGAAAAAAAATGACTATCTCCACAGCAAAATAATTTTTACACTCTAAAAATGTTTTCTGGTTTTAAATAACCTGAAAAAGGTTGACAAGCCATAAAAAAACAATCAGTTGAATTAATCCTAACATATTTATAGTTTTAAATGTTTTGTTTCATTAGCTTTTATGAAATCAACATTAATATATTTTTTGCATCCAAACTGATTTTATAGACAGTTGGATGAAATCTGTCATATGATAAAATTTTTGTTTTAATTTATGCTGAACTTATAGGTGAAAGTGCTCAATATCAAAAATAGTGTATAAAAGTGGACACTGAGGTCAACACCAAGTGGCGACAGTCTCTTTCATGCTTCAACACAATCTTCAGCCCATGTGTGTTGACAATACAAATATATACACTGTATACAACTCAGATAATGTAACCTAAGACAATACTTTAAACAAATAAGATAATCAAGCCCCTTCCCCCAAATTAAATATATGAACAAGTAAATAGTAAATGAATTGATAAACTTCAAATGCACACATAAACTGTAAGTGTTCTTGGATTGCAAATATTTGTTGCAGATTACTTCCACAATGAAGAGAACAAATCGCAAGTTCAGACTCGAATATCAGGGGCAGACAGAAATGTCACAAATGACAATGTATATAACCAGTCAGAAAAATAACTCATTCACTGATGAATGCAGTAGCCAAATACACAAATCTGATTTGAAAACACCAACTGTTTTTATCAACCAAGCATTTTTTTTTTTCATTTGTCGACTACTGGGCGAGGATGCACAATATTAGTATATCCAAAATACTTTTATAGTGACTCCTGTGACTGATTTGTTTCTAATTTGTATATTCCATCTTCAGCATAACATGCAGAATATGTGCTCCTTTTTTTTGGCAAGTAACTTTCTTTTTCACCACGTTTTCCATTGTAAGTTACATGTCACTTGGTTTGATGAGAATTCGCCGTTTTCTTTGCTATATAAACATAATTAAATTTGTAATTTTAGTCATCCCTTTTACTAACAAAATAAATATTTTTAGCAACAAGGAAAAATTGGATTAAAAAAATAGTTTTAGCAAATTCAGGCACTCGGTGATTGGAAATTAGTAAAATGGTATTGTCAGGAATTAAGACCAACACTAGTTTTTGAATGACATTTATTTATATATATATATATATATATATAATTGATGGTTATAATAAATATCTTTCTTTTTATTTACATTATTTAGTCAGATTAATGTCAATAAAGATGAGAACCTAGCCTGACTGTAAAAAATAACTCCTGATACCAGTAATTAAAATGAAAAATATTATATTTATACTATTATAATTAATTTTATTCTACAAATCATATGAAAGTCAAGGGTTTTGTCTTTGACACCTGGTTTTAAATTTCATACCTTTTCACTCTGATTTTGTGCAAAATCTGGTTTGAATCTTAGGAATATAAATCACTATCTTTCCATCTTTCCGCTTCTATCCATTTCTTGTACTAATGTCTCATTTTACTGTGTCCTCTCCCATTTTATTCAGTCTTGTGTCAAGCTGATCACTCCTCTTACCTCTCACGTAGCTCATTACCTACTTATATGTTTTATTATTTAGCCAGATTTGATTACCAGTAACTGTGTAAGAAGAAATGAGTAGATGATTTCACATCTGAAAGACAGACAGCATCTTGTGGTGTGACTGCCTATAAACAAGAGCTCTTCAGAAAATCTTGGCACAGAACCATGATCAAGTTAAGCTGAAGCACTTGGCAGGGTTGACAAAGTGATTTCATCTAATGATTGTCAATTGGCAAATAGACAGTTGAGGATTGAAACACTAGTAAGAAATGGTTCACTCTGAGGAACTCTTGATACAAATGATAACCTGAATGAAAGGTGCACCCCTCCCATCTGCTTGGCCCTTACTACTGAGTTCAATCCTCATAAAGAACTGTACCAAATAACAGAAATCACATCACTTGAGGACTTACAACAGCAGCAACCACTAAAATGGATATAATATGTAACTTGAAGAGAAAATAATGACATAATCAAGATGATGATAAACCACACAACTTCAAACAAAAAATTAAATAGGAATCCCCCCCATTAATAATGGAAAGCGTAATAACAGTAAAATTGAAACTTATTTTCCTGAAAAATTGTTTTAAGAGAAAGATATAAAATTCAACCAAAAATATACACTGGTTGCTCAGTCAATAAATGCTGAATGTTTCCTTATAAGGAAATAGCTAATATACCACTAAAATATGAAGTTTGGCCTTAAATAACCTTACAAAGGGCGGAGTTGTCATGAAACCAACCAACCAGATGAAACTAATATACAAAAATAAACCATCACATGAATGCAAACATCTTTATTGCATTTTTTTTAGTTTGATTTATATATAAAAATAAATCATTTAAATATTTTTAAAATGTTTTTTGGTGTGTGATTAATATCACAGATATTGGTGTGATAAGTGAAATTGGCAGGCCATGTTCAAATTCTAGTTTTGAATTAACTGTCACACAGATTCCCTTGAGAATGCATGAATCTATCTAAATATCAGAGTAGACTGGGTTCTTGTTATAAAAGTTGATGTGGCAGTAATAAGGAGGCTGACAATAGGATGCAATGCTACAAATACTTTATTTAGATGTTTATAAAGTGAGGTCTTTGCTCATATAATTGGGTCCAAGTTGTAGTTGCTTTCCTTTCAGTAACACTTGTGTGAGTCTGTTCAACTTCCTTTGGGGATGCCCAATAGAGATTTCTAACACTCAGTGGCACAGAAGAAACAACAGAAGAAAAACTAAATTCTCAACTGTTGAAAAGACAATGGGGAAATTGATCCACTATCTTCTCCAAGAAATCCTGGAAATTCACAGATAATAAAGAGGATCTGTGGAGATTCATGATTGCCTACATCCTGAAGAAACCTGGTGGGGGAGAAAAACATTTTTTATTTATTTTTTTGTGAAACTAAAAATACTATAATTCTTACTGATGTTAAAATACCATTTTCTAAATTAATCCAGGCTCTTGGTGACATGTTGAAACACCAGTTCTTGTATGATCACCAAAGTTAAGCAATGTTGAGCCTGGTCAGTACCCAGGTGAGTAACTGCTCAAGAATTCTAGCTGCAGTAAGCTTGGGTGTGCTGGTGGTGCAATGGATAATGGCTTGGAATTGTTAATTGGAGAGATGAGTTCCAATTCCTGTTGGGTTCATTGTATTTATCTACACAGATGAATCCACTTCTTCCAGCTATGGGTTAATTAGTAATACTTGTATCACTAAATCATTATAATTTTAAAAAAAACAAACTTTATTACAATCTAAAAATATTTTATGGCCTTAGATAACCTGAAAACAGTTGATAAGCCATAGAAAATTAATGGGTGAATCAATAAATACTCCATCTAGAAATGTCACAACTATTTCAGACTTAATTCTAAGAAATTGCGTAGGATTAGTATCACTATCAGATTATATGGGTGCTTACACACCAGTCAATATAAATCAGATAAAAATTGAGGCGCTGCCATAACTTAGCTGTGAGTCAAAGGGAGGATTAGTTTGGCACTGTCCGAAGCTTTTGACTCACAAGAGTCTTAAAAAAGAGGGTGACTTGTGCACACACAATGATTTTGTTAATTTCTTGCAGAAATCACACACTAAGTAACATTGCTGCTGCTTCTGCAGCAATATCCACAGTCAAATCACCCAGATTTCCTCCATATTCCACTTGCAAGGAGGAAGTACTGCTCAGCTTCTCAAGAGAAGTGCTACTTCATGGGATAAACTCCCACAGGGGTGATTCCCTAAACATTACAATCTTATCCTCTTTAAGTCAAGAAACAATCACTAATTTCCCTTCTTTATCCTCATTCCCTTCTACCTTCTCTTACATTCATATTTAACTCTCTGCCTTGAGTGGCCCCGGGCCTTGTACAGGGTGAATCTTACTGTAAAAAAATTAAAAATTAAATCATACATCTCATTGAGTAACCAGATATGCAGATGATATTAATGGATACATGCTAGAAATAAAAATAAAAATTAGACAGCCAAGTTCAAATGCCAATTGATTTTCTTACATTCACTTATGTGTAAATACACTTGGGGAAAAGGTATGAATCCATTTCTTTTTCTCCATCTCCCAGCCATGGATTAAATAGTAATACTTATATCTAGAAAAATCATTACCTCCAAAAAATTGTTAATGCAGTATTCACCCACAAAAAAATGTTTTCACTTTAAATAGCCCAGAAATGGTTAAGATGCAAAAAAAAATAATCATTCCATAACCCTCTACAATGTGTGGCTCTTGAGCCTTGAATTGGGTGAATTTTAATATAACAAAAAATGAATTTTTATGGTGCCCAGTTTCTAATTTAGATTCCAGAGCAGAAGAGCTCTAATTGCCCTAATATTTAAATATTGTGTGTGTGTGTGTATATATATATATATATATATATATATATATATATATATATATACAGGGTGGGGTATAATATGAGTGGATTCATGCTTTTTTCAAGAGTATCAGTGTGAAGTAGATAAAAACTGTCCTAGCTAGAATTTGAACCTGGTTTGCCGATTCCATTCGCCATGCTCTGTTAGGCCACCTACATTATTTGGTAATGATCATATCTGTATTGTATACAAGTGTTAGAAACATTTGAAGAGTAAAAAAAAAAAAAAGAATGATTACAGCAAGATGGAAAGGATTGGGAAGTAAGCAATTGCAATAAAGAGACAAAAAGGAGAGCAGATGGTATGGCAGGTAGGTAGGTGTCTGATTGTAGGACATGCCAATATTTCATGGCCGAAGAATCTGACTTTCTTCAGAATGATACCAACTCATTTGGCAGAAATTCAGAGAACCAATCAACATCCAAGCCATTTTGGAGTGCATGGTTCACAGGGTATTTCTAGAGGTCAAAAACCTTGTACTGTTATCATTTCAAAGTAGATTGCTGTTTGGCATTCAGAAGATCAACAATTTTGTACATATTATATGAGAGATCAAGTGGGATTGTAACCTACCTAATGAGTGTGTGAAAATAGATGGTAGAACAGTGATTAGGAGGGCTAGTAAGCAGACAAGCATTATTCAGAGCTAAAAATGACAGGAAGTTATGGATAGCCATGATCATCCATAATCTTAAGGGACATTGCACATGTTGTCCTCATCTTTATTGCCATATTCACAACATTTCAGTTGTATGCTCCAGCCTTCTTCAGGAGATATAGGTTGGAATTTTGAAACAAACCCTTTTAGTCCATTGGGATAGATTGTTCTAATTTCACGTGTCTTTGGGGATGATGCAAATAATGTAAATAGTTGCAATCCTGTTATTAAATGACTTTAAATATTTGCATACACACACATGATCAGTTTGAATCATATCTTCTCTTATATATGTTTTCAGGATATGAGCGGCTCATCGCATCCCACAACTTCATTTTCTTTCTAGCTCTAAGTATGTTTGTCTGCTTTTTCTTCTTCCCAGTCTCTGTTCTTCCATCCATTTACAGGTAGTTTACTGTTTCACTCTGCCTCTTTTTCTCAATATATTCTAGTGAGTGTCAAATTCTCCATACCATTTTCCCTCATCTGTGTTCCAGAAATTTCAACTGTCTTTTTTGCTTTGATTTTCCTTCTAACTTTGTCATTACTGACATGTCCTATTCATGATATTCTCAGCATCCTTCTGCAGAACATCTGTTGCTTTAACTCTACTATTTCCCTTTGAGGAGATTGTCCAACATTCACTACCATGTAGGAGGACTGATATTACATAGCAGTTCAGTACTCTTTTCTTTGTTTCTAACAAAGTTTTACTGTTTCTTGATACTTTTAGAAGTTCTCTTTTGCTATTCCAATGTGCCTTTGAATTTTTTTGTCACATTTTCTGTTTGTTAAAAAAATTTCCCAAATAATTCAGTTTCTGCATTTGACATCTCTAATTTATCACACAACTTGAGCTGTAGTAATTTAATATTACCAAAAAAAAAAAATAAATAAAAAAATAGCCTTGAGCAATGATGCATTGTCCTCATTAAAATATTCTCCTTGGGATTTTACATACACACATGTTGAAGGATCCCATTGACTTTGAAATGTATACAAAGTCTCCTTTTGTGATTGACATAATCATATTCTTAATTCATAATCTTATTCATAGTTTCTCATTTAATGGTAATTTTAGCTTTGAGAAAAGTCATATGTAGATAGTAAGGTGCTAATATCTGAGAGATGTATAATTTTGCAAAAAAAAACAAAAATATCCTTTTATTAGATGTCATTATCATGGTCACACAGTATTATAAGCTCATTCACTGGCATCTCACAGGTGATTAATTGCACAAGAATGTCTGTTTATACCTGTGGGGTAAAATCCCCTTAGATTGGTTGCCAAGATATATTAAAGCTATGCAACTAGCTCTTGAGATATTCAAATTGATTAGTTGTTTTCTGAACAGACTTCATGTAACTGCTACCCAAAAGATTGGGGAAGTAAGATTTGTGTAAAGCAAATAAAACAGGGTTTTTGCTACACAATATTTTGTGAGTCAGTGAGTAAATAAACAAGCAAAGAAGTATTTTAAAGTGTGTGTGTGTATGTATGGGGGGAATTAAGTATAGGTTGGGTAAAGTTTTTTCTTCGTCAAATTCCTCAGTCTTTGAGATAGTATTTTGTGAGCACAATATCATGGGGGAGAGCAACTACCCAAAATGAATTTGTCACAAATGTAATAGTTTTATGTTTTTCTGGCATTAAAATTCATTGCTAGTTATGGTACTCTGGTGGTTGTTCAAATAATCAAGTAGACACCTGGCTTATATAATCACTTGATGATTAGTAGGGATACATCCAAGGAGGGTATAAATCCAAAGAGAGTTCAATGTAAGAAACAGAACAATATAATAATGAATACAGAATCCTTAAAAATCCATTCGGTCAGGTTATAATTTATATCGTGTACCTCAAATGTTCGTCTCTTCAGACCAGTTTTACATATATAAATGGAGTTTAATTTATTCAGACACAAGGAAAAGTAAAAAAAAAAAAAAAATGAAAGAAGAGAAAAAGGAAAAAGTTTTAATATTAAAAAGGGAAAGAAAAAAGGGAGAAAGACAAATTTTCATATAGTGTATGTGTAAAAGAACAAAACGTATAAAAAAGACATTCTTAGCCAACATGTTTCATCCTCTCAGGGACTTTATCAAGGCAATGTAGGATTTGTTTGTTGTATGTGTTTATATGCAAAAGCAAGGATGTCATTGGTTTATCAAGGCTTTTAAATTTGAGAATGTTCATGAATATTCATCAGGTGATTGAAAGGTCAGTCAAAACATATGAGTGTCATAATTTAAAGTCTGGTAAAAAGTGAATGAGTAATATTCAAGAAATATATTCTACTTTTTTAAAATGAATATTGTTTAAATTGTGATTAGATTGTTATAGTATGGGATGGAAGCATGTACTGTACATCTTCAAAAACATGAGGTGATGGATTTAACTGTTTTCTTTTGATTTTTTTTTTTTTTTTTTAACATTTTTGTGGTTGTGCATATTGGCTTCAGGAAGGATTAATTCTTTCAGATTTTCATCAAATCTTATAAAAATATAAATCAATCTCAATCTTTCCAATCTCGTATTTTCAAATTGATTTCGTGCAAAAAAAAATGTGTTTTTCCAATTTGTGGTACTGTCAGAACCACCGCAAGGCAATTTTACGTAGTCCTGTGAAGTTTTGTTGAAATCGGTTGAAAAATGTAGGAAATCCGATCCAATATATAAACGTACAGACACACACACACACACACACAATCTGCGTTTTATAATAAGTAAGATTATCCCATAAATATAGAAAATCTTAAGACTATATTTCTTTAGATATGTTACGGGATGGTAGTGTTGCTTATGTAGAAAACGTGTATCCTGGAATATTTTTATTCCACAACAATTGCTGCAGACTTGATGTGAGTAAGTAAGTAAAAAAAAAAAAAAAAAAAACAAGTAGCACTAGACAATATAAAATAAGCAACTAATTGCATGTATTGAAAAAAAGGTATTACAATGAAAGAAGAAAACCTTTAAAGACTAGTTACATAGAAAAACATTTAAACTAGCTATAAGTTTGTGTGTGTGAAATTTGTGTATATTTGTGTATATGATAGACATGTGTGTGAAAGAATTCAAGTCAAGAGAGAAAGAAAAATGCATGTGAGCCTAGTGGCTGCATCCAACTGTATGTAGAATATATCTTAATGCCAGAGTTGAAAAGCTGTAAAAGTGAAAAGAGACTATGAAGATAAATTCACACCTTTATATAGGCTAAGGAGTGCCCCCTAGTGACTGTAGGATAACCCACATATATGATAGTAAAATGTTAACACAACTGCCATTTTGCTTAGATAATTTTTGTTTTAAACCAATGCTATGTATATACACAAGATGTTTGTTATAATGTTTCATTCAAGTACCCTTTGACCATCAACAGGTATTCATTGTTTGGCTGATAACGAGATATCAGTTGCTTGTGTTACTTTGTCCAATTGAGACCAGTTATTGTTCATTCCTAGATCCAGGGATTGAACTCACAACTGCAAGGTAACAGTAACACTTGTTTAACCAACTCCTAAATCCGTGAAGAACAGCAGTTGTATATTTTTGTATATTAAATGTCAGATGGTTGAAAACATTATATATATATATATAGTTTTGTAAAGTATATATAAGTATATCCCCAGTAACGGAAGTGCAGTGTTATTTCTGTTTAAGCATTCTGCATCTATAAGATCTCATTATCTCAGCATTAATAAGGAAGATACTGAAATACTGAATTCAGTTTAACAAGTAATAAATGATAAGAGTTATATGCCCTTCTTGAAAAGTTGAAGTATTACTGCAGATATAACGATTTCATCATTGATTACTTGCATTCCAATCAATGATTTAGTAGCAGATCAGAAAAATCAATAATGTTAGGCCCCTTCACATCTGATGTTAATATACAATTTGATTTGGTTATCACAGAACTCAAATCTATCAATACTGGTAAGAAATGTTTATCTCAATCCAATGACAGAAATTATGCAGAAACCCTTTATTATTACAGTTCAGAAATGGAATTTCTGTTTATTTTTCTTTAAAAATATACAATATGGAAGCAGGCAAATGGCTTACATCAGGCTTATAAATTTAGAACCAAAAGATTGTTTAACTGAATTAGTTCCTGCTTTCTTTTTATTTATTAGGAGGGACCCAGGTTCAATTCCTGCCAAAGAGCACATTTTTCTTTAAGCTTTTTTTTTAATATTCAGACTGGTAGATATAAATAATTGAATATATTGTTTAAATAAACTGAGCATGTGATATAGGTATCCATTAAAATTTAGGTAATAAAATCTGTTGGATTGATAAAAAAATCCATCACTTCTTTAGAAATAAGAGGAAAGGCCAAAGAGGTTTTTATTATTATATTTTTGATCCTTTTTAAAATGTTTGAAATTTTGGTTAAAAAATTATAAACATGTGCAAATAAATAAATCCTACATTACCTTGATAAAGTCCGAGAGGATGAAATGTGTTGGCTAAGAATAATTTTTCCTTTTGTCTCTTCATACATTTTGTTCCTTTACACATACATTATCTGAAAATTTTTATATTATATATATATATATATATATATATATATATATATATATATATATATATAAAATCAAAAAAGCCAGGTGTCTACTTGACAACCATCTCAGTTGCAATGGATTTTAATGCCAGAAAAATGTAAAACTATTACACTGGTAATAAATTCATTTTGGGAAGTTGTACTCCCCCATGATATTGTAACTGATATTATGCACACAAAATGCTATCTCAAAGACTGAGGAATTTCTTGCATCAGTAGTGGACCATATTTACTATAGGAAATTTTACCTTTTTTTTTTTTTTCAGTGAAAAACACACCAATTTGGAAATTCTTGCAAAAATCAAATAATTTTTGTTTTTTAATGAAACTTTAAGGATTTATTTAGAATTGTATCATTTTAGAAAATCTTGCTAAAAAAACATTTTTTTTTTATATTTGTTAATGAGACACACACATTTATTAAATTTTATGAAATTTTGAAAATTAATTTTTGTGTTATATTAAAAGCAGAACTCGGAGAATTTAAATAATAAATTTCTTTTTGTAAAACTTGACCCACAGTTACCAGAAATCTGTTTTAATTGTAAAATAAAAAATGCAATAAAACTAAAACATTATTTAATTAGAAAAGCTCTCAATTGCTTTTATGAATAAGATATATTATGAACACGATTGCTGTAAGAAAAAAAACATTTTCAATGAATGAATTATTTCCATTTTTTAAATTTTAATTAGAATAATTTATAGTTTTAAATCTTTTAAAATTCTGTATTAATTTATACTGGTTAGGTGATATTAAGTAAATAATATATTTACTAATCATAAATGGAAAAGCTTGCTACAATTTGGTGACCACAAGTACTTTAAAAAGAATTTTGAATTTTTTTTGTGTGTGTACTGATTTTTGTAAATACAGATGTCCATACATGACATTATCAGAAAGTAGGAGTGGCAACTATAGTAAATTTAAAGCCAAAGTAACTAAAATTCAATAAAACATAATATTATGGAAAATATTTTCCTAATTTTTTTAAAGATTACTGGGTAGTTAAAAATTATATAAAAAAGGTGCTCATGTTATATTCCTCAAGTAATTGTACAGATATGTCCCCTATTGAAAAAAAATTATATAAACTTCCATCTGTCAGTCAAGTTGTCAACACCATGTATAAACACCTGTTAAAAAATGCATTTCTGTGATATTTTAAACTATAAGTAAATAGTCACTTCAAATCAGTTAATATTCCTGAAATAAAGTTCAAAAAAGTATTTATTTTTGATAGATTTTTGAATAAAGAGAATTACATTTTGATGACAGATGGCTAGAAATGGCACTAAAATCAGTGATTTCAAAACAAAAACTCCTTCCAGTCAATTTAAATTAGTTTTGAAATACAGCAAAGTATTTTGCTTACTGAAAATATTAAATTTAATCTATTAGTTTGAAATTTAAAACTAAAAGAAAAGCTTAAAGAAAGATTTTCCATTTTCAAAAATATATTTTAAACCTTAGCTATTGCATTTCTTAGATTTGGTTCTACAGCCTTGGATGACAGCCAGTCTACCCTGCTATTTAACCCATAGAGACATAATCAATTCATACCTTTTCCAAGGTTATAGTCTGAAGTGAATGCAACAAACTAGGCTGGATTTTGAGCTTGGCTTGCCAATTTTACTTTCAGTCAAAAGTCATGCTCCCTGCACATCCCATAATGTATATATAGATAATCCATGATAAAAAGATACAATGAAAACCATACATTAATAATTGATTCTTCCAATATGACCTGGCTTGGAAATTGCAACAAAATGGATTTTTTATATATATATATCTTAGTCAGCCTTGATACATCCAATATACATTCATTGGAGATGCAAAATAAACACAGATTGAGACAAAAAAAATATATAAGACTGTGTCCTTGGTAAAATGATATTTCTTAGCTAAAAACAGGTTGACATTAATTTTGGTGGTCTTTTATAATTCTGATATTTATTACTTTTTTTTTTCTTTCTAAGAGGTCAAAAATGAATAGCAGTGTAATTCTTCTAAGCATCTCCAATTGAGCAAAGCAGTTTTTCCATTTGTTTGTTTGGGAATATCAGAATTTGATTGAAGTAATCACCATTAGACATCTTGGCTCTTAGTTTTATGACTGCAGACAAAACCAATGAATGTTTTGGAAAATGTCAAACAAATTATTTTATCAAAACCTTTTGAAAGATACAAGAATTTGTATTGGCCAAAGAAAGAAAAAAATTAACAAAATAAAATAAAAATAATGATTTAAAGAGATTGGAGAGTAAAAAATAAACTATTAGCCATAAAAAAAAACATGAGTAAATTGGAAATAAAATTTCTTTCATTTGTTACCAAATGACAATAATATTTACTACTCTATTTATGCTTTCATCTTTGTGGGTAAGATATATTACTGAAGTAAAAGATTTGCCAAGAGGGACCAATGGTAACATTAGTTGTTTCCTTTATAAGAAAAACTTCAACATTCATTGACTGAACAGCCAATACTACTTTCGTTTAAAATGTATAAAATCTTTTCATTAAAACAATTTTTCAGGAAAATTGATTTCTCAAGTCCAGTAGCTGTTATCACTCTTTCCAGTATTGATGAGGGTTTCCTTCCTAACCTTTTATTTAAAATAGTGTGGAATGTCAACATCTTAATTATGTCTTTATTTTCTCTTCAAGTTATATGTGATATCCATTTTAGTTTTTACTGCTGTTGAAAATCCTCAAGTGATGTGGTTTCTATTATTTGGTACAGTTCTTTGTGCTTCTGTAGCACCAGTCCACTAAATTCAAAGAAGGATGGCCTTTGCTAAGACCCACAGGCTTCACTCACTCAAAACCATTTATAATCATTGATCTCAGAAAGTGGTTTTCAGATGAGTACATTTCTTCTGTGTGTGATATTTTTGATTCTATGATGTTATTGTGAATTATTTCTTTTACTTTTCTTCACATATTGGTTTCTCAAGGAATTAACTATTTTTCTTTTATTTTCTTTGTGTTAAGTATTTTCTCTTCTGCTTTTTCCTTTTCCCTTTCTTTTTTTCTTGTATTTAATAAGATAAAATATATCTTGTATTATAGTCAACAACTTATATATAAGTTGTCATGCTCAGCCTGAGTGAGTCAACATTCAAGTATGTCTATTTCAAAGCAACAAAAATCTTTCATTGTGCATTGTCTTCATTCTTGACTTCAGCTGGATCCAAAATGAATTGTTTTAACCTTGTGCCTCAAAATATTTACCAAAATGCATTTTGTTGATATTGTTCATAATAAAAAAGAAAGAAAGTAAGTAAAAAAAAAGAATTAAATAAAATTAATGTGGCTAGTTGGGCTGTATAGATCTGAGCCCTATCAGGCTGGAGATATACTTAATAGGCAATGTCTTTCCTGCTTTAATTTTATAAATAATCTTTTAAAAATCTCTAATGACTTGTATGCCCTGTTTTTCAAAGAAGACATTTTTATTTCAACTTATTGTTTTCAAATGTCCATTTTAAATAATTTATTCCATACAGTATGAGTTTTTTTTTTTTTTTTTTTTTAGCAGAATGTATCATTTGAAAAAGGGCAAATTAAAGTTAAAATTGGTGAAAATCAAAGAAAGTGGCAGCTTTAATTTGTCAACCGGAGGGTTGGTATAAGGAGGGAAACTAGGGAGGTGTTAAGTTGGCAGTATTGATCATAAACATACAATAAATTAAACTAAAAATTCACAGACAGATACATATCTACACTAATGCGTAGACATATATACAAATACACATTATTAAAAAAAATTAAATAAAAAAAACATATCTGGCTAGTGCATTCCACTTATGTTTTCATTTCTTTACCCAAAAGAATGAAATTATGTTTTGAGTAAATATTGAATGCAGAAATATGAGAGATGATATACTATTATCACTTGTCAAAATATTATCAATTATGTTATCCAGACACAAAATCAGCAAAAATGAAAGAAAGTGGCAGCATTAACTTGTTGACTGATAGGTTGGTGTGAGTTGTGTGACTGGAGTAGTGTTGAGGGAATATGATATCAGTCAGCATTACTGATCATAATCCTACAATAAATTAAACTAAAAATTCACAGAGTGATACGTAAACACAATAACACATAAAGATATATACACTCATTCGAGATCGATACACACATCATTAAAAAAAAATATCTGGCTAGGACATCCCACTTCTGCTTTCATTTCTTTACCAAAAAGAATGAAATTATGTTTTAAGTAAATATTGAAGGCAGAAATATGGGAGATGGTATACTATTATCAGTTTTCAAAATACTATCAATTTAAGTGATGCTTCAAACAATGATAAATGCTCATAAACAATCATTTTAAGATTTTTCTTGAGAATTTTTATTTTGCTCAGCAATGGTTAGTAAACATTTTTATTGAAAACTGTTACACAAGCACTTTTCTGCTTCGCTGAGTTGAACTCACCATTACATTTTAACATCAAAGTTATACCAATAGTATATTTTGTTAAAGGTTATAAGGGGCCTGACAAACATTAATGACCTAGAGTTGACACTATATATATGTAATCAAAAATGTTTGTGGCTTTTTCATTCTTTAATGTATAGTGGACTCTCCCATCATATTCAACGTATGCAGATGAAGCAAGCAGCTCAGTTCCTAGGAACTGACAGACTAGACACCAGCACACATGATTTGATTATAATGGTAATGGTGCAGAATCAACCACACTTTTTGAAGGGCCAGATACAGAGACCTGGTGCACTACATACCAGAAGGTCCCCAATTGACCCTCCACAGCCTTTGAATTCAGATTTGTCCTTCTCCTAGACCAGTTGACATCTGAGGCTATAGAATCCAGTCTGTCCTGCTATTTACCCATAGATGGAGGGAGAAGAGGATTAATACTCTCAAGGGTATTAGCATGTAAGTGAATGTAATGGATTTGACTGGAATTCGAACTCAGCTCTCCAATTCCTTAATCCGAGCTACTATCCACTATGCCTCCTCTCTCTCTCATATATATATATATTATAACATAAATATGTTATAAAATTACTACAAAAATAGCCATTTTGTTTCAACACCTCCAGTGTCTTACCAAGTGATGATGTTGATTCAACATCATCACTTGATAAGACACTGGAGGTGAAACAAAAGGGCTATTTTTGTAGTGATTTTATAACATATTTATGTCATAATTTTTAAATAAATAATTATATCTGCTCTGTATTAAGCACTCTTTTAAGAATAGTAATTGTTGGTTATTGGAATTTATTCCGTATACACCAATCATATACTTGGGTGTGTGTATGTATATATATATATATATATGAGAGAGAGAGAGTCCAGCTACTCTTGTTTTCTGAACACAATCATCTGCAGTTAGCCAATTCTTATTCTTGATCCCTGATCAAGTACATTTGTGCTTGTTTAACATTCACAGAGGTCACCTAGTGTTTATACTGCAACTATGCTGAGCAAACATTACAGCTTCTGAGAAAGTGCATATAATCTATCATGATCAGCAGTTTGAACAATGCCAATACATCTATATATTTATTCCTCCTGAACTCTACAAAAACGATATGCAACATGAAAGCACTTTGACTTTTGAGGCGTGTTCCCATTTTCTTCAGTACAACAATGTAGCCTCAGCAGCTACCAGCACATATGCAACAAGTAAGGACAAAACTGACCAGATCTTCAAATTTATCTAAGAATCATGAAGCAGCTGCCAACAGCAGCAAGAAAAACCTGTCAACAATAGAAATTAAAATTGTAGAAATAAAAATATCATGTACTTCTACTTTAACTTTTTTTCCATAGAGCACAAAGATTTAATATCTCAGATATATCAAGAAAAAATCTAGAAAACAATTGTTTATGTCGGTGATGTCAGATTGGGCTATATTTGAAAGTCTTGTATTAGTAAATTTTGATATTTTGCAATTTTTGATTTTTGTGGCTAATTTTTTAAAAATATGCCTACTAGCTTAGGCTATTAATGAAAATAGACAATTAAAAAAAAATTGGTAGCAGAGGCTTAAAGTGTGGCCAAATATTAGTAACCCAGTGTGATAACCTGAGATCTCTGATTTTATAGCTGAATCTGACTCTAAATAATAAATCTGAAACATCTACTGATGGTCAGTTTCCTAAAATGGTAATGGCTTCTTGAACTTTCTAACCATTTTTGAGCACAGAGACAAGATTTAGCATTTTTTTTTTAAAGGAAGTTTCTTAATATTGGAAACAAAACTGCATGTTGATGTAATACCTGACCTTTTATTAAACTGTCTTGAAAAGTGTTGTAGCCATGCCATGCCACTTATATTGAAGTAAACCACCCACATTCCCTCTGTATTCTATTGGCAAGAAGTAAGTTCCACTTAAACAGCTTCTTCTCATGAACCACTGCCCTATGGAACAGACTCCCAATTGGATGTTTTCCCAATCACCACAATCTTAACCTGTTCAAGTCTAGAGTTAATCATTATTTTCCCCTCCTAACCATATAAATTACCCCTTAATGTAACCCTATACTTCAAGTGGCCTCTGGGTCTTGTACAGGGTGAATTTGACTTTCAAAAAGAAAAAAAAAGCAAGCCATATTATTAAGTATAGAAAAGGAAATATGGAATTTGAAAATTTTATTATTTATTTTATTCAGAGATGGCCAAAGTTAAAACAAAAAACTATGGGTTAATTGGTTGGCAAATTATATAAATAATGTCATCTGTTATAAAATTGTTGACACTTTTTTACCCAACCTGTAAAAAAAAAAAAAAAAAATACTGAATTTTTTTATATATATATATATAAATAAATGTGTTGGTTCCAATCTGTACTGGGAATGAGTAAAAAACTTTCCCTTCCCCAATTTGTAGGCAGAAGCACACAACTGCATATTGGGATTTTTTCCTAGCCAATAAAATAGGCTGGGACTGAGTCAAATGAAACTGAGAACTGACCTGTCTTGTCTTGTCTTGAAGTCAGAACACTACATTTGCTTGTCTGAACTTGCTTTTGTATGTCAACTCCAATTCTTAGTTTGTGAATTTTCTGCCATATTACCATTGATTTGCCTTATTACTCTTAATTTACCTTGCATATATTGTTTGCTTGTTTTATATATATTTTTTTTGCCATGTTGTTTTTCTTGTAATTGTTTATGACAAACTTTGTCAATTCTGTTTGTTGGCCTGTTCAGTTACTTATTTCAGATTTGACCATGTCTACTCCCTTCACAAAATGTTGATGCAAATCAAAATGCTTACAGAAAATTTTGACCTTTTTAAAATTCTAGAATTTTCTTTGCAATAATTTTTTTTCTCTCTTACTGCAATTAGGAAATTGCTTTTTAGACTTAATGGACTTTAAATATGATTGTTTTGCAAGCATTCTAATTACTTTATGCTGATTAATTTTATTCCTAAGTAGCGGAACAACACACTCAAATGACTGCAAAACTATTTTTAGCACCATTTTTAATAATGGTTATAGTTAATGTTCATATTATTCAATATTTAAAGAATTAAAATTACCAAGAATTGTCTGAATTTAAACACCTGGAAAGATTACCATGATTTACACACAATCAAAATCTCCTTAGCCACTGAGTTTTTCAGTGACCCTGCTAGGGTTTTTTAAAGTCATATTCCTTCAGAAGGATCATGGCTCTCCACATATTTGTTTTATGTATCTAGGAATTGCTGTGACTTCTTCGGAATAATATTGTAGTGGTTTCCTATTGCCTTCTCTCTATTTTTTATTTAAAAAATGTTCTTCCCCTAGGCTGGTTACCATCAAAAACTCAAGTTCTTGCTATTTAACCAATAGCTGAAGGGAGAAGACATAGATTCATGCCTTTTCCAAGGGCATTTGTGTAAATGTAAACACAAGACAAGGCCAGAACTCTGTTTGCCAAGTTCACTTCTGGCATCAATAATTGCTACACTGTTTTCACGTCTCCATAAAAGATTCTTATATAAATTGATATTATTATTGATTTACCACTATCAACTATTCATTATTGGTTTGTATTCATTATTGTAGTCATGTATAATTATACTCCCATGTGGATGCTTCCCCAAACACTACAATCTTAACCACTTAATTATCCATCTTCCATATCCTTAGTAGGATAAAGAAGTGGGAAACAAAAATTGTTTCCTACTTCCTCCTCTTACATTTATTTCACACACCTCATTCAGTAACCCTCTACCTTGAATGATTCTTGAGCCTTGTATTGGGTAAAAAAAAAAATTATCTTTTGCTTTTCTTTTGGTAAACATGTACAATGTTAATGTTAGTCAGGCCCATTCATCTACATCTCTGACCAACTAAACTTAATATGAACTTTCCTTGTACTCCCCTACTCTTAAATGCCTCTTTTATTTATTTTTGTAAAAACAATCTTTAACAAAATAAAATATTGGTATAACTTGGATGCTAAAATGTAATGGTGAGTTAAACACTCAGAGTAGCAGAAAATTGCATGTGTAACAAAAAAAGTTTATCTTAATACTCTTCTGAGCATTTCTACACAGAGCATATTCTTTTAATATCAGTATCTACCAGGTATCTTAGTAATGGGTTTGCATGTATTGTTCTTGGTTGCACCCAGTGCCCCAATTACTATAGGTATAACAGTAGTTTTTCAAGATCCTTATATATACAGTGGAACCTCGGTTCATGAATTTAATTCGTTCCTGAAGGCTGTTTGTAAACTAAAACTATTTTCCAATAGGAATCAATTTAGAGAAAAAAGTCACAGTAAAATAAAATTGGAAAAAAAAAAGCACGGTACAACACCTAAATGTATACAACACAGCGGTTGATTCAGAAATTATTCTGTTTTCAGCAATGTAGTTTGAGAACTGAAATTTTGTTTGATAACTGAGGTATTTTCATCTCAAATATTCTGTTCGAAAACTGATCTGTTCAACATGAGACATTTTACAACCAAGGTTCCTCTGTACTTATTGTGTCAAATCCTTTAAAACATATCTGATGGCACTGTCATGAGACAACAGTTAGTTTTGGTCTGTAGTCTTTAATCATTAAAGACTACAATATTGACATGTCATCCAATATACTGCTCATTCTTACATCAATCTTTGTATACCTTTAGTGTCAGGATTGGACTACCAGATACTAAGTGGTCAATAGTTTTTCCTGCAATCTATATAGTGTTTGCGCCATTTTTTTTTTTTTTTTTAATGTTTGCCTGTTAATTTTCTGGTGAATAGTCTCTGTTCAGCCATTACAAATGAATCCATTTCTGCTTTTAACACTGGAATCTTCACTCACTGATGTGTATTATTATATCTGTTTAAAAAAATAATTTTTCTTCATTTATAATTAGTTTTTACTTTTATCAGAAAAAGATGACAGATATCAAATCTATTTTTTTCCAATTATTGTTGTCATCTTTTGCAGTCAGACTTGCAAACCATTGTCATAACAAAGACATTGCCACCTAATGTTGCCAATACAAGCAGGATAAATCTCGTACACCAGAAAATTATATACATTGGACAAAAAAAAAAAAATCTTATAAACAGGTTTATCATACATTACATATATATATATATATATATATATATATATATAGATAATTACTGTTATTAATATTACCTCAGGAAAACTACGTTTCAAACTCTCCCAGTTCTGAAAAGCATAAATTTACAGAATATAAAAATTTTGTATTCTGCCATGAAAATTTAATTCAAGGACAACATTTGATGATTTGTATCATGTTTATATAAAGTCTTTTAGAAGTATAATTCTGAAAAAATGTAGGCGGGATAAAGCTTTTTATTCTTTTGAAGGTGTGCATGTTAGTGATATAAGTTTCCACTTATAGCACGCAAAAATAGTGATAAGTTTCCATGAAGGGAATCATTCCATTTTTTTTTTTTTTTTTTTTTTTTTTCAGAAAACAGAATATCTTGAATTGAAGAATTATCATTTGATAAAAAAAATATTTTTGGGGATAAAAATGAAGCAAAAAAATCTATTGTATATTAATTGAATATCAGTCTTTGAGTGCAAAAGCATTTGTCTTGTTGGGAATTTTTTTTCATCCTCCAAAAAAAGCCAATGAATGAATACAATCTGATTTGAAAGGATTGTTATTTCAGAGCTTGCATTTAAAATTAGATCAGATACATGACATTGTGATCAGTTAATCATTTTGATCATTTTATCCCATCCATTTTGTATTGATTTTTTTTTTTAAGTGTGGGTGGGGGCTGTTGATGTATGTGAAAATCAGAACAAGAGATTTTCATTTTATTTTTTGTCTTAGCATTTTATATTTTACAGTGATATGAGTGCAGTTTACATTCCATAAAAAGTATGGAAACATTCATCTACATCTCTGACCAACTAAACTTAATATGAACTTTCCTTGTACTCCCCTACTCTTAAATGCCTCGTTTATTTATTTTTGTAGAAACAATTCTAAGAAAATCACCAATTTAGAATTTTCAACTGATTTGATCAAGATTCTAAAACTCCATTCAGATTATAAGTCATTCAATTCTAAAAATTCATTTTAATCATAACTAATCAAAAATAATATTCTAGTCATGTAAAATATTCTTTCCTCATAAGTAAACAATAATGCATTATTCCTTGACAGAATGCAGAAAGTGTTTGAGGGGTGTGGAACTTTGACGTTATTCATGCTATTTTGAAATTAGTTCATGGTTATACCTGATGATTCGTGTAGAAAAGAATAACGAAAGCAGGACATTAGAAACATGCTTTGTAAGATTTATATTTATTTATTTATGGTAAGAGTTAGAAAATTGTTTCAACTCTGATTAGATAATTTTCTGTATGTTTACATACCATTTCTTCATTCCAGTAAACTAAATTCTTGACTTCTCCCTCCTCTGATTTTAAAAGGCCCACTGTTTATTCCAACCTCACTTTTATTCAAGACTTTAGACTATATATATTTGAATTGAGCTCTTCATATTTATTCTATTGTTTTTTTATATTCGAATTGACAATTTCCTAAACTCTCTGCTTATATAGAATCCATTCAGAAACTATAAATATTTCTACCATTTTCATCTGTAATCCTCTACTTTAAGCGGCTCTTGGTCTTTCAACATCATTCTAAAATAAAATCATCATCTTCATCTTTACAATTTTTGATCAGTTGTTTCTTGTCAAATCTTAAGAAAAAGACCAGCTTAAGAAATGCTTGCTTTATTAATCATTGCTTGTGATGTTAATCAATGAATCATCATCGGAAATAACTCATCAGTTGGGGACCAGTCAATCAGTAAATGCATTTGTGTGATGTGATCACTGGCTACAATGAATGGTAAGTCTACAGCTGACCTTTGCATTGATAGCACCAGTTGCACAATTGACCATTAATCAGCTATATCAATTTAATCTCTTGAAAGATCTTTTGGTTCTGACAATAGAATCAATTTTATGTTTCTTGATCATATTGTCTGGCCACTGGAAAGACATCTTAATATTGGTTGACTGGCCACTATTTCTTGGTGTCCACTTCTGAATTAGATCCTGGATTAAATGCATCCTGTCAGGCAAGGTACAAATTCTGTTTTTGGTTGACCAACATTTTCGAAGCATCGCATAATCACTTGTCACAGGAAGGTGCAGACGGGCTTTCCTGGAATGGATCTGTGTGTCTAGGATGGAAACAGTAATGAGGAAAAAAAAAAAATTTTAAAGTCCTGAAAGTTTTAAATATTATTTTTTTTATTTTTTATATAATAATGTTCACCCTGTACAAGGCCCAAGATCCACTTGAGGTAGAGGCTTACAGACTGACGCTCAGTTTATGCAGATATATGGGGAAGATAATGGCTGACCTTAGACTTGAATAGGTTCAGATTGTAGTGATTGGGGAAGCATCCTCTTGGCAGTTGGCTCCGCAAAGCAGCGATTCATAGGAAGAAGCTGCTCAAATGGACTTAAACCTCACCAATGGAATACAAAGGGAATGAGGCTGATTTTTCTGCAATGTGCATTGCATAATGGGTCTCATGAAGGTTAGAACTGTTGGAAATAAGGAGTGTAGTTTGTTTGAGCACTTTCCATGGAAATAGAGTAGCGAGAGCTTTGCAACCTTTTGTTTGCAAGAAAGGAGTTGTAGGGTGGAAAATAATTTGTTACCCACAATAAAATGGAGATGCTTTTAGACTCTATTGAGACTGGAAAGTGAAGACTGGGCAGCTTCTGCCCCTATTCCATTTTTGTCTTGATCTGGCCCTCGGAAAAGTAGAAGATAGCAGAGAAGCTTTTGGACTCTATCAAGACTGGAAAGTGAAGACCAGTACTCCATTTTAGGCCTGATCTGGCCCTTGAAATAGTAGAGGATAGCAGAAGTTAGGTAATGACTGATACTAATATATTTGTTTCTTTATGTCACACTGCATTATTCAATAGAAAGTTAATACTGGAGATAGTCTTCTACTTATGGCCTCTGATCAATGGAGATTAATTGAAAACTGATAGAATGAAAGAAAAAAAATGACATTATTTAGTCAAAGCAGCTTAGACAAACAGGCAAAAAGAAAGAAAGATAGAGAGAGACATGCACATTTCCACCCATGCTAAGTTTGTCATCCATGCATTTTCATACTGTTAAATTAAGCATATTTATATTAGTTTTATTCTTCCTTTTAAAAATAAGTTTTTCTCTTGGCTGACACACAAAATTGCAATAGAGGTAAAAGATAGCTGAAATTCACAATTTTACAATGCTTTTGTTTTTTTTCTTTGCTCTATTTTGTTTTTGAAGCTGCCTTGTAAAGACTCTTATTTTCTTGTCTTTACATCTTTCATAATTAAAATTGACATGCATTTTGTGAATTCATCGAGTAAATCAATACTGTCTATTTAACCCATAGTTGGGAGAAGGTGATTTCATGCTTTAGTCCAAAAGCATCAGTGTGAAGGGAACAAAACAGAATTGACTAGAATTTGGGATCTGCTCTTTGACTTTACACACCAATAACCATGACATTATCTGCACATATGTGTTTGTGTTATATATATATATATAAATATATATATCTCATGAGTTCCAACACAATGTGTGTGTTTGTCTATATATCTCACGAGTTCCAACACAATACGTGTGTTTTTTTTATATATATATATATATATATATATATCTCACGAGTTCAAACACAATACGTGTTTTTTATATATATATATATATATATATATATATATATATATATATTATAGTACATTTTAATATATGAAATAAAGTTCTATTCAGACCCAAATTTGCTTAAAGACTGATAAAAGTTTTTTGTTTAGGATTTTAAAAATTTTTTTTTTACACAATATTTGAAAAATAATGAAACTGGGATAGCACAAAAAAATTTTGATAATAGCTTATCAAAGCTGAAAATAGTCAAGTATTGGAAATGTCACAGGAAATCAGAAAAATTAAAAATATTGAGAGAAAAAAAAAATTATTTATCTAACCAAGAACTTGTGTTGGTCTTTAACCAAATTTATATGAATAAAACATTTCTGCCCAAAACACACACACCCATATATATATATATATATATATTTATATTTATGTCATTCGCAGATAGTACTGTTTCGCTGTATCACAGCTTCTCAGTGCAACTAGACATCCAAATGCTTCAAGCTAGGATTGAAACCCAACCGATTTGGTATGTGTATATATAATCTCAAACTCATATCCATACAACTGAATATGTTAGCTCTATCACTGATATTGAGTGCTTTCTACAAAGTACTGCACATACAAAATAGAATATATATATATATATATGTGTGTGTGTGTATTGTGTGGATATAGGAATCAAAGTACATGAATACAGTCAATTTTCTATTTCAATACTATCTTCAGACTAATACTTCATAATAACTGAATTTTACCAACTATGAGTGTGTTTTATTATATATATTCTTATAATTTTCTTTTCATCAGTGTCTAAAGTAATTTGGTCTGACACCAAAGCCATGCCATAGTGTATGACTTTTCAAAATAATGTCTACTTTTTAATTTCTTTTTTCTTCATGTTGATCTTAAAGATTTCTTTTTTTCTTTTACATTGGACCTCTTGGGTGGCCATTTCAGTGCCAATTATTACTCTCCCATTGCTTCCATCAAACTTTCTTATGTTCTGATAAATTTAACCAAAAAAGGTTATTCAGTTTATTATGTAAAAGTAAGACGATTTTGGACATTAACTTGATTAAGCAACATATTTACCATTTTGTTCCTCTATTTCTTGCTGTCTTTGAGGTAACTTCAGAATTTTGCCTTTCAAGAACATTTTGCTTTCTCAAAAAGAAAAAAAGATACAATGCACTGAGTGTCTTTTACACTCTTCCAGGAAACTGAAATGAGTTCTTCATTAAGAGAATTCTAGAATAAATGGAAATCTAAAAGTACAATATCTGTTAAATATGCCAGGTGAGTGAAAAAACTTACCAGCCAAAGAGTAACTATTTTTTGTCTGATCTCTCTCTCACACACACAAATGACATGTATCTCACTTCCTGATTACATCCTTTCTCTAAACTCATTCCAGATGCCTTTTCATTAATTACTGCCTTCAGTTGGCATAAATGGGAACAGTATCTTTCAATTATCTGGTTCTTCAGAAGAAGCTTATAAAAGAAGACACCTTTCCATTCCCAATATATACATAGCCTCATATTCATTAGATGAAAATTTTTTTTTAATGCAGTCCCTCATGGTCTATTTCACTTGTCCCACTATTTCTTGCATTTCATTTTGTTGTAAAATATATATTTTCATTGTTCTCATCACATTTTTTTCAAAACATTTTTGTTAGATTTTAGTATCAACTTGCACACCTGGTGCAGTATTTTTTTTTATGTGGATGCCACATATCAAAGTGCCTAACATAACCAAGCCAGTGTAGAGAATTTTCAACACTTGATTTGGATATTTTCAATATGTTGCTTGTCTTTTATATTGTATAATGTTTTTATTTGATTGCTACAAGTAAACACCAAAATGAACCCCTTTAAAACTTCACAAATCACTTTTAACACATTTTCATCATTCATAGTACCATCCACATAACTTTTGCAAATCTTTTATGTTTTGATTGTGTTTTTACCTTTTATTTACATTTACTCATGGATTATTGTCCTCATCTTTGTTGTTGTTATCACAATGTTTTAGTCATTGTGCTATCCAGCCATCATCAGGTGCTTATCCATCCAAGTAACCTTCAGGGAATTAAAAACTGAATTCTGCATTTAATCCCTCGGGGTAGATTGTTCTAACTCTGATGTCCATGTTTATGGACATCTCATTTTCCATTACCCTTCGTGTTCACCTATAATTGACTTATGTCTTTATATTAAAGTCTAGTGCCCATGTCTAGGGATATCTCGTCTTGTTCATAATTAGTACTGCTCAATTACTTCTCACTGAATTTCCACAGGATATTAACCAAGTGGATGAAAACATTGGTTTGTGAATTTAGTAACATAGTGATTGTTGTCAGTTCAATCACTAGACTGGATATTGATTCAGTTGAAACAGTGTAAACAATAACTTAACAATACTAAATAACAAGACGGGATATCCCTAGACATGGACAGTAAAATAAGAACAATCATTACTAAATAACAATTGATTGGTTGAAGGATTTTTTTTTTTTTTTTATGCTTTATCAACCGGTCATTTTAAAGCTGAAACACATTTTGGATTGGATTTTTTTTTTTTTTTTAAATAACAATTATTTTTTCATATATAAGTTCTACTATTTAACCCTGTTACATACCTATGAACACTAATGGGTATGTCTCAATCCATCTCCATTTTTGTTTTGGTTACTATTATACAACAAACGCAGACACAAACACACACACACACACATATATATATATATATATATATATACACACCCACATTTATGTATGTGAGAGAGGGAAGTAATGATAGGAAATCCTTTTTCTTAAGGATAATGTAATAAATCAATTAATTTTTTTATCATATTGAAAACAAATCTGCCTATTATGATAAAACTTTGGGATAGATTATGTTATATAACATACCTATGAACACTAATGGCTACGTCCCAATCCTCATAAATATGTTGGACACTATTGTAAGTGGGGGTAATATGGTGTCTAAGTAGTCCACCACTAGCAGTGGTTTACCTACTTCATGCCACGGGCGAGTATTGTATTTTGTTGATGTTATAAAGATTACCATTTCATTTCCAAACTCTGTTTTGGTTATTCCTCATTCAGTAACCCTTTCTAGGTTACAATAGATTCATAGCAAATTAAATAAATGGTTCAGTTCAAGATTTCCTGAAGGTTACCTATATCAAAAGACAACTGTAGAAAACTGGAATGTAAAACAACCAAAATGTGATATCAACAACAAAAACGAAAACCTGAGTCTGAATGTAAATCCATTGTTTCTTTACTAATATGAAATTATTAAAGTCTTATATATTGTGTATTACTGATGATTTTTTTTTTTTTTTTTTTTTTTGAACAAAGGTGTTTCTTGAGGATTTTATGGGTTCTTGATATACTAGAAAAGTGAATGTGATCGCATAGTTTATGCCACAATTAAATATTGACAACCGTCTTTTAGTTTTTTCGAAAAAGGATTTGGTCTTATTATTTTATAAGTTTAACATTTTCCTTATGTTTATTTTTCTTAAAAGAATATTTTATCTTTGTAATAATTATTTAGATGGGCTTTTTTGTTATTTAACTTACAAAAATGGAAACAGCAGATGGTTGAATCTGTTGACAGCAGTCATTTACTGTTTCTCTTCGTGTTATTTTGGAGTTTTGTTTTTTTGTTTTTGCCATATTTCTTTCTTTTCTATTTAAAAATATCCAGCTGCTTTTTTTTTTCTTCTAAATACATCCAGTCACTTTTCATATGAACCTTTAAAAGTGAAAAGCCAGACCTCAATAAAAAAAAAAAAAATCCAAGCAGGAATTCAAATATGCAAATCCCTTTTTTACTTTTACTAACACCATTTTCCTTTGTAGAGAAAATAACAAAACCTCTCTCTTGCAGAGAAGAGACAGTCATAAGGGTGTGGTTCTCCACACACAGTGATCACAACCTTGCAAGCCATGAGAAAAAGTGTCATTATAAATGTAGTTATGGGATTAACCCCCAGTAATGAGGGTAGATTCGGGTGGTATTCAGTATAAGAGAAGGACAGCCCTGAATTCAAAGTCAAAAAGAAAGCAATAGGAAACAATGGCATTTTATAGATAATGAAGACAAGAAACCTGTGGAGAGCCATGAACACCCTACATCCTGAAGAGACATGGCCTTTAAATATAAAATGGGTCATTGGAAACCTTGGTAGTTAAGATTTTGAGGTGAGTAAATTATAGTAAGCTTTCCAGATGTTTAAATTCAGGCAACTTTTGTTAATTTTACTTCTTTAAATATTACACTTAAAAAAAGCTCGTCATAATGTTAAATTAACTGCAATCATTGTTAATAGTAATACTTAAAATAGTTCAGCAGTCATTTGTGGGCTATTTAAGCTACTTAAGAATAAAATTAATCAGCATGAATTAATTAGAATCCTAGCAAAAAATGTCCTATTTAAAATACATTGAGTCCAAGAAAGCAATTTTCTAACTAAATTTTAAGCCATGAAGGCAGCAGGAAACTACCCTACTATTTTTCCCAGGAAGTTATAAAAATTCACAAATAAGAAAAAGAAACTGTGGAGAGCCACGATCACCTATGTATTGAAGGGGTATAGCATTTAAAATGGTGCTTTATTTGCTATCATTGTTTTAGAAAAAACTTTCCATTTATTTTTCATTCTTATCTATCTTATCTCTATGGGCCATGTTCCTTTCAGGAGTTGGGTGATCATGGCTCTCCACAATTTCCTGTCTTCTGTTGCTGTTAGTAATTTTTGCTCCATTTTAACTCCCGCTTTATGGTACCTATTCCACCATTCATTTACTCAAACTTATCAAAATACAAATAAATCTGTTTTAGGTATTATGACATTTTAGTAAAATTTATACTAATATATAGATATATTCAAGTGTTTATTTTTATCTTATTTTATTTCTTCATTATTGTAGGTATTATAACATAATAACTATAACATTTCTATGAAGTTTGTGAAAAATTCTTGTTGTACCTCAACCCTCTCAGTGTAAAATGGTGGAGGTGCTGTCAGGAGAATAAACCCCCAGTAGTCTTGTGAATCACTTTCATATTGACTGCCAAGGGCTCATAACAAGAATAAGTGTTTTTGTACATGTATATAAATGACAAAAGAATTGAAAATTAATTATGATAGTAAACACCAAACTTTCTTGTGTAAATCTTCTATCTTCTATCTTCATTCTTATTATGTACTTCATATAAAATCAGTGGCAACTCTGGGGGTCAGGCTTTTGGGGCTAAGCCCAAGTGAGTCAACATTTAAGTATATCTATTTCAAAGCAACAAAAATCTTTTGTAGGTCATTTTCAAACTTGACTTCAGCTGGATCCAAAAATGAATTTAACTCCATGCCTCAAAATATATTTCATTGATATTGTTCATAATTAAATAAGTAAGTAAAAAAAGAATGAAATAAAATTAACATGGTTAGTCAGGCTGCATAGATCTGAGCCCTATCATATCTGGAGACATAGGCAATGTATTTCTTGCTTTAATTTTATAAATAATCTTTTAATAATCTCTAATGACTTGTATGGCCTGTTTTTCAAAGAACACATTTTTATTTAAACTTATTGTTTTCAAACATTCATTTAAAATAATTTATTCCATACAGTATAAGGTTTTTTAGTGGAATGTGTCTTTTGAGAAAGGGCAAATTAAATTTAGCCCAGCTTAAATTCAGCAAAAATCAAAGAAAGTGATAAAAAATGTAAAGTGGGCAATAAGCAGACAAACATATCAAAGACTTTGTCCTCACTTTTTTTTTTTTTTTTTCTTACATGTCTGGAAATTTATTTTAGTTAGATGCTAAAATGATTCCTTTACTCAAAATTATATCAATAGTATATTTTGTTAAAGATTATAATGAGCCTGACAAACAGTGGCGACCTAGAGTCACCACTGATAGATACATTCCATCCTCTCTATATACACTCCACCCTCTCGAGGATGATGTGCAGATGGTGTAACGAATATTGGTACAGAAAGCAAAATCATAAAAACAAGTACAAGATCGATTTTGCTTTGTTCCCATCCTGCTAATTCATTAATTTAGTGCATTTTGTGCTGCTGTGGACTCCACTCTGCACCATCTCACAATTATGGTTTATGGTGACTGGTTTTACACAGGTTATTGCCATTATAATCAAATCTGTTTGAATACATATTTTTTTTTAATAGTGTTAAAAGGCCTAAGAGCTACTCAAGGTAGAATACAAAGAGAATAGAGATGGTTCATCCCAGTGTACATGCATGGCAGGTATTAGCTGTAAAATTTAGAAATTTTTTTAACTGATTCAGCCTTTCTTATAAAATTGTGAAATGAAAGTTGTCCTGAATGGCCACTCTTCTAGATCCTTCTGTACTAATGCAGGTGTCTCCCAGGGATATATCCTTAGTTCAATTTAGTTTTTAATTTTCATTAATGTCCTTCCTGATGACATCAGCTCTCAACTTGGCATCTATGCTTATGACACAACCATTTACTCCTATCTCGATACTAAGTCTGATTGCTTTGATATGGTCAAATTGGCAGCTGATCTCAAAAACAACCTACAGTCTGTTGTTAGGATGGCTTGTTAATTTTGGTGCCTCTAAAACTAAACTGCTCTCTGTTAATCGTCTACGAGAACTCTTTCTGCCTTCCATGAGCATGGCTGATGCTAACCTCCAGGAAAATGACTCATTGAGCCTTTTTGGTTTCAAATTCTTGGCTGATATGAAGAGGAAAGACTACATTGAATCCATTGATAGGTCAGCTGCTAAGAAAATTGGTTCACTGCATTGTGCTAGACAATTTTTCTCTCCAGAATCTATCTTACATATCTATAAATCTACCACACTCTACCATGCTTAAAATATTTCTGCCATATATTGTCTGGTGCTCCTGTTATTTATTTAGAGATTCTTGATAAAATCCAAAGGAGAATCAACACTATTATTGGTCCTGATCTGGCATCTCAGCTTCAGTCACTTTCTCACCAATGTAAATTCGCTTCACTGTTCCTTTTTTATATCTATTTTCATGGTAATTTTTTAGATGTGCTCTTCACTATGATATCTAGACTTTATGAATTTAAGCACAGTACTAGATTGGCAGCTAGGTCTCATCAATTTAGATTTGAATTTGCTAGATGTAGCTATAAGTGCTAGGCTAACAGTTTGTTTTCTTGCTTGTAGAATTCTCTTCTGGCTCCATGCTTTCCAGCCACATTTAATTTTCAAAAATCTAAATGCAATGTCAATCATTATCTACTGTCTTCCTTATTACTCTTCTAGTGTTCTTGCTCCTTCATAATGTTTTCTAATTCTTTCACACCTGGTAACCTCTTGTGACTTAGATGCCTTAGATTAAAAAAAAAAAAAAAAAACTGGTAGAACGAAGGAATTTTCCATAGAAATAACAAGAGTAGTGAGAGGCTTGTGACATTTCATCCGTAAGAAAAGGGTTATATGGTAGAAAATAATTTGTCACCAACAAGGCCATGTACACAAATTTGAACTCTGTTAAGCCTGGAAAGTGAAGACTGGGTAGCTCCAGCCCAGATATTTAGTAGTTTAGTACAGTTCTAAAACTGATACACTGAAATTGTTGGGAAAGTCCACCATATATAATTCTTAGTGGTAAAATCACTAGGAGAAAACGTTGAATTAAATCAACTATTTCACATTTCATTATCAGTCCCTGTATAAAAGCTAATGTCAAATATTAATAATATGGTATAATTACAATATGGCATAATTATTTCAATTTCCATAGCTGGATGAAAAATATAAGAGAATAATCCTTCATAAAAGATAAATTACCTACTTATCTATATTTTATAAGCTGGGTTTTACTTAGTCTGGCCTAATGGATTGTGGTGCACTAAATTTCCAAGTAGGAAGGATTTTATTCTAGCTTTTTATCTGAGCTCAGCTATTGGCATACTATGATCTCAGTCATGAGACAAGCCTAAAATGCTGTTCTTAGGTCATCACTGTATAAAAATGCTTTGCTTAAATCTTCACACACACATACATACATATGTGTATATAATAAGGTGAAAAAAAAATGTATACCAGTAATGAATAAATTTAGCCATTATTACTTGTACCATATATTTTCAGAAAATAAATGACATTTTTTTCTTGCCAAGAATGCTATACTTATAGTTCATTTTATTTATTTATTAAATTTGGAATTATATTGAAATTGTGTTGTAGCATAGCTCCGGACCATAATGGGTATGCCCCCCCATTCCTACAAGTACAGTAGTGAATACTGTACATTGTCTAGAGTTGGAAATTCATTGTGGAATTCACTTGACTCACTTCTAGCAGTTGACTACTACTTTTATGTGCTGCTGGCAAATCTTATGTGTGTTGTTCTTGTCCTAAGTATTATCATTACCAACCTTCGTTTGATTATTCTATTCAGTATCCTTCCCTAGGTTTCAACATTTTGGCATTATCATCTATAGGTATGCTACAACAAATTGATTCAGGTATATCAGATATGAGCACAAAACTTTTTATAAATTCATATAATGTGGAAAATTAAACATTGAGTCAGATCTAAATGTTATTTAAAGTAAAAAATCCAACTGCTATATATCTTGAAATTCTTAATAAAATCAAAAGTAGAGTCTTGGTCTTCACCTGGCATCTCAGCTTCAATCATTTCTCCACCACCATGACACAGCTTCCCTCTTTTCTAGAAATATTTTCACGGCAGTTGTTCTCATGAGCTTGTCTTCTTGGTTCCTCAACTGCATGAATTTTAAGTGCAGTACTAGATTTGTAATTGGGTCTTACAGTTTTTTTTGTAAAACTAGCTAGGTCTAACTGTATGTTCTGTTCAAATAGTTTTCTTCTCACACTTCTCACCTGTTGAACTCTTTCCCAATTTCTTGCTTCCCAGCCACCTATGATCTTCAAAAATTTAAATGCAATTCCAATCACTATCTTCAGTCTTCCAGAATCCTGTTCTTTTATTGTCCTTTCTCACATTCTCTTTCACTCTCAGTGTAACAGAGGAGAGCTATGGAAGAAAGGTTTATTCTCCCTTTTCTATTTCCCTATTTATGGACATTATTATATCGATGATATAACAACACCTAACTTCATGAACTGAATGGAATGACTGAAAGGAAAAGGAATGAAAAACAGACTTTGTTCTCAGAGAGACTTTTTTACCCTTAAGACATACACAAAATATAAATATATATATATATATATATATATATATATATATATATATATATAACAAAAAGGAAGGCTCTTAGATGTAAAATGGAGATACTCCTATATCTGGAGAAGCTATGTTTAGGACTCGAGATCTAAACGGGCCAGATTCATCTACTATATCACAAGTAGGACATATTCCATGAACCAGGAAATAGCAAGTCTTAGGTTTTCCCAAATTGAGGACTGTGATTTTATTTCTATATCTGGGAAAGAAGTATTCTCAAAGGGAAATGCTACTATGGACTTTTAAGCTGCTTGGGGTGGCAGATTTAGCCTCTGCTTGGGCCATGTTGGCCTGAGCTAAAGAAAGCAACCTCTAGGTTTGGCTACTGTAAACTAACTGAAATTGACTGCCACTTTTGTCACTATATGGAGTGACATCACTAAGTGTCCACTACATTACCCACATGACTTATCTCCATGAAAGGGAGATAATCGCATTTTGTATCCAACAACAGTAATTCCTTGCATTTACTAAATGTTATAGACTGCCTTACCAAATTCTGATATGGTAATATAACAGCAGGCAGGATTTATATGCCATCAGATATTTGTAGATTTTTCAAAAAGTCTCCCCTGTTCCAATCAAGTGAGCGGCACATTTTTCTTGGGTGAAAAGCCTAAGTTTAGTTACATCATAAACTGTAAAAAAAAATCTGATTTTTATTTATATTTTTTTTTTTTTTTTAAAGCTATGCAAAGTGACTTACAAAATCAAGGAAGAACAGATTTCCTGGTAAGCTTTGTTGCCGCTAAGCAAGACTAAACAGACAATATTTATATAATATAGAATGTTTTATGACTAAAAGCATTTACCTCCTATGATGGTATTACCATTTGTTGTCTATGTTATTACATTGCTGTCATTACAAGGTTCAGTTTTCATTAAAAAAACAGCTGTGAAGACCCACCCTAAATTTTCTAACATGGTGAAGCTATATTTTTTTTCCTTTTTAGTCTTGGAGTGTTTGGTTTTAAATTTCTGTGAATAAGGAAAAAAAAAACAAACTTGAACCCTGATGATAAAAACCTTAATTTAATTTTACTTCTGCCATTATAGTTTCTCAAATTATGAAACCATTTTTTTAGGTTGTCAACGCCGTATGTTATTTAATTTTCAGAATTTCTATTTCCATCTCTTTTGTGTATTTTCATTAGTACTTACTTTTGAGTTTCAAATTGACTGGCTTCGATGATTATTCTGTTTCAGAAAAAAATCCACCCAGAACATCCTTAAATAAACCTTTTATTGATTCTTCAGGAATTTTCCTCCACCCATTAATTTCAGTTGTAAGCATCCTAGAATGAGATTTCATTTAAATATTTTATTTAAAAAAAAAAAAGAAAAAGAAGTGGGCCAGTCACAAGTGTGTTATAGATTAATTTTTCCACCAAAAGAATTGTCCCAGACAATCTGTTTGAAATTCGGGGGTAGTTTAGTGGTAAAATCTTTTATGAAAAGTGTATTTTACTCATGTTGTAAAAAATGACAGCTCTAGTCTAATTTTTAAGTATTTTAGATGGACAATGTAATATTTATCTATTTATCTGTGAGCTAAAATTAATCTAAGAAAAATTATGGCATTTTATTTGTCAAGTTTAAAATAAGAGAAAATTCTATTTTAACTAAGTTACCAAGAGAGATTTGTTCTGATGTTTGTGTTTTTTTTTTTTTTTGTTTTTTTTTTAAGTAGACTCCTCTGTTGACAGAAAAATGTTACAAGAAATATAGTATTTTATATTTGTAGCAAACAAGTCACAGCAATTTAAAAATTTGGGAAGGGTTTTAATAGAAAGTGCAACACTGAAAACTGAAGGTGTATTGGAATAGTGAAAGATGCATTCTAAAAGCTAAGCAAAGTATTAAGAAACAAGAAAATTTCATTAGAAACAAAGACTAGATAACTAAACTGTTATGTAATCTCAGTCTTCCTATAAAACAGTGAATGCTGGGCAATCTCTTCACAGATGAGGAAGTGTCTTGAAGCAACAGAAGTGTGGTTATATAAAAGATGCTCAGAATACCATGAATAGGAGATCATTCAAATTTCTAGGGCACAGAATGAGGAAAGAGGGCTTTGAAAATTTAATACACACAGGAAAAAATGGAAGGCAAGAGGGAGAGAGGAAAACAACTACTAGCTTAAGTAAGGTTTAGGAGAGTTGACAAAATTTGTTAAGAGCTACAAAGGACAGGAAATTGTGGAGATTCATGAATGTCACGGATATAGCAAATAGAACATAAGATATAATTTTTGAAAATTAAATAAGATATGGTGTCGGTTCATTTTTCTTTCCACCTCTTCAGTTTATTTTCAAATCTGCATTCAAGAGAGTCTACATTAAATTTTAGAACTACAATCAGTATATATTTCAAGTACAAGAATATTGCACAATTTTACACCTTAAAAATAACGGTTCCCTATTTATTATGATGTTAAGTCATGCTGATGCTCAACTCCACAAGAGCACTTCTCTGTGACTGCTTGGTCTCACACTATCTGCTGGCCTGAGAATGGAACAAATACATTGAATCAAGAGCTTCATCTACTGCAAGAAAAGTTGGTTCTCAGTGTCGCACCAGAAAGTTTTTCTTACCTGAGTCCACTCTTCAAATCTATAAATCAACCATTCGCCCTTACATGGAATACTGCTGCCATATATGGTCTGGAGCCCCCACTGTTTGTCCTAAGGTCTTCAACAAAATCCAGAGACAAGTACAATTTAAAAAAAATCATTCTTATTCTCAGAAAATATTCACTCACAAAATAGAAATGTTCTTATAATTCAAAGTATGCTTTGGCTTTACATAACCCACAAAGGGTTGATAAGCCATAAAAAACAAAATCAATCAAGTTTGGAACTCCACCCACTCAGAACTTTGTCTTTCTGAAGAAAGAACTCTTTCAGATGGCTTTTTTTGTGTTCAAGTGACCAAAATTTAGAGAAACTTAGGTGTCTTCCTCAAAGAAAAAATAAAATTGATAGAAATTAAAGTTCTTTATTTCCTAAAGGAGTGATTTCCAAAGATGTGGGGAATTCTTTGGAAAGCAAATGAAACAATGGATAACTTGGCAAATGGGCAGAATCATCAATTTTAATTTTCCTTGATTAGCATTTTGTATAGCATGAAATACTGGAATTTTATTTTTAAAGCAATTTTACTGTTTATAACTATATTAACTGTTCTTAGCTGATAGATTTGAAATATTTTCACCTGTTAAAAATTGCTTCACACATGAAATCTTAAATTTGGATAATTTTGTAAAATTTCAAATGTTTATTTTCTTATCTTGAAACTTATTGATCATTGAATATAAGTACATTTTCTTTAACATTTTGAACAAATGAGTTTTTTTCTTTATTTTGATATTTCCATATATTTTTTAATATTGTCTTAGAGATATCTCTCAATCAAAAAATTCCTTAATCCTTTGACAAATATAAATTTGGTAGAATGCATAAAGTGATTTCTGAGGCAAAATACTTATAAAATCAAGGAACCTAAGATTCAAATGTCTTCCTCAAAGAAAGAATAAAATTAATAGAAATTAAGATTCTTTATTTCTTGGAGTGATTTCCAAAGATGTGGGAAATTCTCTTGAAGACAAATGAAACAATGAATAACTAGATAAATGAATAGGATGATCAGTTTCACCTCAGGTAAAATTTAGTAAGTCTGTATTGCACTAAAAAATCCAATCATAACTTGGTGCTAAAAAAAAAAAATGATCATGTGTTGATTTCCTACGTGCAAAGAAATCTATCCTAAACACTTTTGTATGTGCATTCCTTCATGTTTCTACTTAGATACTCAGGCATTTATGTTCAGCAGAATGGGTATAAACACGCACCAAGGGAAAATAATCTCATGTGTTTTGTTGTTCTTAAATCATAAATAGAAAACAAATACAATTTTCTACCAGTTCAGACCTTTACAACCAGGATCAGTCAGTTATGTGCCATGTGTGATACACGTTTAGGCAATCATGTATCTTTTGTTACATGACTGACGAGGCAGATTTTTTTTCCCCCCCCAGTAGGTTGCCATTTCTTTTTGCAGTAGACCAGTTGCCATCCAAAGCTATAGAACCCAGTCTGTCCTGCTATTTACCCATAACTGGGGGAGAAGAGGAGGATTCATACCTTTCCCAAGGGTATTAGCACATAAATGAACATAATGGATTTGAATGGAATTCGAACTCAGCTCTCCGATTCCTCAATCCGAGCCACTATCTATTACACCACTGTGGGTCTGTTTATATTTCTGTGATGAGGTATCATAACTATGGCCACATGACCCAGTGGAGAAAAACATTGGTTGAAGTAATCCAGTGAATTGAATCAAAGAGTTGTGAGTTCAATCCCTGGCCACAGCAAAGGTGAACAAAAACTTGGAGAGTTGAGTTACTAAAGGGAAATAACTGAAACTGAGATATCCAGAAAAGGAATGGCACGTGGAACGAGAACAATTTACCCCAGTGAATGAAATAAAGGGTTCTTTATGAAATTCCAACATATATCATCTGAAAAAGGCCAGAGCATACAGTGGATGAAACATTATGAATATGACAATGAAGATGAGAAAAACAGTCCGGACAATGTAAATAGTGTAAATACTTTCATGGGGTTGCATCACCTTTATTTCCTTCAGATTCCAAATATATTGAAAAAAAGTTCCACTCATAGATTTTTTTCCCCCCAAGATCTGTTCCTTTGTAGATCAGACTGCCATGTGGGTGCTTCCCTGAAAACTTCAAGTCAAATGTCAATTATTACCTATCCCCATAATCATCATCTCCTCTTTTAGGCTTATAGCCACATCATGTTGAAACACTGCTTAACTTTGGTGATCATACAGGAATCAATGTCAAACCTGGTCAGTATCTAGAAGTGTGATCATATGGGAATACCAGGTGCTGTAAGCTTAGATATGTATAGGAGATGTAATTGATAAGTTCTAATTCCTGTTGGGTTTGTTATATTCACTTATATGCAAATACCTTTGGGAAAGGTATAAATCCACCGCTTCTCACCCCAGCTATGGGTTAATTAGTAAGACTTGTATCACTAAATCATCATTATCTCAAAAAAAAAATCTTACACTCTAAAAATATTTTCTTGCCTTAAATAATCGGCGAAGTGTTGATAAGCCATAGAAAACAAATTGAACAGTTAAAACCTTTCATTCATATCACATCTCATTTATTATAAACATTTTAAGAACCACTCTCTGCTTTGAGTGGCTATTGAGCTTAGTGTTTTTTTTTTTTTTTTGTTTTTTTTTTTTAACCCAATTCAAAGATTGACCTTTTAATTTTGCACTTGGCTGATTGGGTTCACAATATTCAAATTTCATGATTTTTTTTTTAATGTATTTTTAATGTTCAAAATTTTCTTTTAGTATTACTTGCAGTGTTTACTTGTCAAGTCAAATCTTTTCAATTTTTGGGGACTCAGATAAATTAGAAAAAAGACAAAGTTTAACATATTTTCAGAAAACAAATAAGAAAATCATGTTTTTTTTTTTTTTTTAACTTTTAGAAAAATGGCTTTTTAAATTTTTTTTTTCCTGTTTTTTTAATCCCTTTATTATATATATATATGTAATATTTACACTCTGTATTTATTAATGTTTCTCTGTCATCTCTTTTCTATCATGGTTTCTTTTTCTCTCCTTTCTCTGTCTGCTTTTTTAAAAAATTGCTTTTTATTTTTTTTCCGTTTTTCTTTTTATTAGTTTTTTTTTTAAAATATTGCACTCTGTATTTATCAATGTCCCCCCCCCACACCACCCTCTTCGCCCATAGTTTCTTTTCCTCCTCTTTTCTCTGTCACTTTCTCCCTCTGTTTGAAGAAAGCAAGAATGAGACATTGACACTGTGTCCGACCTAAGGTAACTGATTCTACATACCATTTTCATACCCAACCCTGCATGTCTGCCAACTGCTATTAAATGTAAGTGAGCAACTATAATTCTCTGACCCTGCTGTTCTTTACTCACCCAACTTTCTCCCCCCCGACATTAAAAAATAAACAGAATAAATAATGTAGAATTTTAGCAAGAAAAAATAAAACATAATTAAAAAAAAACAAAAAAAAACAAAAAACAAAGAAAAAACAAAACACAAAAGTGACACTGACAAATTCCTATTCTCAGTGGGGGTGGGGGAGTTTGAATTTTTTTTTATTTTTTTTATTTTTTTGCAAACAGATTTTGTTGTTTGTGCCATTTGAAAATGTTTGGAGACTGTTATAAAATTCACAAGAACTGACTTAGTCTGCTGTTTTTTCTCATGAAGAGTAAGGTAAAGAAACCTTATGTTTGAGAGAAAGGAATATAAATTAATTTGTTAGATTTGATTTGTGTGTCTTTCCATAAACGTTTTTGTTAAACCACAAAAAGAACCGGGTGATTCTTGATATTTATACACAAAGCAATTCTTGGTCCGATCTAATTTATTAGTAACTATGTGATATCATGGTTTGCACCAAGAGTTTTTTATTCTAATAACTGTTTTCACATACACATATAAACATGTTAAAAATATTTAAGGTATGCTATATTTGAGTAAAAGTGATCAATAGCAGAGATAGAGTATCTGTAAAGGAACAAAATACTGTAATTCCCCATGTATAATATGCATTTTTTTCTAAAAAATAATAAGCAAAATCAGGGGTGCGTATTATACACAGCTACAAAAAATCTTTAAAAAATTGCTGTAAAATAAGAATTATCACAAAACTAAATAAGAATAATATTATTCTATATTTAAAACCATTTTTTAAAATAAGAGTAGGAAATGCTGGCCATAATGAAATTGGAGAAATACAATTTATAGGGTTTGATTATCAAACAAGGGGTGTGTATTAGTGATGAGTAGAAGCATTTTCCCACACTTTCAGCACAATTTTAGATGTGCGTATTATAGATGGAGTCGTATTATACATGGCGAATTACAGTAAATAAAAAGGGACAAGAGGAAAAACTATTCATAGTCAATGAGTTTCATCCTGAGTGATTTTACTTTGATAAAGTCTCTTTGAGGGCGAAACATGTTGGCTAAGAATAGTTTTTCCTCTTGTTTCTTTTTATTCAAAGAGTATGTATAAATATAAAAGTGAACAGGCCTAAAAAGTGCATTCAATCATTAAACAGACTGTTACCACTTGTATAAACTATGATTGTTTTTGGTTTGTTTCAATGGGTTATTCAATGCTGAAAAATTTTTTATTTTTGGTAATATTTTTTTCTTCAAAAATCTATTGCTGGTAATTTTTTTTTTTTTTATTAAAAATGTATAGCTGATTTAATTTGGTTCATTTTAAAGCATATCAACCTCAATGGGTAATTTAATGCTGACAAGATATTTTTTTGCTGATAATTTTTTTTTTCTTTAAAAGGTGTATATTGCTGATAATTTTTCTTCAAAAATTGCTGGTAATAATTTTTTTACAAAGTATTTCTGGTATTAAAACCTATTTTAACACTTTCATAATGTTTTGACCCAAGTTTGGGAGCAAACTATTTGCCCATAGCTGGGACCCTAACAGGTGCTACCACTCCGGGTCAGTGTAGACCTGGAAACACCAGCAATTAAGAGGTGGTTCCACACTGCACAAAACTTGATCAGAGGCCTTGATGTTGGATTTAGTTTCTCATCTTACACAGGACATATGATTGTTTTTAAGATTGTGCTAAAAATGTAACAAGTATATGCATTACTAAAACTTTCACTGTAAACTCATGCACATGGCATAATACATTTGTAATTCAGTAGAATCAATCATCAGACAGCTTATTTAAAAAAAGAATCTGACAGTTGGTTCTATCAAAACACAGATCATGTGCTTGATTTTATCATCAAACTATTAGTGTATGCTTGTCACATAGTCTTGTATTGTCACCTTACACAATATGTGCTCTATCCACAGGATATTGAGTGTTTTATACAAAATGCAAGAAATGTATACAATATAAACAAATTAATTGTAATGTAATAATTCCAATTAAGTACAGTGCACCGTTCTTTAGTAATGCATATGCTTGTTACATTTTTAGTACAAACTTAAAAACAAACGTATAAATATAAACACAGATAATAAGGTTAATATTGAGTGACAAGTTTGTTTGAGGCTTGAATACAATCTTTGTGGCCTGAAGAGTGTGTTCAAGCATGAAATGGAGTGTCACCACTCGCTGTTGATTTCTATGTCCACATTTATATTTACACATGCTCTATGCCTGATAGATTCTGTATAAGCTTAAATATGGTATCTGTAGAGTGAGTGGCCATGGTTAAATGGAAAATAAATGAAAGAACTGTCGAATAGAGTTGATAAAGTTTACAAGAAAAAATAAAAATGAACAAGGCAAATTAACAGTAATAAGGCAAAGCAGCAGTAGAATGGCAAAAAGTTCAAACTAAGAATTGGAATTGACACACAAGAACAAGTTCAGATAACTGAACATAACGTTCTGACTTCATGACAAGACAGTCTAGGACTATTTGCTAGGAAGAAATCCCAGCATGCATTTGTGTGCTTCTGCTTATAAATTGGGAAGGGGGAAGTGTTTTGCAGCCATTCCCACAACAGTGTGTGAATCAGATTAACTTTACAACTTTCTATATGTTTCAGCCCTAGGTAACTTTTGACACTTTAACAACCACTTTTTTTCTTTTTTTTTTGTCCCATTTTTTTGCCATTCATTCATTTAAACTCATAAAGTGGTATTGTAGATTGAGTGGCCATGGTTAAATGTAAAGAAATGGCAGAACTGTCCAACAAACAGATTGCTGGTCAATTTTATTTGCTAAGAAGAAATCCCAGCATGCATTTGTGTGGTTCTGCCTCTAAATTGGAAAGTTTTTTGTATTCGTTTCATACAGGATTGGAACTAACAGTATCTTTCAATGTTTCCAGCTAGTTTTAAAATTTTAAACTGCTTATAATCAGGTTTTCTTTACTCTTATGGATTAAGATGTTTTAATATATAACTGATTGTTGTCAATTTATGGGATTCATTTCAAGTTACCTCCTTTTAAAATGCTTTAAAATTTTACATAATTTTGTTTATTGCTTCATGTTCTTTCAACTTCTGAATTCTACAAACATTTTCAGCCTCTTTGAAGACCTGTTTAAAATAGTGTCTCAAAGTTGCCAGAATCTCGATACTTGTTGCTGCCAGTAGAATGTCTGAAATAAAAGATAAAGTTGAATAATATTGATAATTATTTAATATATAAATTAATGTAGTGGAGTTGGATATTCTTTAGACGTGCACTGCATGTCATGTTATTAGGCACCTTTAATTTTTTTAGAAAACTAATGCAAGTATTCATATAAATATTTACACTTTCAATATTATATAAATTTATATAGTCTACTAATATATATCATGCATTGAGTGCTGGTGCTAATAAAAAGGCTCAATGTATAATAGTGCCATGTGTGATACACGCTTAGATGATCATGTATCTTTTGATACATGACTGACGAAGCAGATTATTTTCTCACAGTAGATTGCCATTTCTTTCTGTGATAGACCAGTTGTCACCTGAGGCTATAGAATCTGGTCTGTCCTGATATTTACCCATAGATGTGGGGAGAAGAGGATTCATACCTTCCCCAAGGCTATTAGTGAATGTAATGGCTTCACCTGGAATTTGAACTCTCAAATTCCTCAATCCAAGTCGCTATCCATTACCCCACCGTGAGAGCTATAATTGAGATATATAAAAAGTAAGTATACGGTTGGTACACATGGAATAAAATTACAATAACCAAAAACACTGTTCTTAAGAGTGCTCAATACTGAATAGAGCTAATAATATTCAAATTTATAACATATGCATGTTATAAGATGACTACAATGTTGCAATTTTGTTTTGACACTTCTATTGTCTTATCAAGTGATGATATTGAAGCTCATTCAATATCAATATCATCGCTTGATAAGACAACAGAAGTGCCGAAACAAAATTGCAACTTTTGTAGTCATCTTATAGCATGCACATATTTTTGAATTTTATCAGAATTTCCAAGTTGGTCATTATTAACCAGGTTCTTGAAACTTCAGGAAACATTGGGCAGGTTTTATTATAATTTATTTTACAAAGTTAAAATGTAATATTATTATTTTTTTTTTTTTAAAGAAGGAAAAAAACTGAAATTAATATCATTGTAAAGACAACATTAATGGGAAATGTATGCTCTACACTTGGAAATAAGTTTTACAAGTTATTCTTACATTGATTTTGTGAGCATTTGTCTTTCTTCACATGAAACATGATGCACACTATTCCAGTTGGATTTGTCATATTCTCTTATGCACAAATACCCTTGGGAAAGGTAAGAATCCCTCTTCTCCCCCAGCTGTATCAGAAATCATTAACTCCAAAAATTTCTTACAATCTAAAAAAAAAAAAAATGAAATTTTCTGGCTGATAGGTGTAAAAAAACCAAAACAAAATTATCACAGATATCATGACAAAAGCACTCATTTAAACAAGTAAAAGTCAATATATTGCATTTATCAGGTGAGTTTTATCATTCAGCTGTAAATAGACAAAATATATTGAAGCTAAGATTTGTCAGAGATGATATCAAATTAGACATTTTGAAAACCATCCAGTGGTCTCTTTTATGTTGAATATTAACATGTCAGGCATTTCAGACGCATAATGAATCAAAGACTTGTAGTTTGGGAGATCAGCCAATTTGGTTTGAAACATTCCTCTCTTTCTAATGGACTCCAATTACAATCAAAGTACCAATCAGCTGAAAGTTAATTTTACTGACCTGAGATTGTGGATTGCAAAATAAAGATGAACATTGGCCAAATTCAGGATGAATACATGGAATTTTTTTTCTTGTTAGAAGTGTAGAAGCCCACTTGTCTGTTTTATTTCTCTCTCCTTAATGTGTTCTTTTCATCCCCCCTCTTTGTTCATAATCCAGTAACTCAGGTCAGTAAAATTAGTGTAAATTGTTTTCAATTTTTGAAAATTAAGATGGAGAAAAAATAGAAAATAAGTAGAAAAAATATGTTGCAGCATGAAAGTGAAAATATTCAAAGTTTTATAGAATGGTTAAAATAACTGTATACAGTGAGGAGGAGGAGTGAACAAAATAGTGACAAAAAAGTATTGGGGAGTGAAAAAAAAAAAAAGAATGTTTTGCCTTCTGAATTCTTACCCCTGCTTTTTCCAAGTTAAATGTTAAAAAAAAAAAATGAATGTGACAGAATTTTTTTTTTTTTTTAATCATTTTTTCATTTAATCATTTTTAATATTTTAAAGCCCTCCCATCCTTTTCTCTGTTTATTGTAAATTTTGAAAGATTTTCTTAAATCAAATCTCTTTCTTTTGCAGATCTCCCTTCAGATTGATTGAGCAACCATGGGTGTTTTGTCTAGTTTAGTGAGATGCCTCTTTATCCTGTTCAACTTTGTCTTTTGGGTAAGTCACTTTTTTCTTTTTAATCTTTTTTAAGCAATTTGAATCTAGTTGAAGTTGTTGCAATTACTGCTGATATCAAACTTTCAACTCTGAAGAGAGTTCATTTGGTCTTGTGAGCCTTCCTCTTCTGTGCTGGCTAATGGCATCTTGGAAGTACTGAAAAGAACTTGTATCTGTACTAATGATTTTTCCAGATACAAGTCTTACTATTTAATCCAAAACTGGGGGGAAGGAGATGAGATGAATTCATACCATTCCCTAGGGTATTTGTGAATAAGTGAATATAACAAATATAACAGAAATTTGAAGTTGGCTCTTTGATTTTTCATTCTGAGCTTCTATCCATTATCTTACACACCCATCCCCAAGTTGTAGTCTCAAGTAGTCACCCATTTAAGTACTGGTCAGGTTTTCAGATGAGAACTGATGTTTAAACACGATATGGCCATAGTTTCATCATGCTTATTAATAATTCACAGTTTAATAGTATTTGAGAATTAAAGATAAAATTATATTTTTTTTTTTTTTTATCAATTTAAATATGATTTATGCTATTTTTAATTTTATTTAATCTATCTCAATGAAAACACTGATAGGAAAAAAATAAGAAAAACCAACTTTAGAAACAAAAATTTAGTTGCAGAAAAATAAAATGGTATGAAACAAAAAAAATAAAATCTACTGTTCTCCCTTGTTTTCTTAAGCTTCAAAATGCTTGACAAAATCCTCATCTGTGTAAAACTTTGTCAATAATTCTAGCTTTGTGTCAAGATGATCATTTTAACAATAAAAAAATGTTACTCTTGTAAATATCATTAGTAGCAGCAGCAACACTGTACATTGGTTTAGAGGAAAATGGTAAGTACACTAATATTTGTAATATAAAAGATATTAACTGAAGAAATTCTTTATTTATAAAGGAATTTGTCTTATGCTCTGTAAAACTTTGTGTATGATTGCTATTGGACAAACTTCAATGTCATATTTGCCAGCAACTTATAGCAGATAAGAAAGAAATCTTGGTATGGAAGAATAAAAATGAAATTCCTCTATTTGGGGAAGAATTCTAACAACATTCTGATATTGACTTCAAATTCTTCCTCCTACACATATTCCCCAGCAGGTGGAGGAAAATGAGTTTTTCCTCCGGCATTTCACAATTAAATTCACCCACTTGTATACTACATGCACACAGCTTTGTTTTATGTGCATACTCTCTCTTTCTCTCTTCCCTTTATGGAACACACACACACACACACACACACACTTTAGCCTTCAGACTCATATTCCAATGTGTTTTATTTGTCATAGGTTGAAGCATCATAAATTCTTATACACACACTCATATATAAAGAATAAACTTTTTTTTTTTTGCTGTCTTTTTAAAAGATTAATTTGCATTTCTTTTTTTATCTCCTGTAGTTTAAGTAACCTTTCACTGCTCTTAGCCATCCCACTCATTAAATTTCAGCTGCAATTATATTTGTAATAATATTTTCATTATAGCAGTATTCGTAATTTTTAAAGTTTGACTCATTTTTCCATCTTTAATATATTTTTTCCACCATGTGCATTGAAATAAATGTTTTCTTCATGTGCATTTTATATAAACTGTAATTTTGTAATAGTCAGCTCAAGTGGTCACCTCTTAATGTTCAGCCTACAAATATAGGCAAATATAGCAGGTGGACCCATTCAGTTCTTTAAGGCAGTCCATCTAGAGAGAAAGCTTTTTTTTTTTTTTTTTTTTTTTTTCTTTCTTTATGCCATCTCCCTTCAGGACATAGGCAATCATTAGTCTCCAGAGATTCCTTTTTGTTATTATCTATGAATTACTACAACTCTGGGAAAAATAGTGGAGTGGTTGCTTGTTGCTTCCTTTGAATTTGAAGTAGTTTTTCTTGATGGTCACCACTAAAGGGTAGAGTCCAGTCTGCTCTATTTAAGGTGGGGAGAAGTAAACATTGTGTAAACTGTGTCCACTCTTTAAGCTCATAGCTTTTCTAAGACATTTTTTGTCTGAGACAGTGAGAGAGGGCTGCTCTGACAAGAAAAGAAATCTAGACTTTGGCTGTTGCCTTGGCTCACTGAGCTACAAAAGAAAGACAATGAGCTTAAAGAGTGGACTCAGTTTGCATATATCTTGAAATAATCAGTCCAGAATTAGTAAAATAAAGATGGTCTACAGTAGGGGTGGGCAAAATTTCTTTCCTTTTTTTTTTTTTTTTATTTTTAGGGCAACATGTGTGTTTCTTTTTGGTTTTAAATCAATTCACCCCAACACTAGCAAATATGGCAACCCTGGCAGAAATGTCCATCATTTTCAGTTAAGCCCTAGAACTGCAATGACAGAAAGTCCTGTTATTTGCAGTTAATGGGTAAAATAACTAGTCTCAATCTTGAAGAAAAAGGAGAGTTGGTTATAAGCCTTATTATATTTAAAAAAAAAAAAAATTCAGTTAAATACATTTTTAATAATTCTGTTTGGTTGAATAGAAAGAATTTTGCTTGGTTTTTAAATGTTCAGTTTATAAAACCTGCAATCCCCCATGTATAAATATCTATTTTATTTATGGCTGCCAAAGGAAAAGACTTGACAGTAAATTTAGTAATTTGTTTCTTCTCCAAATGTTCTCTTAAAATATTAAATTGAAATATCCTGAGATGCATATTTCTACCTTTTTTGGCAGCAGATTCTTCACTTATTCTTTTGCTGTCTGAAACTCTGATTCCCTTGATAACAGCACTGAGTGGAGGTGCTTGTCAAATTAGAGATAATTCGTCTTTTATTGTTCAAGTTCAATGCTGAGAAAGCAATTGAATCATTCCTGTTTTGCAAAGAACTTAGAAATCTGACAGAACCCAAAAATGGAAACTCTTTTCTTTTAGGGAAAGAACAAGAGTTAATTTTATTGAAATGCTCTTAAATCTCATTTTTTCTTTCTTTTCTTTTTCTTTTTTTTTTTTTTTTACTCCCCTCCCTCCTCCCATTTTTTTCTTTTTTACCCCCTCTCTATTTTTTCTTTTTTTCTTTTACCCCTCTCTATTTTTTACCCCTCTCTATTTTTCTTTCTTTTTTTTCCCCTCTATTTTTTTTTTTTTTACCCCCTCTCTTTTTTTTCTTTTTTTTTTACCCTCCCTCTCTATTTTTCTTTCTTTCTTTTACTCCCTCTCTATTTTTCTTTCTTTCTTTTACCCCCTCTCTATTTTTCTTTCTTTTTTTTTTTCCCTCTCTCTATTTTTCTTTCATTTTTTTTTCATTTTTTTTTTTTCCCTCTCTATTTTTTTTCTTTTTTTTTTTTACCCCCTCTTTTTTTTTCTTTCATTTTTTTGTTTTTTTTTACCCTCTCTATTTTTCTTTCATTTTTTTTTTACCCCCTATTTTTTCTCTTTTCTTTGTTAATTCAAGCTATTCTCTTCACAAGATGCATTTGTTTTAAATTTAGTATTGACATTCTTGTTTATTTCAGTTATTCTATTTTTAAACCCATACTCAGATTTATTTTGAAGGATTGATTTTTGTAGAATCATTGATGTACAATAAAAAAATAAATTATGCCAAAACTAATAATTTTGTTTTTCATTAACATCTACTATACTTCAATAATATTGGAAGTGTGGGTAATTATAAAAGTCATTTCTTTATAGAAATGAAATATATTCCTATTTTTCCAACTGTTTCATTTGAAGACTGGAGAGGAAACAAACACTAATAAATATTAGGATGGTACTCATTCTGAATATTGAACGCAAAAAATACCTCTTTTCAAACTGATATGTCCCGGAAATGGATATATTTGTTTGAAGTAGCAAAGTGGTTGTTGACTACTGTAACCAGGTAGGACAATCTAGCAGGTAACTGTAATGGACTGGTCCTCGTCGTAGTGGTAGGCAATAGGCGTAGGCAATGTACCTCTCACTTCAGTCTGTATTTAGGGCTGACACCAACCAATCATATTACTGTGAGGGGGGAACCCAGGTGTATGCATTTTCATTACATCACAAACCATAAGCATAAAAATCTTGTCTGAAATTAACTTATTATTATTGTTGTCACTAAGAGAAATGTAGCTTTTTTTATTACTTGCATAAATAATATTGAACTGTTGTCTATTAACTTAATTCATGAGGAGGTGCTGAAAAATTTTCAGCATAACTCAATTTCCCAAATTGGTATTCAATGTCCAAATATTCCAAGATTTGTAGGTGTTAAAGAAAAACTTGAGAAATGAGGTTCCAAGTGTTGAACTTCTGGAGGAATATATGGAATAGCATATACATTTCATGGCTCTAAAACTTTCTTGATCAGGTAGCAAACTTTACAGAATTTTTAGAATATAGGAAAAAAAATTCTTTTCAGGTATTCTTTCAGATCCTTACAAGATTGATTAAAAGTAGCTTTCTTCACTATATAATAATTATTTTGTTTTCTATACATATTTAGTTATTATGCATCTGTGTAGAGTTAATTATATGAAAAGTGTGTTTATTCATTAGTTGGGAATACAATAAATTAAAACTTTGTATGTGTATGAATATTTGTCCCCCCCCCACCACTGTATGTATACTTCCATTTCAAAATCATTTTCTAATGGAATTGAAATATCTCCATGCAATATTAAAAATCACATTTTATATATATATATATATATATGCCCAGTGGTGTAATGGATAGTGGCTTGGATTGAGGAATCGGAGAGCCGAGTTTGAATTCCATTTGAATCCATTCCATTCACTTACGTGCTAACACCCTTGGGAAAGGTATGAATGCTCTTCTCCCTCCAGCTATGGGTAAATAGCAGGACAGACTGGGTTCTATAGCCTTGGATGGTAACTGGTCTAGGAGAAGGACAACTCTGAATTCTAAACCTGCAGAGGGTCGTTTGGGGACCCTGTGGCACGTAGTGCACCAGGTCTCTGTATTCGGGCCTTCAAAAAGTGTGGATGGTCCCGCATGAAACCTTCACCACTATAATCAAAATCTCATGTGCTGTTGTCGGGCTGTCAGTTTCCTAGGGACTGATCTGCTTGACCCTCATACATCGAATTCTACCAGACAGTCAAATATATATATATATATATATATATATATATGTATATTTGTGTGTGTGCATAATGGTGAGGTGCTGTAAAGTTCTTGGCTTGACTAAAGGGATTTCAAAAAAATTCTCATTGGATCCTTTTTTTTAGGCTATAGGTTAGGCCAAGAATTTTTCCACACCCACTCATATCTTGAAATGATCACCCATCAAACTTGGGTATTTTATGACAAAAAATCAATGATTGTCCTTTTACAGTCTCTCCCAATTTCTGTTCTATCATCTATTCACACAAGCTCATTAGGAAGGTTATTCAATGTTCCCCCTCTCTCTGTCCATGTCCTGAAAGAACATTAAGCAATGTGGAATCTGGTCAGTACTTAGATGGGGAATGCTTGAGAATACAGGGTATTGTACTGCTTACATTTTGAAATGTTTCATCTTTAAATAACTCACAAAGGGTTGATAATCCATAAAAAATAAGTTAATCAATCAACCTGAAAGAGCATGGCATATAAAAGATAAAAATATATTTTTAGTCTATTTTAAAAGTGTTTTTTTTTTTTTTTTTCAAAATTTTCATAATGCAAAAATAAAAAGGTTAATGTGTGTCATTTTCTTATTTCCTCTTTTCTTTATAAATGTTTTCAGGGTTGATGCAAAGAATTACTTTTAAATTAATTAGAAAGCTTTTACAAAAAAACATAAATTAATCAATAATCAGATTGAATGAAAAAAATGAAATAGTTTTGAGAATTTATGCCTCTCATTAATTTTTATTTTTTCTAGCAAATAAAATAAAATAAATTTACAGGTGGACAGTGAGTGAGGTAGAAAAAATTGTTCCATTGGAAAAAAAAAAAAAAAAGTTGTTTTTAAGCAAATGGAAGAATTATTCTAATTCATAAATGGATAGGAGGAAAAAATATTTTCCATTACTCTGAAAGACTTGAAAATGGACAAATTCTATACAAATATTTTGCTGATATCAAAATTGATAGTAAAGCCTAAAAAAGAAATTAATCCTCTGTATTTGGTAGCCCAATAGACAACTTACTATTGCTACCTTTGACTTTGTCATAATTATGACATCTACATACACATTTTATACACTAGATAATGGTTATTATGATTTTATTTTTTATTGAAAGGTAATATTAGCAATATTATATGTCCTAATTGAGTCTGTCTAGGACACATGACACAGTGGATAAAGGCATTGGTTAAATCCAGTGACAGGACCCAAAGAGTGTGAGTTCAATACCTGGTTAAGGCAGTGGAGAACATTCAGAGGGAAATTAGCAGGAGATAACTAATAACTGACATCCATCAAACATGGCACGTGGAACTAGAACAGTCTACTGAAGTGAGCGAAATAAAGGGTTCAGTTCGACATTCCAACCACCTGAAGAAGGCCAGAGCGTACAATGGCCGTAACGTTGTGATAAATATGGCAAAAAAGATGAGGAAAAGAGTCCAAATAATGTAAATAAGGTCCTGATTGGTCAGCTCAGCTTCAGCCACTTTCTCACTAGCATAAGGTTGCATTTTTGTATCTTTTCTATAAATACTTTCATGGTAATTTTTCAGATGAGCTCTTCACTATGGTACCTAGACATTTTTAATTTAAGTGTAGTACTAGACTGGTGTCAAACTCATCAATTTACAGGTGAGCTGACTAACAGTTTCTTTTCTCACTTGTGGAACTCTCTTTTGCACCATGCTTACCAGCCAGGTTTAATCTGCAAAATTTAAATGTAATGTCAGCTGTCCTTCTAATTACTCTTTCCTTTTCCCACTCATTATTAATGTCTCTGTTCCTAATTCTTCCACACTCTGTAACCACTTGTGTCTTAGTGGCTTTACTGCCTTGCATGGGGTGATATTGATTTAAAAAAAAAAAAAATTAAAAAAATAATACATTCATACCAAATGACCTCTTGGTCTGCAGATTTTTTTTTCCAAAAATGTATTGCTAGTAATAGTTTTTTTCCTTCAAAAATTTATTTCTGGTAATTATTTTTAAAAAGTATTTTTGGTATTAAAACCTATTCTTACACTTTTATAATGCTTTTTACCTCAGTTTTGGGGTTAACTATTTGCCCATAGCTGGGACCCTGACAGGTGCTACCACCCCGGGTCAGGGTGGACCTGGGAACACCAGCAATTAAGAGGTGGTTCCTGATCAGAGGCCTTGCTGTTGGACGTAGTTTATCATCTAACCCTGGACACAGATGTAGTTTATCATCATACCCAGGACGGCTTTTTAGTGTTGACTATGTTTAATTCTGATAATATAGGTACATAAATAGTTACATGAACATTTAAGGCATCAGTTCATTTAATACGAGAAGGTCTATGTTTGTAGGTATTTCATCTAGTCATGGTATTTGGGCACCCTGTAAGCATCAAACTCACTAGCAAAGGTTTGTAAGACTTGCTGACCATTGCTGCAGCCGGAATTATATGCTAGAATGGGCTTTAATTTTTTGTTTTTTTAATTCCATTCAAATCAGTTCTTTTAGTTGCAAAATCAAATTCTGTTCAAGCCCTTTTACTGTTGAAGTAGCTAGATGCAACCGGAAGTTCTATTCTAATAGTTTCTTCTCTCACTTGTGGAACTCTTTTAATTTCTTGCTTCCCTGTCACTTACGATCTTTAAAAATTTAAATGCAACATCACCATCTTCTGTCTTTGTGAATCCTGTTCTTTTATTGTCCTTTCTCTTAACTAAAGTCTTATCATTGTCTCCCACTCCCAGTAGTCCCTTGTGTCTTAGTAGCATTATTACCTTGCTTGGGGTGAAATGATAAAAAATAAAACAAATAAAAAGTATGATCTTGTAATTACATCAATTTGTCCGAGCAAGAGGAGACAACTCCAATTCTGCTTAAAGTCCTACTGATCTTATCAACCAGAACCAATTACAATGTCAATGCCAACATCCATCCAGAAATCAATCATCAAAGAGGAATAATGCAAATTTTTGTGAGAAAAGAATTATGGGATGGATTAAAAATGCTTTCTAATTATTGAAAATCACTTAAGATAATTAGATATGTGCTAAGTGCGGGTAGAGATGTGATGTTGTGTTTAAACGACAAACACTGGAATCTTTAGCTGATTTATATTTTATGGATGATTACATTTCTGTAAACAATTCAGAAAACTTGGAAATATTTGAAACAGAAGTGACATTATTGCCTTGCTTGGGGTGAATTGATTTAAAAAAAAAAAAAAAAAAAAAAAATGGTCTGAAGTTTTTAATTTACTGGAGTGTTGTTATTCTCTTTATGAATCATTTCAGGTTTTTCTAAGTTTTGGTTAACATGAATCTATTATTTCCTCTCATTTAATTAGACTAGCATTACACAGCTTTGAAATGTACTTTAGAATTTTTCTGTCTGTCTCAAAATCTTGTTAAGATCATATTCAGGAATTAAAGAGGTGGATTCATACTTTTCCCAATGGTATTAGCATGTAAGTGAAATATAATGAACTCAACTGGAATTCGAACTCTACTCTTCAATTCGAGCCACTGCCCATTACTTTACTGTGCCTCCATGCAAATACCCTTGAGAAAGGTATGAAATCCATCTCTTCTCCCCCAGCTATGGGTTAAATAAGAGGGCAGACGGGATGCTGTAGCCTTTTTTGGCAACCAGTCTACAATGGCCACCTACTGCAGAGAAATCTTTTGCCTAGTCAGTAATGAATCAAAAGAAACCACTGCACAAGCATCTATCATATAGAACACTTAACTGACTGAGATTTGCTCTTATTTCAGTATCCATATCTATCTACAAGCAAACTATTGTCCTCATCTTTGTTGTTATCATGTTTCAGTTGTTGTACCACACAGCCTTCATCAGGTGTATGTTGATCTGGGTAACCTACAGAGAATTCTAAACTGAACAAACTAAGCGGGTAGACTGTTCTTATTTCACTGTCCATGTCTAGGGATATTTCGTCTAGTTCTTATTTTTAGTACTTTTAAGTTATTGCTCAACCTGATTCCAAATACACACTGCCTGGCCCAGAGATTGAACTTACTGTCACTAAAATCATGAAGCAAAAATATTGTAAATTTTATAACTCCTCATACCAGAAATTCACACAAATATGACTAATTTGAAGTTCATTGTAGAAATTTGTTATTGACAAAAATGGTTTATTATTTTGAAACATTAAAAAAATAATAGCTTTTTATATTTAGCTATTATTATTTAAATAGCATTTGCTAAAAATAAATTTTGTGGTCAAATGGTTACCCAGTACATGACTGTGTTGCTTAACTTTCTGATTCAATGAAATGGCATACATTACAATAAGCCAGTGAAACTCTTTTAAACACAAATCACAATGGCAGCATTCCAATCATTCCACAAATTACTTTTTGTATCTCATTCACAAAGGTTTTCATTTAATGTTTGGATGGTGAGGATCATTGGAGGGGGAGAGTGTTCAATAGAATAAAATGAATGAAAGGATTTTATCATTGCAAAAGAATTTTTTCTCCTTTTCATTTTCAAAGCCAACAAAAATATTATCCATACAAAGTATTGTTGCATTTTAAAATGAAAACACAAGAACGACAATAATTTAAAAAAGAAAACAAAAAAGGTTGACTGAAAAATATTCACCCTGCCTGTTTCGTCATGGTCAGGTAAACACCCCCAAATAATTTGTACTCCCAAAAAGCAAGATATAAAGATTTTATTTCCCTCCATTGCCTTCTCTTTGTTTTCTTCTTCACTCTTACACTTTTGTGTCAAGTTTCTCTCCCCTTTTTACTTTTCTCACACTTCCCTCCCTATCTCTAAATATTTGCCTCCCAATATCTCTCTTATCTTTGATTACCTCTCATCTCTATCCCTCTTTCTCCTCCTCCTACCATGTCTTTCCATCTCTCAATTTTCTCTCCCTTCTTATCAACTGATGAATACATTTTTAGATTCAGGGTATCTTTTACAAGTGAGAATATATAAAACTGATTAAATATTAATATAATTCTCAATAAACAGTAACTTCACATTTTCTTTCCCCGAAGGACATGGAATAGTTAATAAGATCATTAAGAAATAACAGAAATGATTCAAGGTTATTCCAATACTGCAATATCCAACTTAAAACTTAACGGGTTAATTCTTACATTCTCATTATCAATAAGAATTTTAAAAGCTACATGAAATTGTAAGAAATTAAATTACTTTGCAATCATCTTATTCTATTGGAAATATTTTTTCATATAAGAAATAAACTAAGTGACTTGTTTGTTTTTATTTTTCTTTCTAAGCATTTTCTAAGGTCACTGGTGATAAAGGCTTTGAGCAAATGATTCCTAACAGTTTTTAGCAAAGATCATCCTTCTTTGAACATTATGGACTAGTGCTACATAATCATTAACAAAGAACTGTAACAGCAACAACTAAAATATTACATGTAACTCAAAGAGAAAATAATGTCATAATCAAAATGTCGGCTTTCCACACTACTTCAAAGAAAATGCTAGGAAGGAAACTCCCATCAATACTGGAAAGAGCAACAACAGCTATTGGACTTAAGAAACCTATTTTCTTGAAAATATGTTTTAAAAAGAAAACTTTTATAAGTTTCAATGCTATAGAATTCCAAACAAAGAACTGTACCAAATAAAAGAATTCAACAACAACTAAAATAGATAGCACATGTAACTCTAAGAGAAAATAACAACACAATCAAGATGTTAACATTCCACACTACTTCAAATAAAAAGTTAGGAAGGAAACCCCCATTGATACTGGAAAGAGTAATAACAGCTACTGTGCTTGAAAAAAACCTACTTTCCTGATAAAATAGTTTTAAGAGAAAAATTTTATAAGCTTCAATTGAGAGCAGTACTGGCTGTACAGTCAGTGAATGCCAAATGTTTCCTTGTAGGGAAATGGCTAATACTACAATTAATATGTTCTAAAAATTCTGCTTGTGTTAGAAGTCCTTTTTGAGCATTGAGTGTCAAAATAAATTGAATAATTCTTTTTTTTTTTTTTTTTTTTTTTTTTTTTTTTTTTTCCAGACAAATAGAGAATTACTTCCCTTGTCTTAATATAAAATTTTAATTTTATTATCACCAACAAAGCTATCCTAAAAGTTATAATTTTGGTTTATTTATTGTGTAAATTCTCAGGTACAACTGTTTTTTTTTCCACCCACTAAGATTCAATTATTTCATACTGAGGTGAAAACTGTGATTGTTTTTATCAGTCATATTAAGTGCCATACATGATACATGCTCGGGTGATGATCTCTTTTGATTCATGACTGACTAGGCAGAAGATTTTCTCACAGTAGGCTGCCATTTCTTTTTGTGATAGTCTTGGTTGGAAACCAGTCTATTAGATTTAGTCTGTCTGGCTATTCAACCCATAGCTGGAGAGAAAAGAGGTGGATTCATACCTCTCCCAAGGGTATTTGCGAGTAAGTGAATGTAATGAACCTGACTGGAATTCAAACTCTGCTCTCTGATTTCTCATTGCTGTTTTTATAAGTTATTCAATTGAGTAAGTTAACAAATTTCTAAAAGGATGATGTTTAAAGCCTGGAAAAATTGATAGACTTTGTTTAGTGAGGTTATTATAAGTCCCCATTGAAGAAAAAAGTATTATGATTTTTTTTAGTTTTCCAAATTTGATAAGATCAGTTTTAAGAAATAGTTTTATGGACTTGTTGAGGTTAGAACACAGGATCAATTCTTTTCTCTTATAATTTATATATCTTTAAAATTTGAATGAACAGAATTTAACATTTTCACTTCTGCAGTGTTATAGCATTGTTAACTGGCTGTGCTGGCCGATTTTGAGAAAAATAGGAAATCGCCATTTACTGGAAATAAATATATATAAAGATACTGATGGGGATTTGTCATTGCCACCACCATTTTAATTTCGATTGGATACTCTGCAAGTAAAGATTAAGCTAATGTTGTGCATGGACATAAAACATCAGCCTCATTTTAAAAAAATATATGAATAAAACACAAAAGTTCACATAAAAACACTTATTTATTTATATATACACACATATTTTTAATTCTTAATACAAAGTTAATATGTATCTACTTTCAAAAGACTATGTAAAAAACAATATGAATTTTTGTAGTTTGGTTTGTTACAAGCCTGAAATGCATGTGTCCTGATACCTTGACTTCCAGGAGCTAAGAGAGATTGACTTTCCCACCTAACAATATCATGTCAGGTCACATGACTGTTTTGTATACTAATCAATGTTTAAAATTAATTTTTATTGCTATTGTTGTTTGGGTCAAGAGGAGATAACGTTTTTGTCTCTTGCCACAATAAACAACACCCCTAATACACAATAAAACAGTTTACATGTTACTATATGTCAACACCAATTTGGCAATATCACTAAGCACTAATTAGTTTATAACAAACTCAATGAACTGATATTTTACGGTGTCTTGAAAATGTATACATATATCAACAGCAGGCAATGTCATTTTTGTAAAGATGTGTATGTATGTATGTAAGAATATATATATATATATGTGTGTGTGTGTCTGCAGTAGCTGAAGTGTAAAAATTAAATAAAAATATGAACATTTTACACAATAATATATATATTAAGTAGTACAAGTCCTTAAAATAAACACTTAGAATATTTTTTTAAGTTTATCTTATATTCAAAAAAACTACAATAGTTTTTTTTTTCTAGCTTGAGCCACAAACATTTGAGCCTCTTCTCAAATGTTCTTAATCACTTAACTATCTTCTTGTACTGATAGGGAATCACTTTATTCTTGTAATCTTATGCCAGAGTGGATGATTCTCTGTTTAGACAGTTTTGTTTTTGATTTACTGGCCATGTCTGGGTCAGTCTAAGCCGGTCAGTCAGGTACAGATGAAGCTTGAAATTCTCTGATTTCTGACTTTGAATCACAACACTGATCAAATGTTTCTGAAACTTTGTATTCCAGTTGCAGAACTTTTATTAATTTGGAGCTGGTTTTCTTTTTAATTTTTCTTTTATTGGGTGTAGACTAAGAAACAAGTACTCGTTTTGTTGCTATTTTTATTTATTTTATTTATAAATGCTCAAGATGTTTCAAATAGTAAAACATTTCTATTTGTAGACATGGTGCCACCAATATCTTTATTTTTAATTGTCAAATATTATTGTTTATTTTGCATCTAAAAATCAACGCAAAAGAAAATTACTAATTAAAATTGTTATAGACAAGCGTATGGTTGCAAGAAAGAAATATGACAACAGCAGAAATAGATTCACGTGATTTATTTCAATAGGAACGTGTGGTTTTGGGACAGCTACCTTGTGGTATAGTTCATAAGCCGGCTTCCGATCTGGGTTGATCTCTCATAGTAGTTCTCACTGGTTGGTGTGGCGCTCCTCCTGCTGACTGACCGTGACAGGTCTCTTCACTGGCCTCCTGTTGACTGCCATTGTACTTCCGTGTGACCCCTTTTATGGTGTTTTTTTATGGCTTAACAGGCTCGAAAAACGACGTGAGTATAATTAGGAGGGAAGCATTTTTATTGGTCGAAAAATAGAAACACTTTAAAATATTATTTTATTTTCAACCGGAACTCGTGCGTTGGGCCTATGCATAAAGAACGATAATGGTCATTTTGTGACGGGGCCTTGTCCTGTTCACATCCGGCTCTTGCTCTTGAGCATGTTAGTTTATTTGCCTGCAAATCAGCCAAGATATGTCTTATTTTATTTTATAACAAAATTAATAATCATAATCTTTTGCTTTAATCTCTATATTTTTACAAACCAATTCTGACTAAGGTGAATTTTTATCCATGCAGTGATTTGTATTTTATTTAACTTTCTTTATGCTCCATTCATTGATGCTTTAGTTCTGGTAATTTTCTGAGCCAGAAAAAAGCATTATGATAATATATTATAGACCAGTTTTTTTTTTTTTAATACTAATGTTAACCCAATACAAGGCCCAGGATTCACTGAAGGTAGAGGTTACTGGATGATGCCGTTATGACCATAAGAGAAGTTGATATTATGCAATGATGTTGATAACAGTTAACCTTAACTACAATCTTAACCTCTTCAAGTTATCAAGAAAATATATACTGCAAGGAGTGTGTTCCACAAAGCAACAGTTCTTGGGAAGAAGCTGTTCATGTGGAACTTCCTTCTTACTAATGGAATATGAAGGTATTGGGGATAATTCAACCCTATGGATGTGGCTTGGTGAATCCCTGCTGCAAAGGTTAGGACTAGTGGAATCAAAACAGTAGCCATGGAAATAGCGGTAGAATGATCAAAGTAGTTGTCTGATTGGAACTGTTTTCTTACAAATGGAATATCAAGAGAATGGGGATGGTTTGTCTTAGTGTATGTAGCATGGAGGGTGTTAGCTGTGAAAGTTAGAACTAGCAGAATTAAGGAATGTAGCTTGACAGAACATTTTCCATGGAAAAAGCAAATTTCACAGGTGAATAGGAGTAGCCAGCTAAAACAGAAACCATGGATGGAGTTATCACTCAGTAGAGACTTAGCTCTAAGCAGAAAGTCAAGCAAAGATACTCCAGATGAGTCATGAGTAAAATTGGAAGAGAATTTAGGAGCAAAGCATTCTGCTGTTTCAGCAGATGATGATAACCTCAAACTGAGTGAAGACAGGGAGGATAGAGGATTTAACACACTATTACTGAGCTGCCAGTAGTCATGAGAAGATGAACTTTTTAAAGACTATATGGTGCCATTTTGCCATCAAAGAAAGACTTAACCTGATTGAGAACACAAGAAGACATCTGTTATGACCAGAACTGGTGCAGCCAGAAAGTGATACCTGTGCACTACAGCAGCTAAAAAGACAGTCGTGAACCAAGAAGACTGCGGTCTCACCTGGTATTATCAAGATAATAATGATCATTATTATTTCAAGCTATATTTCTCTCTCCTCCATAAATTTAATAAGATATACAGGGTGGCCTAAAAATTATTTTATTTTATTAAATTATGAAATAACTTTTGGCTTATTTTGTATATCTGTTTAAAAAATCATCTATTACTCTCAATAATGTCTGTTCTTTAAAATATAGTGACTCGCCATTGAGCAATGGTTAGGAAGCTTCTCTAGCTAACTATTAATCCTAAATGTTCCATAATGTTGGTCTTGTGCTAGTCCAAGCTTATTAAATACCTACTTTCATCTGCTTGGTAGGTTTGTGGGGTTCAGTGTACCCGGATTAAAGGAGAATTTAATACGGGATACCCTGCCCACAAAATACAACGCAAATTTCAAGAAGAAACAACACGATAAGGAACGTTTGTAGAAAATAGAACATTGTATATTTATTATCTTGTGAATAGGGTAAAAAAGATTAATGCTTTAGTTCGTTTAAGCAAAATTGTGATTTTTTTACAAAAATGTCTGTGTTTGCTGTCTTTTAACAGAGTAATGTCTGTTTCTTTTGTTTTTGTATATTATCTTTTTTTTTTGGTTTAGCAAATCGCCTCCTTTCATTGGTCAGAAAATTAATTTCACACCTTATTGCGAAATCTGTTTTTAATCGTTTTGATCCGATTTTGCGGGTGTGCAAATCTACTTTGTGTTTTTTAGTCACTTGTTGGAATGATATAGGATTTGTATCCTATAGGTTACATAGTTGTGTATCTTTCTACTAGTTTTAATGATCATTATTCAAATCCAGTTTTTTGAAAGCTGATTTTAAAAGGTCAGTTCTCTAAACTTATTTGGTGAATAAAATATATTTTTGTTATTAATAATGAATAAAATTTAAGTAAATGCAAATTTGCATTTAAATTTGTGTAATTAGCAGATAGTCATTTTTCATTTTGTTATAGTACTATCATTATTAGACAATTGATTTGAGATGAAAATTAAATCGATTGGTCATAAGGGGGCATAAACGTTGATTGTGTGTATTCACTTTACCTGTTGGTTAGGAGTTCAGTCCCTTGACCAGGCAGTGAAATCCATATATTCTGGTTCATTGGACGAACAGAAGCGGCATAACAAGGACAAATTAACTGCATCAAATTATGCACCACTCATTTCGATTAACCGCATTACTTGGAACGATTTCTTATCCCATAATTTATCTAAAATAGTAACTTGATTAGTGCATTACTTAAATGAGTTTTTTCAAACCTTATAAAAGTGGGTTGAAATCAAATGTCAAAAAAATGTTTGAAATAATGCAGTTTTATTATGAATTTAATTTAATATAAACAAATTCAAATTATAAGATTTATTATGCAAATTTAGTCAACTATTAGAGCTGATGCATTCTTCAGCTGGTTTCACTGCTTCTTCCATCCAATAAACGATATCAAATTTTTTTCATAAAAATGCTGTTTTTTTTATTTATTTTTTTTTTTTTTACAGCCCTTGTGCATGTTTCTATTTTATTGGCAAATCTTCATCTGAAGATGATGCAGATGATATTGAATAATTCAGTTGAGAAAAATTTGCTGCTATTTTTGTTTACTATGAAATGAACAAAGTGAAAGGATTTTAAGTCATAAAAAAATGTAAAAACAATCTTAGTTGGCTATAAAAAGGTACTGTCATTTATTTATGGCTAATTTGTTTAAATAATGCACTGACTATTGTTTGCATTACATGCAAATAAATGACAGACTAAAATAAGTAACCAAGTAACTGTTTTAAGTTCTCTGAATATCAGTGTCCAAATTAATTTGGAAAACGAGATAATCCCCCAAGCATAGATGGTGGATAGTCTATTCTTATAGATTGAATAAAGATTTTCAGTTGGAAATTCCAAGAACATTATCAAATCTCAGAAGCACCTGAAGGCCAGAGTAACAGCTGATATGTTGTGACTGTATAACAATCCAGAATATAACTGAATGAATTGGTGTATAACAAATCTTTTGATTTAAACAATAAGATTTTATTAAAATATCACCATCTAGTTGAGATATCTGAACTAGCTTTCTTGTTGTATGTTCTTAAGAAATATATTGACATTTTTTATAAGGATTAACATTCTGCTTGTTCCTCTGTTAGTAAATTAGTTGGTATGTGTGTTAGGTCCTGCTATTAGATCAGATAAATAATGGACCATTCCATTTTTATTGCAAGGAAAAACTGAAGATCTATCAGGTGTTGTTTGGTTTTAGTGAGAAAAAGAAAGCATACATAATAAGAAAGAGGAGGAGATAATGCTTTCATGTATTTAATATCTGCTTCAGTGAAATGGAAAACCTTGTTAATTTTTAATCTTTTCATTTGTAACCTCTTACTTCTTTAAATAATGATCTGCATTCATACTTGTGATTGTTATTGCAATATTTTTTTTTAAAGTTGTTAAGATAAAATATTTAATAGGGCAATGTGGAATTTCCAAGAGTATTTTATTGTGTTGTAAATAGGAAAGTTTGACCCACATATAGAAAGTAAGAAGTTTATTCTGGAGTATAATATGATACATGGCCGAGAACACAGATGAATGTAATAAACAGTTAATTGTTAAGTCTTCTCTCTCAATAAGAGAGAGTTTTGTTTAAATAGTCTTAAACCAGTCCATCTTGTGGTGGTATTCAGCTACTCCACAACAGTTGTCAAATTTACAAGGAACTTAAATCTTAATGTAATGATTGTATAAGAAGATTCATAAGAAAATTCAAATAAGAAAACCGTGAAAATTTCATGGTGTTCTGCTAGTAATTGTAATTTTATCTAAATTCTTTTTGTGCTGAAATTGTTACTCTTCAATTACTGTAACAGACAACTGGTTTCAAGAAAGAATCTCCACACTTCATACTGACTTTTATTTAGGAAATACACCAGGAAAACTAGAAACAATAACAAATGTATCTCTCAAAAGAGGAAATGGACAAGCAAAATACATTTCAAAAGAAATAAATAAACAAGAAAAACAGTTTTCAAACAGAAACAACTTTAATGTAGATTTAGTAGGGAGCAGATATTTATCATGTTGCCTTGTAGACCATCAGTAGTTAAAAGCATGAAACCTGGTTCCTTCCTTACCTCTAAAGGGTCACATTATAGCAGACTTGCAGAAAATTACATCTAAACACATCTATGTTTATATGTGATAAATGTAAGCAAATATATGGATATAGATCCGACAGTATGAAGAAAAATATATACGGAAAAAACAAACAAAAATCCTTTATACAATTATGCTGTTTTAATGTTAATATGTCAACGTCGGAATTTTGCATCTTCAGGACAAAATTATAAATCTTCAGGATATAATTCATTTATCCAAACAAATAACTGAAAATTTTGATCTTATAAAACTTTCAGTTATTTGTTTGGATAAGTCTTGTTCTTATGTACATCGTCTTTGTCATGTTGTATTGATAATGTTATAATTTATGAATATGTCCTGAAGATGGTTTATTAGACCGAAACGTCCGACGTTGACATATTAACATTAAAACAGCATAATTGTATATAAGGATTTTTGTTTGTTTTTTCCGTATATATTTTTCTTCATGTGATAAATGTATATTTTTATATTTTTAATTCTGTGTATTTAAGAAGCAAATGTTCTTTAAGGCAAATACTATAAAAAAAAAAAAAAAAGGCCTTTTGTGTCAATGAATTTTAAATTCTCTAAATTATGAATAATCCTTCTCAGACAAGGAGGAAATTTTGACAGGAATTGCCCAAAGTTCATTTCAGAAGAAAAGTACAGGAAATATAGTCCAAGCTTTTAAATTTCTTAATTCATCATCTGGATAGATTGTTACAATTGGTATTTTATATTTTACAGTACATTATCCTCAATTTTAACACTATTACTACTGCTGCTACTAAGTAGCAAGGTCACTAAGCCAAGTATCATTTAACAGGCTCTTCAGCCACAGTTAAAATTACTATCCTACAATTAAATGGCAAAGAAATCAACAAACTTAAGATTTTTCACCCGTCATATTTTCTCTCTGATTCCAAACCAAATTTAATCTATTTGCCAATGCAACATGACTTTTCTGTGTATATGACTAAATGTCTTTACCAATTCTTATACTCAACTGCTTACCTCACATAATCTACTAAAGATGTCCCAAATGCATGCTTCAAAGCAAATTGTTACGGTCCTCAGAGACACTAATGTCTTGTTTATAAGGTAATTCTTTAATTTACATCTCAGCATGTGTATATTAAGAGTATAACATTACATAGTTTTCTAGTTTCTGTTGTTTGGCATACAAACCTAAATTATTTTATCAAGATGTCTCCAGCAAACACATTGTCATCATGTGTTTAATGTTCTAGCATCATCTTATGAAATTGAAAAGGTTGCTTGTTGAGTGTATTGTAGGTGGAGTGTGTTTGTGTGCTCATATGTAAATAATTATGTATATTAAAAACTTGGGTTTCTACCATGGACTGTTTCTCATGAAATGAGAATGAATCAAATATAAATTCAAACGTTCATAACATTAATTTAAAATAGGGTAGTTTTGTAGTACAATTAAATAGTAGAGCAAAGTTCTTTATTATAGGATATTACATTTGAATGGCTGATGAGATGTTTTGATACACATCGAAACAGGAGTGCATTTATGTAGCATTATTTCTACATGTTTCAATGTAATATTTTATAATAAAGTATGCATATATATATATATATATATTGTAGGGAAAGTTCTTAATGACTTGTGGCTAAGTCTGTTTTCTTTTTCTTAGTCCAGAAATTAGGGTAAGTAAGGATAAGCATAGTTATAATGGTCAAGCACAAGTCAATCTTGTGCTGAGTTGAAAGGATAAAAGAAAAGGTTGATTCGTTCCATAGGTTGAGGTTTTAGGAGGCATGTGTGAACACCATACATTGGAAAGTGAAAAAAATTCAGTAGTCAGTGACCAGGGGGGAAATGAATGTGCTCCAATAGGGCCGTTTCTTTTTTTTTTTTTTCCATATGGTGCTACATCTTGGAGCAAAGAAGAGAAAGAGTGATAGAGGAAATGTTTACCTTTTTATATACTTAACCAGTGCTTGCGTTTGTTCAAACCAAGTGAGGGTAATCATTTATGGTTCCTTTACTTTTAGCATCATGGGAAAATGTATTTCCTCTTTTTCTGTTATTCATTATTATTATTATTATTTTATTTATCAGTTCTATTTCATTTTCCCACAATCGACATATTTGCTAGAATCTGGACATTCAACTCACAAATTTGAATTATGTCGTACCATTATTTGCTAGCATAATAACATTAAAGAAATGATTATATATGGATTAGGGTTGTACTGATTAATCATCTGATAATCAATAAGGAGTCATATCTGCTTTTTTTTCCCCTAATTAATTGATTTTTATACTTTGGTCATTGTTGTTCATTCTGGTTATCACAGAAATTTCATCTTAGGATTAAGAATTGTCAGATATTTAGTTATTGCAGTTGTATTAGCATAAAAAAGGACAAGTGTTAGGAGTACAGAGCTGAAGTAGACTTTAGAAGGCAGTGGAAAATCAATCTTAAACAGGAAGGAAATGATAAAACTCTACTTCTGTTTGAAAGATTGGGGATGAATGTGAACTGGGGGATAGGTGAATCTATCTACCTATTGGTGTAGGAGAGCAAATAATAAAATAAAAATATATCGCAAATAAAATTTCAGAATTCAGGTGCAGCTGTTAGGAGTACAGAGCTGAAAAATACTCAAGAAAGAACTGAAAACCCAATTCTAAACAATTTCACTTGGGCTTGAAAATAGCTGCATATTTTGCATATAGACCGTCTCAACCACAAGGTAGGGTCCTTAGTTTATTTCTTTCTCTGATAATTATTTAAAACAAGAAATCCCTTTTCCCAAACAGAATTTGGTTGGTTATGTTCATGACTATAAAGGAGGAAAATCACAGTTACATTTTTGGATATATAATACAATACGTGCATTTGTATATGGTATTTTTGAGTATAGTAGAATTATCGCTGTCTATATTTCTGGGATGAGGTCTTGTAACTATTTACACTGTTCGGACTATTGTCTTCATCTTTATTTTGTTTTATTTTATAAGCCCCAAAAATCCACACACTGATGTCTTCAAGGGCACAGATCCCAGTGGATAAAAGCGTTAGTTGAAGTAATCCAGTGACTCAAAGAGTTTTGAGTTCAATACAGCAGAGGTAAACAAAAACATGGAGAGTTGAATTACTAAAGAGAGATAACTGAGATATCAAAAAGGCATGGCATGTGGAACTAGAGCAGTAACAGAGCATACAATGGCCAAAACGTCATGAATATGATAATAAAGATGGGGACAACGGTCCAAACAATGTAATTAGAATTATCTATCTTGCAATGGAAACAGCAGTGTCAAATGATAATATGTTTAAAGACTTGCATGTGAAGATTTTCTAAAGATTTAACAAAATATCAGTTTATGATGGTATGTGAAAACAAGTTCATTTTTCTCTATGTGCCATGTCCATTCAGGATGTAGGTGATCATAGCTCTCCACAATTTCCTGAGCCATCATACCTCTTAATAAATTTTGTCTTTTTGTTATATCTTCCAAACCTACTGTCATCAATTTACTCAAGCTCACTAAGTAACTTATGCATTGTTTGCCTTTTGTCCATTTTGCCTTCAATCTGTCCTGCAAGAATCAGATTCTCCAGGCCCCATTTCATCTTTATGTGCTCTAGAATTTTCAATACTCTCTTCCTGATGCTAACTATAAGTTACCTTTTTCTCTGAAACTCTGCTGTTGCTTACATGTTCAATCTATGGCATACTCAGAATCCTTCTATAGAACCATATTTCTTTTGCTTCAAGTCTCTTCTTTGTCTTTGAGGAGATTGTCCAGCATTTGCTACCATAAAAGAAGACAGATATGTCAGTACTTTTTTTTCTTTGTTTCTAATGAAATTTTTTGTTTCTTAATGTCCTGTTTTTTTTTTTTTTTAAACTAATGTCCACCCAATACAAAGCCCAAGGTTCACTCAAGGTGTTTACTGTGTGGAGTTGTATTATTGCAAAAAAAGGGGCAAGATAACAGAAAAGATAGCTAATTCTAGACTTGAAGAGGTCAAGATTTAATTAGTGAATAAAATTTCAGAGTTTAGACAGACACATTAGAAGGAGAGGTGAAGTAGACTTTAGAAGGAATCAGAAACCCAATCTTAAACAGGAAACAAGGGATGAACTCTGATTCCTGTTCAAAGGACCAGGGAGAAGTGTGAACCAGATGATAGGCAAAAACCTATCTACGTCTTAGCCTTTGGGATGCACCTTCGACTATCCCAGTAAGCCTTTGAATTCCAATGTCTCACTTTTTGTCCTCTGTTAAAACACTTCCCAGAGATTTAAATCTTTGTACTTGTTTGATTTTGGTATCTCCAATTACCAGTTTTAAATAAATTCTCATAAGCCCCCACCTTGAGCACAATAAGTATATTAGTAGTTTATAATAGATATCAAATGTACATGATTGACCAAAGTAGGCATGTAGGATAAAGGAATAAGCTGCTTGATAAGGAGCTGATGTGTCAAGACTTGAGAAATGAATTGACCATATCTTTGATTCTTTTATGACATAATCATCATAGTTGAAAAAGTATAAATAAAAAAAAAATGGAATGCTGTGAAGATTGGCCTCAATGTTATCAATAAACTTTATGAAAAAAAAACCCTGATTATGGTCTCTCTTCTTTTCATGCGTTTTTTTTTTTACTCATTATTTTAACTCCTGTATCTGATCATCCATCTCCCTTCTTTTCTAATCCTCCTCCACCCACTAGCTTCTCTTGCCCCTTTTTTTTGATTGTCCACTCAATCTTTCTTTCTCTTTCCATAATTAGGAATCATTCTTGTCTTCCTCTCTCCCTCCTACATTTCTCTCTCCCTCTCACATTTCTCTCTCTCTCCTCCCATCTTGTATGTCTCCTTCCACATTCTCTCTAACCTCTATCTCCTCCCAGCTTTGTTTTTATTTTAATATTTTATTCATATCTCTAATAATACTTTCATAACATTTTTTTTCTATCCTTCTCTTTCCTGAGATTCCTACAAAACACAATATTCCTTATTTGTTCATTTTCTTTCTTTCTCATTTTATTTTTCATCATTCACGCCATTGTCCTGCTTTTTTTATAAACAATGTTTTTGCTAAATAATTGTTACCCTAATTATTTCTGCCTTCATTATTTCATCAATCTTTCCACCATTTTCAAATGGATAAAGTAATTTATCTTCTGTATTTGGATTCCTGTTTACAAACCAGAGTACCCATCCAACAACATCCTTTGATATATATATATATATATATATATATATATATATTCAGATGCCTGTTTGTCTCACATTAGAAAAAGTCTAACAAAAGCACTTGATGGAACAAACATGTCAGCCAGAGGTGACCCAGAACATAAGGAAAGAAAATATTTTCTTAACAAAATGAAAGTAGAAAAAGAAAAAAAAAAAAGCAGATGACAAAATTTTTGTGGAAAATTACTTTTGTAAATTATGTTACATGATCAACAAATCTTTATAAACTTTATTGCAAAGAATACCACATGATTTACAAATAAATAACTTTCAGCTAACATTTCGTGCTATCAAGATAAACCAACATTATGAGCTAAAGTTCATTTAATCCCAGAAAATAATTACAAAGCAACCAAAAAAATTTTTTTTTTTTTTTAAATATTTTATAACTAAAAGTAACCTTGAGAATATTTGGATTTACAAATTGCTTTCTTTCCTTGTAAAATACATGTATTTCTGTCCCATGAATGTTTTGTTTACAAAATGTATGAGGAAAATTAACAAATACTGTGGGACAACTGTTAGAATTGCTCAGTAGGTGTGATTCACCAAGGGAGGATATCAGAATAATCCAGAACTTATATGGAGAGGAAACAACCTGCATGCAGATAGAAAATGAATTTGACAAATACACAAAAATAGAAAGGGTCACAAGACAAGGATGTGTCTTCTCACCAGACTTCATTTTATACAGTGAAGCAATTCTGAGAGAATTAGAAGTCCTACAGGATTCATTATTGGTGGCCACAATCTTAACAATATTAGATATGGAGATGACACAGTGATGATAGCATACCTTCAAGGGGTTACTGAGTGTGCAAGAATGAGGAAAACATTTTTAAGGAGAGAAAACAATGAAAGAAAAGAAGATGGAAGATAATGATTGTGTCCCCCTCAGGATGTAGACAATCGTAGCTCTCCACAATTTCCTGTCCCTTGCAGTTCTAAATAAATTATCTTTTCTTTTTTAAACCCTGTTCCACCATCCATTTTCTCAAGTTCATCAAGTACATTATGCATTGTGTTCCTCTGTCCCTCAATTTGTCCTGTGAGTAACAGATTTTCCAAGCCCTCCTTCCTCATTATGTGCCCCAGAAATTTCAACTTTCTCTTCCTGATGTAAAGTATAAGTTTTATTTTTGTTTCCATTTTCTCTAAAACCTCATCGTTGCTCACATATTAAGTCCATAGTATTCTCAGCATCTTTCTCTAGAACTATATTACTGTTATTTCAAGTCTCCTCTTCATCTTTGAGGAAATTGTCTGGCATTCAATGTCATACAATTGGACAGATATCGCATAACTGCTCAGTACTCTTTTCTTTGTTTCTCATGAAGTTTTTCTGTCTCTTAGTACTCTGCTTAGCTTTTAGAATGCATCTTTGGTCATCCCAATATGTCTTCAGATTTCAGTGTTGCATTTTCCATTCTCTGTTAGAACACTTCTCAAACATTTAAATTTTTGTGCTTATTTGATTTTGGTTTCTTTGATTTGTAATTTGCATTTTGGGCTCATTCTTTTGCTAATGACCATGCATTCTGTCTTCTTGCAGTTTATATTTAGCCCTTTCTTTTTGCTTTCCTTCACTACCTTCTGTAGGAGCTTTCATAGTTTTCTTTCTGTGTCTGCTACCAACACTGTGTCATCTGCATATCTTAAGTTAAGATTGTGGCTGCCAATAATGAATCCTGGTAGGACATCTAATTCTCTCAGAATTGCCTTGCTGTAGAAATTGAGTAAGTTTGGTGAAAAGACATCTTAGTCTTATACCTAGGGGTCACCTTCATTAGCACAAGAGGATCTAACATCTTAGACAAGTAGCAGTTCAGGATAACTTTCATTTCATGATTTCATACGATTCAAGGAATTTTGAACAGAAATTTTTATTTTGTTTAGAGTTTTATAATATTCCCTGACATTTGGCAACCTTTCTACAGATTTCTGAACTTGTAATTACCAACATTATTCATTGATCTACTGCTGCACCGTTTTACCCATTGATTGAACTTTTAATGAACAAAACTGATTTATTAATGCTTCTATCCACTCGGCCATAATTCACAAGACAATCAAGAAGCCAGATTTTGGAATCTTAATCCTAATACCTTCTCACTTCTCAATGAGAGTTCATGACACTCATATTTATAGTCCATTTACTAATTACATGTTGATCTCCACAACATCGAGCCTGGTCAGTACCTAGATTGGTGACCGCTTAAGAATAACAGGTGCCGTAAGCATAGGTATGCAGGTGGTACAATGGATAATGGCTTGGAGTAGGAAATTACACAGCCAAGTTCCAATTCTGGTTGGGTTCATTATATTCACTTATGTGCAAATAACATTGGGAAAAGTATGAATCCACTTCTCCTCCCTCCATCTATGGGTTAATTAGTGAGACTTTTATTAGAAAAAATCATAATCTCCCAAAAATCCTTACCATCTGGAAATATTTTTTGGTTCTAAATAACCCTAAAAAAGGGTTGATAAGTCATAAAAAACAAATTTTAAAAAAATATTCACTGCATGTTTGCTACAGGTTTTAATAAAATCAGTTAAGTGCCACTCATGAAACACACTTGGGCAACTGTGTCTCTTGCAATCATGACTAACTAGGCAGAAGATTTTCCTGCAGTTGATTTCCAATTCTTTCTGTGGTAGACTGGTTGCCAACCAAGGCTATAGAATCCAGTCTGTCCTGCTATTCAACTATTCAACCCATAGCTGGAGGGAGAAGAGATGGATTCATACCTTTCCCAAGGGTTTTTGTGCATCAGTGGATGTAACAAATTTCACTGGAATTTAACTCAGCTGATTCCTCATTCCAAGCCAATATCTATTACATCATGCACATAAACTAATTTTCCAATATAGTACTTTTCTATTAACATTTTTTCTAAAAACAAGTTTATGTGATCCCTTTTCCTCTCAATATATGTTCAGCTATACCTGATTTCATACTTTTTCCTAGGTCTTTTTTTTTCTCTTTAGGAGGTCAGAAATTCTTAGAAAAATAGCAGATATAATTGACATCAGATGATAAGGATAATATTTATCTGTGCACAAAATGTTTCCATTCAAAATTTGAGAGAGATCTGAAAAAGATCAAGGATACAGTAGTTGCAGTATTATACTAAAATAAAAATATAAAAACAAACATGATGAGAATTTTGGTATATGAATGTTGTTACAAAATTTCAGACAAAATATTGATAGTTGTTGGAGATTTTTTAAAACTTGCTTATCTTAGAATATCTTGCAGATCTTTAGTAATATGATAGTGAAAAGAGGAATATCAAAAATTTAGATTCATAAGGAACGAGCATATTTGAACTTGGCTGTTTTTAAACTTTTTCATTGAATATTTTGTCTCTAAATCAAGCAAGAGTAATTAACATTGCAAATTTGGTTTGAGAATTCTTTATGCTTTTGATGTTTGCATTTGGAACCTTTTGTCTGGTGCACTTTCTAGTTTTCCTTGTAAGTTCCGAGATGAAGCATAATCATTATTTCATGAATTCTTCAGAATTGTGTCCTCATCTTTTATGCTTCTTGACTTGTTTTAACCATTTTGTTCACCAGACTGCTTTAGGTATAATTTGAATTAATCTTTGAATCTCATCCAGTTTCTTTCTTTCTTTCTTTTTCTCCCAAATTTCTTCTACTATCTCAATTAGAAAAGTTCACAATCCTAGTATCAAAGATTATGGAGCATTTTTTTTTTTAATGACAACACAGCCATTTGATATCTTTGATCTCTGAATTATTCTAATTGGGGAAAAATAACAGAAGTTATACACACACACAAACACTGACAAGACTTAGAATTGCTGACTTGCTTCAGTAATGCATCAGTCAAAATGGTTTAAAACAACCAAAATTCAAATACTACTCTAAATAATAGAATGAAGATGAGAAAAGTGTTTTGAAACTTATAAAACAGAATTGCATTTTGCTTTCTAAAAGATTGATTTGTTGTTCCTGCTTTCATTTGTATGTAAATTTACAAAAATAAATGTATCTGTGGAAAATAAATCTCCAGCTTAATATTTTTAACTTCTTTTTACAGTACTCACTATCAAAAATAAACCCACTGGTCATGTCTCTCTTTATATATATATATATATATATATATATATATATATATATATATATATATATATATATATATTACTTTAAAAATCAGGAGGTTAGTTGAATATGTATTCAACTGACCTCCTGATTTTTAAAGTTAAAATCTCTACATGTTATTTTATTTTTCACACATGTATTGAGCACTTTTTTAAAACTACTGTTTCCTGGTTGGTTTCAACTCTGACCATTAACCTTTTGTTTTATGCGCATATATATATATTTATATGAATGTATTTTCACTTTAAACATTTAATAGATACTAATATTAAAGTATACACAGTTTATTTATTAAATATATAAGTACATTTTTTTATTTCCATCTACAAGCCTGAATCTGTTGGATTAATAAAAAAAATATTAATTACTTCTTTAGAAAATTGAGATATATAGTATGTGTGGTTAGAAAGTTTGGGGTGTTTGGTAAAAAGGAATTAAAGAGAAAGAAAGTAAAAATCAATTTCAACCTTAAGAGAACAAAAATAACATCAGGTTTAATAGATTATATTGGTTTAAAATAAAATACAGAAACCTAAAGTGAAACTATAATAGACAATATAAAACAGAGAAACAAACAAGGCTAGGGACAACGGAAAACTGCTTTCTATAAACTTATATATAAAATTTGTAAGTGAATTTGGTTTATTTCTTATGTGTTTTACCAAGAGCGTCTGTGTATGCATGTAAGTATTCACAAAGACTTTTTCATTTATTTGAAAGCTTGCTTGCTTCTACCAAACAGCTTTGACAGTCGTGATGTGTGAGGTCTCCACATTGAGCCAAAAATCAATATAATGGTTGCAGCTGTTCCTCAGAAGATGGAGTAGAATGCAAAAGCTGTTCAAAAATGATGATGATGATGATGAAGACATTAGCTGTGATAGTAGCAGGGGAGGTTAGCTGTTGCTAGGTAACTTTTTAAAGAGGAGGAGGAAGAATGTAGAATGGGGAAAAATGAGAGAGCGGAAGGGTGGGAGGGGGAAGCTGAGACAATTTCTGAGCAGTCTGGAGAGAAAAGAGAAATTCAGATGAAGTGGTAGGAGGAAAAAAAAAAAAAAAAAAAAAAAAATCGAGGATAGATTGAAAGTAGAGGCTGTATTCTAGGTATTGGTTGTTTGTCCATGCCATTACAGGTCTGGATGGTACTTGGCTGCATTTGTTTGAGAGCCATTGACGAGGCTAAAGATGCCACTATATTTAAGGAAATGATGATTATTTTACATTTAACAACAGCAAAAAGCAGCCGAGTTTCCAGAATTATCTTTTGAATTTATTCTATATTTATTTCAAAAGGAACTATCAGGGAAATATATTTATCTATCCCACCCTTAGAGATCTGCAATATTATTTTTACTGCTTTAATCACTTCTATTCATTTTTATTCTTAAATATTTCCTCATCAGTTTTTTTTTGTATCTCTGTTTAATACATTTTACATGGGGAAAAATTGTCTTTTGTTTATCAGTTCCCACTTTATATAGGTATAATTTTCATCATATTGCTTTTTAGAATTAATATTTTGAAGACTATATATATATATATATATATATATATATATATATATATATATACACACAAATACAACCTTCAAAATATTCTATAAAGCAATATGATGAAAATTTTACCTATATAATGTGAGAACTAATAAGCAAAAGACATATACGATATATACTCAAATATAGTGCAAGTTTTTATTATCAATTTTTTTATGCAAAAAAAATGAGGGATTGCACTATAGGTAAATTTTTTTCAAGGAGTTAAAATTCAGAAAAAAGAAATTTCAGGGGTTGCACTATATATGAAGTCAGCTTATACACAAGCATATGTGTGTATATATATATATATATATATATATATATATATATATTGATTATCCAAGCATAGCTTAGATGTGGTAGAAGGCTGAAAGTATGGAGCACCCAGTGAAGATTGAACTTACTATTCAGTCATAATTCTTCTAGTGAGACAAGCTTGCTAATCATTACACTGCCTCAAGGTGCCCAAAATATATATATATATATATATATATTTTTTTTCCACACACACCAGGTGCAGCTGAAAAGACATTAGCTAAATGGACACACTTGCCACTAATGTCTTACTATTATTTGGGAGGTATTTCTGCTGCACCCTGAATGTGAGTGTGTGTGTGTGTGTGTGTATATATATATATATATATATATATATATATATATATATATGGGAGAAAATTATATTTTATATACCAGAAGAATATCCATTCAGACACTTGTCTTCATCTTTGTTGTTATCACAACTTTTCAGTCATTGTGCCCACTTTATATTGATCCAGGTAACCTACAATCAATCCCTGGGCTGGGCAGTGTGTACTTGGTCTTAGTGGAAATAGTGAGCAATAACTGAGAAGTACTAAAAATAAGATGACATATCCTTAAGCATTGGAAGGAGAATCATCTACACATGTAAATTAAATAAAGAGTTCAATTCAGAATTCCCTGTACTTATATACACCTGATGAAGGCCTGACATATGGGAGAAAATGATATATAAATTTTTATATACTAGAACAATTATTTACACTATTTACATTTGGACTATTGTCCTCATCTTTGCTGTTATCATGTTTCAGCCTTTGTGCTCTCTGAACTTCACTAATGAAACATTTTGACAAAAGCCTTAAAGAAACTTTCAAGGAAAAGTCTGCTCTATACTTTACTTATAAAGATGTTAACATTAACAACAGAATGCCTTTCTTTGGAGTTTTAGTAGATACTAATAGTTACAATTTTACAACTTCAGTGTATATTTATCTACAATTTTGATCTGGATAAGCAACAACTTATTTGAAAACTGGAAAAATTAAGTTAAAAATGAAACTCAGATAGATCTTGTCAATTGAATTAAATAAAGCTTGTTGAACTGAATTCTTGCTATACCCATATAAGTGTTTAAAATTTGTTATACCTATAAAGGGATGGTGTGTGTGTGTGTGTATATATATCTCTGCATATTGATTGTACCCAGATGAAATTTTGTTCATTAATGAAAAAGGGATGCTCTCTCACTTTCTTTCATAACAATTACCTTTTGAAACTGTTCAGTGTAAGATTATATTTTCATTTATTAATGTAAAGACAAGAAAATATTGAAAAAGAAAAAAAAATTCCTCAGAACAATATTTGCTTAAAATATTTTTTCTTCTTTTCATTGGAAACTTTACAGGAATAAATGCAATCTATTTTTGCTTTTCCTTAAATCATTGTTAAACTAAATTGTTAGTTAGATAATTTTGTTTATAAGCCACTGTACACAAATCTGGCTAAATTTTAAGCATCTCAAAAAAAAAAAAGTTAAACAAAAACTTACCAAATACATTATTTTCTACTGTATTCAAGAATTGTACCAATTTTACTAGTTAAATGAAATGTCTTTTCTATTTATTAGGCCCAAACATAAAATTTAAGCAACTTGATTACTGGTAAAAATTATTTTTTAAAACGTGTACTCTTATTATTTTTTTTATAGTGTAATCTTATTTAAAAAAAAAAAACAAAGCATGCCCTGTACACAGTTCCATTTTAATGAAAAACATTATCTATCCATTACCCATCTATAAATTTACTTTATCAGAAATTGGTATTGTTGCATTTCAAGACTATATATTACTGGCAATTTCATATAACTTACCAGTTCAACATAATCTTACCAAGGAATCATTTTGCTGGTGTTATGACTAACTTCAGTGAATGTTTGACTTCTTATTTATCAGACTGATACTTCAATTAATGTATTTATGAACCTCAGTATTTCTTTGTGATTTTAGAACCTTTTTTCTTTCCATTTAATTACTGAGGTTCTTGGTGATATCTAATAAGGCTTAAATTTAATTGGGAATTTGAACAAATTATTCTTAGTGGTCAATAAAGAATTTGCAGTATTGAAAACATTCTACATTGCAACTTTCAATTATAGATATTCAAATTTCTATAGTAACAATTACAATTTGTAACCATTCTGTGTAAGACCATAATTTATTTTATTAATCTAGAAACCAGAAAATACAACGCTCAAACATTTGGATCTTTCTCTCTGCTTCTGCCAACAGCACATTTCACATCCATATAGGAGAAGGGAGACTACCAATGATTTGTACAGTCTGTACTTCATTTGAAGGCTGATTTTGTTCCTTCATATTCTTGACAATTTGGCCATTGTTACCATAGCTGTGGCAATCCATGTGCAGATTTCCAAGCCGCTGGTACCATCTTTAGACAAGATCACTCCCAAGTATTTAAAACTGGACACATCTTTCAGTGAATTCCTGTTCATGGTAATGTTGATACAGGTGTTATGTTTGTACTATTCACCATTACTTTGGACTTCTCGGTGCTGACCTCCGTTCCATATGCTCCTGCTCTTTCAACAAGTTTGTTGGCCAAGTCCTGGAGCTCACTGTTACTACCTGCTATGAGGTCAATGTCATCTGCAAAACACAGGTTACAGACAAGTCTACAACTAATAGAGATTAATGGATCATGGTCGTTCAGGGTTTCTTCCATGGTTCTCTCTAGAAATAGGTTGAACAATGTGGGTGAATGTATGCATCCCTATCCCATGCTTACAGTTGTCCAAAAGAATCCTCTCATTTGTCTTCCCAGAAAAACTGCACTGATGGCATCTTTATATAGGGCCAGGATGATTTAGATAATTCTGTTATCTACACTGAATTCCCTAAGGATTTGCCAAAGACTGTCATGCGATACATGATCAAACACTTTCTGGAAATTGACAAATACATGCAAAGGTATGAATCCACCACTTGTCCCTCCCAGCTATGGGTTAATTAGTAAGACTTGTATCACTAAACCATATTATTGCCCCCAAAATTTGTATCATCTAAAAATATTTTCTAGCTTTAAATAAACTACAAAGGGTTGATAAGCCATAGAAAACAAATCAATCATATTCATACTATTGAAAAAATGACAGCCATAATTAATTTTACAAATGCATTGTGCTTATAAAAATAATGAAAAAAAAAAAAAACATTGTTTCTTTACATTTTTTGTTTACATTCAATATTTCTTGAATATTAAGCTAAGCAAATTCTATTCACCATCATTATCAAGTTTAATATGGCAGAAAACTTTTTTTTATCGGAGAACTTGCACATACACATTGTATTTGAATATATGATTTTTTTATCAACTGGTCAATTAACCTTACTTAAAAGATTTTTTTTTTCTATAAACATCTCTGAAAATAATTTTAACTAAAACTTATATACTGATAATGATGGGTAGTGCAAATGGCTATGCTGATGACATAGATATTTATAGTTGTGATAAGAATGATCTTGAACAGAAAATAAACATCCTCTATTGTGTATTCCAAGAAATAGCACCCAAAATAAACCTTTCCAAAACAGAAACTATGATCTGGAATTAGAATGAAAGCTGTGATGGCATATGTGCTGAATCCATCATAAAAATTCAGCATGCAGAATTAGTAAATACTAAACATTGTCTGGATCAGTTATAATAAATTTAGTATAGGGGAGAAGAGAAATTGAACATAGAAGAGGCTGCTCTAGGGGTAGTTTCACCAAACATAAATTACTGAAAACCATTCATGTTCTTGAACAGTCTCATCAGATTGAAACTTTCATATGGTTGCCATGCATGGTACCAAACACATCCAGATATATCTATACTGTCAGCTGTATGCAACCACTTTCTCAGAGTGATGGTTAAAAATGGCTTTTGAGCAAGTGAAGCATGTAGGTCTTAGCAAGGACCATCTTTACAGATAGGTGCTACAGAATCACAAAGAACTGTACCAAATAACAGAAACCACATCACTTGATGATTTTCAACAGCAGTAACAACTAAAATGGATATCACACGTCACTCAAAAAGAAAATGACATAATCAAGATGTTGACATTCAACTTTACTTCAAACAGAAAGTTAAGAAATAGATTACCCCCCGGCCAATACTGCCAAGAGCAATAACAGCTTCTAGATTTAAAAAAAAATAATTTTCCTGAAAAATTGATTTGATAGCAGCACTGGCTGGTTAGGCAATGAATGCTGAATTTTTCCTTATAACGAAAATGGTTCAATTTACCATTAATGAAACTAGGATGTGCAGATAGTAAAATGTCTAGTGGCTTGGAAAAAAGAAATTGGTAAGCTGAGTTTGAATTCCAGTCAAGTTCATTACATTTACTTTTGGGCAAATACCTTTGAGATTTATAGGAATCCATCTCTCTTTTTCCACTCTGCTCTAGCTATGGGTTAAACAGCTGGACAGAGTTGGCTCTCTAGTTTTAGTTCACAGCCAATCTAAGAAGAGGACAAATCTGAATCCAATATTTTTGTAAATTTACATACAAATGAAAGCAGGAACAATGAATCAATCAATCTTTTAGAAAGCAAAATGCAATTCTGTTTTATAAGTTTCAGAACACTTTTCTCATCTTCATTCTATTATTTAGAGTAGTATTTGAACTTTGGTTGTTTTAAACCATTTTGACTGATGCATTACTGAAGGAAGCCAGCAATTCTAAGTCTTGTCAGTGTTTGTGTGTGTGTGTATAACTTCTGTTATTTTTCCCCAATTAAAATAATTCAGAGATCAAAGATATCAAATGACTGAGAAAAAAAAAGAGAAAATTGCTCCATAATCTTTGTACAGCTTTTAGGTGTGTTAAATATGGATGCAAAAGCAATATAAAACAAAAAGAATAGATTTCAATACTGGAGTGAAATTATCCAGACTGGGCCCAAGGAAGATATCATTTGATGTTATTACTAAAACTGATTTATCATCAGGACTATAATTTTCTAAAGATTAGTACTGAAACCATTTTATTTTAATGAGATTACTAGAAAAATAAAGTTTACCTTTTTTCATTCTTACAATTATTCTTTTGTCCTTATTTAAACTGAATTCACCAACAATATTTCTTAGTGGTCACATAGTAGGAAAACTACTAAACACTGCTTATGTAAGGTATAGACTAACTGATGAAAATGCAAGCAAGTTATTTGGTTATGGCCAATGCTGTACAAGAAAATTATTTTCTCCCTCCAAGTGAATACAGTCAATGATAGGAAAGTTGGATGTTTTATCATGATTATGCTTGAAAAACAACTAAAATGAAAACACAGTCGATAACTGGAAATGATTTTTGTCAAAGAGTAGATCAATGTATGCTTATAATCAGGATAGATAATTAGATATCAATAGATTGATTTTAAAACTCAATAGGTTGCTTACAAGTTAGCATGATTTAAAGGTAATTTTTTTTTTGTCAATCTCTATTTTCCAAATTGTAAGCAAATTGCTTTCCAGCTGGCATAATCCAGCTTGATTCTCCATAAATTCCAACCACTTGAATTTAAATTTTACCATCATTAAATGTCAGTAAAAGAAATGAATAAACATAGGAATATTTGTTTTAGAAAAGTGGAAATAGGAGGTTGACGATTTGTGGCTTAGTAATACAATTATCAGACTTGTTCAGATAGTTGATTGAATATTGCAAAAAAGTTTGTTCAAATTTGGTCATTAACTGTATTGAACAATATATTTACTATTTTCTGCCCTCTTTCAGGAAACTGTAATTTCTTGCTCCTCCTGGAACTTATCTTTCTCAGCAAAGATCTGCTCTAGATGCCTTTTGCAGTCTTCCAGGGAATTTTGTAAAGTCTAGAATAAATGGTAACTTGAAGATGTAATATCTGATGAACATGACAAATGGAGGAAAATTTCCAATCAAGCTATAATTTTTTGCTCGGTTACTAGATAATTGTGCAATCTGACATTTTCTTAATTGAATATTAGACACTCAAGTGATTCCAGATATTTTTTTAGTTAAAGCTTTGTAATATTCTTTCATATTCTTTATTAAAAGAACCTTTTTTTCTCTTATATAGATTTGAAGTAGAAATAATATACTATAGTAGCTTTTAATTAAATTTTATTTCAATATTACATTTTAATATCACAATAATATAAAGTACTTTAGATATGATCTTAACCAGAACATATATGTATAAGTTAATATGTAATAAAACTTTAAAGACAATTACAATGAAAGAGAATAATTATACAATAGTAGTTTTTTTTTTATTTGTATTTTTTGTATATGTAAATTTCTCCCCTCTTGAAATCAAGTCATATTTTTTTGGGTGTATAAGGTACACTTATTTTTTATCACTAAATCTGATGTCAAAATCTACTTGCATCCAATACTCCCAAGTGTATGAATTGTAAATATAATAAGCAGGGCTGGAGTGTAGTATCCCTGAAAAAACACATCCCTCACCCCCGACTCAACATTTGCTTTTTGTTTTCTACCTACATTTATCTACGCTACAAATTTAAACTAAGCACAACTGACTATTAAATGATAAAAAATTTTTAACTGATTTTGATATCATTCTGGGATTTTTTTTTTTTTTTTCATCCAAATCTGTGAATTTATTCTTTTTTTTTTTTTTACAATTGGTTAAATGTGACATTAGTCATCTGTGCCTCACCAGCCATCTGCCTTGTTCTTTGATTTGAAACTAATTTGACACTAAGTGACAAGAGACGAAAAGAACTTTGTCTCACAAAGATACAACTAGGAAACACAAGCTCCATCTACCCACTTGGTAAAAATAGCACAGAGAAAAAAAAAATATATGGAAATTGATATCTAGGGCCCATATTAGATTTATGGAGTGGCAAGAGACCCTTACATTGGTCCTGGTAATATGCACAAGTCTAGCATGTGAATTGCAACTTCTTGAAGTTTCTGTTAAATTATTTATGATGTTAATGAGGAAGGAATGGAACAACTGGATATGTTTTATGACCCCTACTGGACAAAGGAAAGAGCAATGTTTGTTCAGGAAGGCATGTGGGTGAAGAATTTGGAGAAATTATAAGGAGAAATTATATGTTAAGTCATTAAAGAAATGTGGTATGACTAACACAATGGATATGACATTCTTTTTTATAAAATTGGAGCCAATAATAAAATATCTGATTCCTTTCCAAGCCAAAAGCAATGAGAATTTTGTCAGATTCGATCCAGATTAAATAACAGTAAACCTTTTTCTTTTCCACAGTACTTTCTTATTTTGATTTTTTAAGCTCTATTTTTTTTTATTTAGAACAATATATACTAATTTCAAAATATCAGATTGAATTTTTGTTCAATAAAAACATTTCAAATATGACTGTAGCTTGCTTGCTTTCTCCCTGACCCAAAAGTTTATCTTCAAAACAAGTTTGCTTGTTTTGTACACCAGTGAGTTTTATATTCTGAAAAATACAATATTTGTGACCATAAAGTTTGTACTTGTTCCAAGTGGGATAGAATATAAAATTCCAACATAGATTTTATGCAAAAGAAAAATTTCAAAGCAAGACAAGAATTACTGACTTGTTTTTATTAAATCCTTACCCACTTGTAATTATTAAAAGAAATATCCTCTCAAAAATGTTTGTGAGGCTAGACTGGGATACTTTTTAATATAAACTGGGGAATTTGGGCAATTAAGTTAATTTAAAAGTTGATGTTTATTGTGCCTTAGCATTAAAAGTCAAGTAAGGGGAAATGTACTTCGAAGAAAATTACTTAATTTTTAGTTTTATTATGGCTTTCAAAACAGACTTTTTTATTGGGGGGAGAGAAAGTATATATTAAAACAGGAATAACACAGAAAAATATTTACTTATTGTAAAGTGATAAATTATATACAAAAAAGGTTTATTATTTTAATTTACCAGTTTATTTTGTTTTTTATTATCCTGCTTAGGGTATTTTTATATTCAATCATCATTATACAACAGGAGATAAAAATTAAGTTGCCTTTCACAAGATTTGAACTTGCATTCCATATTCTTGGAAACATATCTGACATAGATGATGCATTACCAGTTTGACTATGGACACCAAGTTATTTAAATCTATACATCTAAACATATCCTTTCTCATCTGATTTTGCTATATTGTTTATAACCTTGTAGTAGTAGAAGATATAATAGTATTGTGTAAATTTCTTAGATGCACCATTTTCATTATAAAGAACATGACTATTATCAGATTTCAACTTTGCTTGTTGGTTTGTTTTCTATGTTTAAATTGGGAACACATCATCTATGCCAAACAGGCAAGGATAGGTAAGTTCAAATATCATCAAAGATTACCTATCTATGCTACTAATTTAATGATTATACAATGTTAAAAAGTCTACCTGAGTAGATTCTAGTAAATGACAGCAATAATAGAAAATATGAATTAAAAAGCAAACTAATCCTCAAATTTCAAAGAGAAAATAATAAAGAAGAAAAATGTGTAGAACGAAGACTGAAATAAACAGCAAGACAATCAAAAACCAAAAGTCAGAAAATTCACACATACTAATAATTGTACAATGTTAAAGTTTTTTTTTATTTTACCTCTTTATGGTAAGCAATTTTTTCCTTTAGTCTTCCTTCAATTTTAATATATTTGTGTATATTATGTCTTAATATACATTTTTTTTCTAAATGCTCATAAGTTTTTCATCTATAAATTTTATTCTAGTTTTCTCTGCCTTATTGGAATGGAGTTCAAGGAATCTATTTATGAGAGAGACAACATACAATTAATTTGGACCACATGCTTGTTTTCTTTTTAGACATTATCAATAATTAGGATAAATTTAGAGAATTAATAGGTAGCTAATAGCATTCCCAGAGAAAATTTTCTTAAAATCATTGTTGTTTGTGGGGGTTAGAATTGATAATTTTTGTACTTTGACACTGATGAACAATTATATGAAAGAACTGTGTTTGTGTATAAAGTTCATCAGTTGAATCTTTGTGTTCACTAATTTTGTAATGTCGACATTAAGCAGCAGTTAACCGAGATGCAGTTTGCCCAGATGCAGACTGGAGAAATATCTTGATATGTCTAAAATCAGAATTACTTAGTGTGTGAAACACAGTAAAAGAATTAATGCAAAACAAACCTACATTAAAATTGTTCTTTTGACATCTACAAAGAAATATGATGTTGGATGATGATTCAACAATAATACATAAATAAAATGATTACAGAAGTGCCATTTTCTGAAATGATGCTATTATTCAAAATTATCAAATGCATCGTAACAAATAGTTGTATTTTTTTGTGTTCTTATTGTTAAGATTAATGATTCCAACAAAAAACACACCCAAAATTTGTGTACAGCTTAAAAAGTGTCCAATTTAGAAGACTGAACATTGAAATTCTAATGAATCTTTGCCAGTATTAGACTAATATCTTCTTGGATACTTTTACATTTTTTTGGTTAATGTGTTTTTCATCCTTCTGCAGCTGTATGTTGAATTTGATGTTCTTTTACATGAATCTTATTACTTTCCGTTTGTAAGTTTAAGCAACTAAATTTCATGCAAACATGGGGAAACTTTTGATTTTGTTATAAAAATATTATTTTTAATGTATGAATACAATGGCAACATGTCTGCAAATTTAAGTGTAAAAAAATATTGAAGAAATCTTGGGCAACAATCTTTTAAAGTAATTCAGCTTTGAAATATCTAACAGCCATTTCTTGAGATTTTCTAAGCAGTGTTTCCATGTTAGTATTAAACTCTACACTGTTTACTAATTATTTTCACAAATTCATTCATCTGTGCTGCCTATTTCCTCTATATATATATATATATATATATATATATATATATATATATATATATACTAAAATTGGATCTATTTATGCTTATTTGTGTTTGGTGGTGGGAGGGGAAATCTGTTTGTTTGAGGTGGCACTCTCATACATATAGACACATACATACAGGTGTATGCATTTTATTTCACACAAACACATACATATAAACGATCCAAGGCTAGATGCAGATACACATCCATGCGTTCAGGCATGCATACATACATATACAGTTGTAAATTCTATTTTGGTGTTGAGACCTTAGCTTTTATTATATATGTAGTGATATTCCTTTCAACAAGGAGTGGGTAGGGGTAAAAACAATCAAACAAGCATAAATAGATCCAATTTAAAAAAATAAACCAGTTTGTCTGATGATTGCAAAAGCATGAAACCCAGGTTCACAAACTTTTATATTCATACAACTGAATATGTTAATTTTATCACTGATATTGAGCACTTTCCACTAAGTACTGTGCATATAAAATTTTATATATATATATATATATATATATATATATATATATATATATATATATATATTTTAAGCATTTCACTCCAAGCAAGGCGGAAGCCACTAGGATGCAAGGGGTTACAGAAAATTTAGAGCAAGATCAGATAAGAGTGATAGAAGAAAGCATGAGGGTAGTAGATAGATCAAGGCAACTGGATATATATATATATATATATATATATATATATATATATATAAATATATGTGTGAGAAAGAGTGAGGTCACCAAGAAATAAAAGAAAACATATGGTAATATAAAGGCACACTTCTCTATGATCAGGACTTTCTCCATTTAAATACAGAACCATTGCTTCAAAATGATATGGAAAAGTTAATTTTTAAGAAAAGAGCCAATTTCTCTGCTGATTGGAAGAGGAATTTTAAAGCTTTAATGAATCAACTGCTGACTTTCAATCCTTGAATGGTCAAGCTTTTTTTATGATCCAACATTACAACTGACAAAACTTTGATGAACATTCCTAATCCATAAGTTGATATGCCATTAAAAAACAAAATTGTGTTGGATTAAATTAAGTTTAGTAATTAGCCCACTAATTCCCACTATGAAATCTAGTATTATTAAGATTTTGGTATTATAGGTTTCTATTAGCATAAGAGACTTGAAGCAACAGAAATGTGATTCTACAGAAGGATGCTGAGTATAACAGGGACTGAACTTGTGAACAATAACAATGGTTTAGTTTGTTTTATGGCATATCACCCTCAATGAGTTATTTAATGCCGAAAATATTTTTATTGCTGCTAATAATTTTTTACAAAGTATTTATGGTATTAAAACCTATTTTTACACTTTCATAGTGTCTTGACCCCAGTTTAGGGATTAACTACCCATAGCTGGGACCCTAACAGGTGCTACCACCCTGGTTCAGGGTGGACCTGGGAACACCAGCAATTAAGAGGTGGTTCCATGCTCCTCAAAACCTCCTGATCAGAGTCCTTGATGTTGGATGTTTATTGTCTTACCCAGGACGGACAAAGTTTTAGTGAAAATGGAAGCTAAAAAGAAACTTATACTTGACATCAGGAAGAAACAGTTGAGATTTCTAGGTCGTACGAGGAAAGAGCACTTGGAAAATCTGATACTCACAGGACAGAGGCAAACACATAACATACTTAGTGAGCTTGAGTAAATGGACGGTGGAACAGGGTTTAACAGAAAGACAAAATTTATTAAGGGATACAAGAGGCAGGAAGTTGTGGAGAACCATGATCACCTACATCCTGAGGAGACAAGGCACATTGTAACGAGCATGCGCGGAAGCGTCCTCAAATTGCATGTGTGTGTGTTGTCGCCAGGCACACCTTGGAGTATCATAATGGACTCGACCGAGGACTACAAGAAGAAGACGCGTGAGTCGTTTGGCGTCTTTTCTTGGGTGACAAAAGCCGTTGTGGTTGGTCGGTCATCCATCGGCAGCAGTCTTGGGTGCTGTTTTGCACGTTTGCTGTCGTAAAGTGTTCGTTCGGAAGAGAAGGCGTTCATTTCAGGTTCGCAAGAAGGCATTCGTTTTTGTGTCGCAAGAAGGCGTTCACCCCTCCCGTTTTCTCGCACACACATAAAGAAAGAAAATACTGCATTTGTAATTATAAAATAAAGAGCTTTAATAGGGAGATCTCATCTTGATTTTATTTCCACAGTCAATATCTGAAACTGCCAAAACGTTGTGAAGCATCTCTAGGTTGTTTTTAGTCTTCAAGCAGAATTGGAAGAACGGAAAAACTTTCAATCTATATTTGAATAAGGAATTATCTTTCATTTTCAAAAAGTTCTTCTAAATAACAAAAATTCTAATGATTGCATCTTATGATCCAATTGCAAGAATATTTGGCTACTTGATTAATAATACTCTTGGAGATTAACTATATTTTATATGCTAAATATTAAGTATTCTCTATGATTAATAATGTATTTTTTTCTTTCATTTCAGGTAAGTAGCCTTTCAACAATTAGCAGGTAAAATGCTAAACTTCTATAAAAAGCAAGCAAGTATAAATCCTTTTTATCATCATCATATTACTGATGTTTTTCTTTATTTTCATTATAAAATAATTATTGTTGTTCTTATAACAACTAATTTTAGTATTAATATTATCTGATATTCCTGTTATGACTACTAGTTTACCCATACCATAAAATTGGTGCATTTTGTTAAGTTCTTACTTACTTTTATTATCTTTTCATATTTAAGACTGTAAGTATATATTTTTTCCTAATTATAATTAGGCTTTGACAATATGAAAGTGCAATCTCTTCACTGTCTTTGTAAACATCTTGGGATTGTTTGTCATTGCAAGGGAGATAACTCTACTACAGTAAAAATTTAGACATTACAAGTCAAAAAAATCTTAGCAATGCACATCTTTTAAATATTATTTCTTGTTGAATAAGGTTTTGTGTTAAGATTATAAAGTATATATAAGTGAACTGCAGATATACTTCGAAACTGAACTTGTTCAATAAGGTTGGTTGATTGGTGGATTTGTTTTTTTTTTATGGCTTATCAACCTTTTGCAGGTTATTTTAAGCCAGAAAATAGATTTAAAAATTTTTTTTGAGATAATAATTTACTGATACAAGTCGTACTAATTAACCCATAACAGGGAGAAGAGGTGGAGTCATTGCTTTTCCAAGTGTATTTTGTGCATGTGAATATAACAAATGCAAAAAATGTTCTTGCTTGTATTAGAAGGAAAGACAGCAAAACTCAAAGCAAAATTGCATGATACTCTAAGACATTCAGGAAAATCTCAATCACTGGGATCCAAAACTTACAGAAAAGCATAGAAGTGAGCCTGCAAGAAAACTAACATTTTTAAGATGATTAGCCAATGAATCATAAGAGATGCAATAAAATATCTATTATTAGGTATACAGAAAATTATGCAAACAATAATCCAGCTACAACTAATATTAAAATCTTGTGTTTATAACAGCTGGTAACTGTGTGTGAGCTAAGTCAGAACCCCATGTTTGTATAAGTACCACAAAGAAGCCAGATGCCAGTGTGCAGAGCTGACCCTCTGATCTTTAGAATGTGATCTGAACAGAAAAAAAAATACTTCAATCTTGAGTTTGATAACTACAGCTGAGAAAAACCAAAAACGGTTGCTGACAGGTCTGCTGGGATACATAATGAGGAAAAAGGACTTGCAGAATTTGGCACTCACAAGGCATATAGAAGGCAAGAGGGATAGAGAGAAAAACTGCAAGTAACTTACCTAACAAGCTTGAAAAAATAGATGGTAGAATTGTAATTGCAAGGAATAATAAAGGGATAAACATTGCTTAAAACTACAAAGATAGGAATTTGTGAAGAGCCATGATTATTCATATCATGAAGGAATATGGCACCTAAAAGGTGGAGGAATTAATCTTTGGTTACTTTACTGACTGTGGTTATTTAGTTATTGTTAACAAAACTTTGACAGGACTTAGATACAAAAAGATGCTAGAACTGTTTGATCCCAAAGCTACCAATGAATGAAGGACAAAGGAAAAATATTGTTTTATTCTCAAATATATATATATATATATATATAGTTCATACATTATTTTAAAAGATACAAATATTTAAGTAAATGCTGTTTATTTATATATATATATATATATATATATATATATATATATATATATATATATATATATATATATAGAGAGAGAGAGAGAGAGACTTTGGTTGCTTCTAAAAAAAAAAAAAAAAGAAAAAGTTTCCTTAAATCTGAAACTTCATATAAAGAAACTTCTTGTATTAAGAATTGAAAAAAAGAAGTCAATATTGATTCTATACATAAATCTGAACTGAATGCTTATCTAATTTAATTTGATTATGATTCTCATCTCTTGTTTTTATTCTCTCTTTCCATTCTGTTGATGTTTAACAATCAAAGTTTATTTCAAGGGTTGACATTTTATGCCTCAACTCAAATAAGGTGGCTAATTGTACAAGATAAGAGTATTTACGTGTTTATCTGTTCATTTTTGCAGCTGTTTTCATTTATTTTCATATTTGTGTGCTAAAAGGTTCTGTTCTGGAAAAAAAGGTGACTGGTTTCTCCAAACAATGGAAACCGGATAGAGGAATTTGTTTTTAGTAAGATTTACATTAATCTTAGTTGAGGAAATAACAAACACTTGAAAGAGATTTTTATAAAAAAAATTTGAGACTTTGTCTTTTTGTCTCATTATGCAAATTTTTATTTTTTTGCCTACACATTTGACTTTGACATTAAGGAAACAGGATTTTTAAAACCAGGTCTTTTAACTCTTTAAATAACCCCCCCCCAACAAGAAACGATTGTTCTCTGATTAATATTACAATCATGACCCCCATAAACAGTTAGTTGTAGAGGCACAACAGTAGAAGTGGTGTCTCCTTGGAAAGTTAGCCTGACCAAGCCCAACCCTCTCCAAGCTAATTTAAATTCAGTTTTTCTTAGTTATCAACAAAGGCTATAAGATTTAGTCTGTCCTGTTATTTACCCATAGATGGGGAGTAGAAGACATGAATCATACCTTTCCCAAGGCTATTAGAACATAAGTGAATATAATGAACTCGACTGGAATTTGAACTTGGTTCTCTGATTCCTCAATCTGAGCTGCTATTTTATCCACTGTCTTTCTGCATAATTAATATACTTACATGATATTCAGTGTATTTTCTTTTTTTCCATTTGCAAGCTTGGGAAGCTTTCAAAAATTCACAACTAATTTTTTGCTAAGTGTGAGAGTGAGCTGCACTAACTTGGGCTAATAATGATAATTTAGTTGCACCAGGCTTTGAAATGTAGTATAATTTACTACTTGTAGCTTGATCTGGAAACCCTACTCATTCAAGTACTTAACATTTAGCACTCTGCATCATTTATAAATATTACTTCCCCTTTTACTGTATATAAAATCCCTTTAAAATATAGGGTTTTAGATATTAGTTCTATATGTAAAATTGCAGTCACATGACATCTAGAATATGAGAGGGACAGAGAAAAAGCAGCAAATAACCTACCCAATGAGCTTTATTAAATGGTTGGAACAACAGATTAGAAGAGATAGCAAAAAGACAAACCTTACTAAGAGCTACAAAAGACAGGAAGTTGTGGAGATCCATGATCACCTACTATTTCCTTGCTTTTAAAGATATTTTCCAATTTTTTAATACCTTGCTTAGTTTCTGAAAGACATATTTCACTAATGTAACTTGAAATTTCTGTACCATATTTTTCGACATCTGTTATTTTACTACTTTAGTAGGTAAATTTTTGGCACCTGCTTGATTTTTTTCTGTTCCTGATGTGTAATTTGTACTTTGGTTTGCCCTTTTTGCTAACAAGATGCACTCTTCTTAAAGTTAATGGTTAACCCTTTCTTTTTGCTTTCCTCACCTTCATAGTTTATAAGCAGGAGATCCTTTAGAAATGTGGCTGAAACAGATACCAGTGGCTGATAACGATTTAGAATGTCTCCAGGGAACAGGTTGTTGATTTCTCAAATTTAGCAAGAAAGTAATTCATTTGATAAACTGGTTATTTGATAAGTATTCCCTTTTGTTTTCTTCATTGTCTCTTTTACTTTCTTTTCCTCAATAAGCAAACATTATTTTTTTTTTTTTTTTTACTCAATCTCATTCATCCTGCCAAAAATCAACTTTTCTCTCTCTCCTCCACAGGCAAATTCTGTTTCCACTCTCTTTATTCATCCACAAACTGTCTTCTCTCATTATTAATATAATCTCCTCCCACTTTCAGTCAACTTCTATCAAATTAACTTAGCTTATTTTTTTTTTCCTTTATAATATCAACCTTCCTTTCTGTTACTCTCATTGCCAGTGTTTTAGAATTTTTTTAAAAATCATTTCATCTCCCGACCTGCAAGCAAAGTGAGTGTGGGATAACATGAGGAAAGAAAATATTATCAAGGAGAGAGATTGATTTTTAGAACATGAATTAAGAAGATAATGATTAACATTGCATTTAAATTTTGGAAAATCAAAATTAACTTGAAATCAAGAAAAGTGTTCTACAAGCAAGAAGTGTGAAAAAAAAAAAAACTTAGCATAAAACTTACAGTTGCATCTAGCAATTTCAACTGTAAAATTATATAACCTAACTGCCAATCTAGTACTGTCCTTAAATTCATAAAGTCTATGTACCATAGAGGAAAGCTCATCAGAGACAATTATCATAAAAACATTTATAAAAAAAGACAGAGAAGTTATATTACAATGATAGAAAAGTGACTGAAATCAAAATGCTATGTTAGAATCAATACTATTGCAGATTCTTACTTATATTTTACCAAGAATCTGTAAATATATAGCAGAAGCACAAGACCAGATATAGCAGCAGATATATCAGTCATGTATCGAAAGATACATGATCACCTAAGCATGACACATAACTGACTGATATTTATTTATTAACTAATGTTTACTATCACTCAAACATGTTTAAAACACTTGTCTCATTAGATCACTTATGACAGTGTAGTGAGTTCAATCCTCACTGGATACTCCATACTTGGGGCCTTGCATCTCATCTAAGCTATGATTTGTAAATCAGTAATGTTTATTATCATTTCCACAATTTCACATCTCTTCTTGAAATCAGTTTTTTTTTCTATGTGGGGTAAATAGTTACTATTTACAATACTTTCTGTGCCTACTAACAAGTGTAGATGAATTGGAAATAGAAATTAAATTTAAAAAAAAGCACCATAAAAACATTCAAGATTTTGCCAAGTTTGTTCTTAGAGATGATTTTCCAATAAATCCAAATAAATGGTTTCCTGTAGGATAGGGAAAACTAGTCCCAAATAAACTCTGAAATTGAGACCCCCTCCCTCTACTAACTATGTGATGTACTGTCAAGCTTGAGAAGGCATCTCTTGCATTGATTTGGTTGTTTTAATTGCATATCAACACCTAGTGGGTCATCTAATACTAAAGCAAGTAGAGATGAGATATTATATTTGTGTATCATTATTTTATAGTGAAATTATTTCTTTTTTAACATTATAGTCATGTCAAAAGTTGTAGTTAGTTTTTGTATTTATAAACTGTACTTACGTTAAAAGTTTTTTCTTTTTTTTTCTTTTTTTTTGTTGCTTTTTTTTTTTTTTTTTTCCAGATTTTGGTAAATAAGTGTTTCCCTTTTAAGAAATTAAAAATGTTATCTGGATTGACCCTGGTAAAGAGTTCTTTCAAGTTAATTGTTTAGTAATATTTGATTTGGATACTTTCAGGTTCTTACACTCTTGCATTGAAACTTACCTTACCTTGCTATTGAATGTGAGAGGAGAGCTTGAAAAGGTGAATCTGGATTTAAGCAACTACTTACTCCTATCCATTGTATCTATTGTAAAGATGGATAATGGGAAAATCATAACACAATAAAAATAACACATCAGAAGACAATTTTTGTAAACCTGATACTATGAATATTCTCTAACAATTTCCAGTCCACTGGTTTCTAAGTAATTTTTAATATTGTACAAATTGATAGAGCTTCTAAGGGGAAGATAATTCAAGATCTGTTAACTGCTAATTACAGAATATCTTTACAAGAGCCATATCATAAAAAAATAGAATATATCTGGGCTGGAACTGCTCAGTCCTCACTTGCCTGTCTTGATAGATTTCAAAAGAATCTATGTGGCCTGGTGGGTAATTAATTATTTTCTACCTTACAATCTACTTTCCTAGAAGTGAAATGTCACAAGCCTCTCATTACTTTATCGTTATTTCCATGGAAAATCTTCTGACAAGCTATTTTCTTTGGTTCCACCTGTCATAATCTTCACAGCCAAGATCTGCTATGCCACACACACAGGGTCAAATCATTATCATTCCCTTCATATTCCATTGGCAAGTAGGAAGTTCCACTTGGACAGCTTCTTTGCAAGAGCTGTTACTTTGTGGAACACACTATCTAAAAGATGATTCCCTGATCACTACAATTTTAAGTTTTTCTAGTCTAGGGTTAATCATTATCTCATAAACTATATTTCTTGACTCATCATCTTATGCTTGTACATCATTCAGTAACCCTATTGGAACTTGTATCAGGTGAACATTAGTTAAAAAAAAAAAAAAAAAAAAAGAAGCTTTCTTTACCTGCTCTCTTCTTTGCCAGCCATAGTGGAATATCGGTGATGATCTTTTAATACTAATTAATCATAATTAGTATTTGTTAATAATTGTAATATCAATGCAACAAATTAAACATAACTTGACAGTGAGTAGAGTCTGCCAATTGTTACTACTAAAATATTTTACATAATCCTTAAACTATTAATAAAATAAAAAAAAAAAAAGGAAAGATCACTAACCCTCAGTATCTGTCTATATTTCTGAGATTATGTACATTATTTACATTATTTGGACTATTGTCCTTATCTTTGTCACCATATTTATTGCATAAATATAATAGTAATAAATATGGTGACAAAGATGAGGACATAGTCTGAATAATGTAAATAATCACTAACCCTGTTGGTATATTTTTAACAAAACAATTACAGAATTATTTTTCCTCTTTGTTTTAAATCCAAACAATAATTAAAACTTTACAATATCATAAATTTTAACCAAGAAAGACACTAAAAAACCGAGAAAACTTGAAGTGTGTGTGATATTCTTTGGAGAGAGAGCAAAAATAGAAACACCTTATGTATTCAGTTAAAAAGCAATAGATAGGTCCAAATCCAAAAATGTAAGAGTCTGAGGTTGTAATTCCAAGGGTGAAAAATAAGTCTTACAAGACCAATAAAAGAAAATATTGGAACTGTAAATGAAAAGGGTAAAAAGTTCACATCACAACTTGCAATGCACAACTTCCACCTTCACCCACAAAGAGCTAAAAAAAAAAACAAAAAAAAAAAAAAAACAATGCTTTAGTCCTAAAGTTGTGTCCTTTTACTGGGATAAGTAAAACCTTACCACCCCCCAAGCAATAAAAGATTGAGATTGGTAGATACTGGTAGTGAAGCACTAATAATTACCATATTTCAAGGCCTACTCAATTCAATCCAATCTTGATTCAGATTTTCTTTTTCAACAAATAGCACAAAAAAAAAAAAAATCTTTTCCAAAGAAAGATTTGGTTTTCTCCTTTGTCAGCCCATGTATATGTACCTATCATCCATTACTAAGGACTTAAAATTAAATTAAAGATGGTTAATGCTATTTGCCACTATATTTCATGATTTTTCCAACTTTGGTAATTTAATGAACAATGCAGATATTGATATACAAAAAGTAAAAAACTTATTGAATTAATAGAGTGTAACTAATTTATTAATGGAAGAATTCCAGTATTATTATTATTATTATCATTATTATTTAATTATGATAGATGGGTAATAAAGAATTCTTATCTCAACCAAGAAAAGTTCTTAAAGAGATAAGAAAAAAAATAGTTTTATGTATTGTCAGATTTTGGGAAGTGGATCAGGCTCAGAAATTTTCAGCACACCTTCTAGTTTTTATTTGTGTAACCAACTTTAAGAAAGAATTTAGCACCTGCTAAAAGGAAATAGGTTCCATGGGAAGCCTGATTTTTATTTCATTTCCTTCTTTGCTGTAATGGCAGTCTAACATAGAACCATCCAATGCAGTTTCACTAATACTCCATTGTCTGTTAATTTACATCATTATCCTTTTTGTAGTTCTCAGCAACTTATATAGAATCATGAAAAATTATTCTAAACAAAAATTACCTTGCAAAATCATATATATATATATATATATATATATATATATATATATATATATATATATATATATATATACACACTAATAATTATACACAGTTAAAAAAAAAAAAAAACTCAGTTTGTAAGTATATCAAAACAAATTGGTATCCCCAAAAAAATTGGGGGTGGGAAGAACTAGAACCATCCAAACAGGGCAAAAATAATTCATCCTGTGCCTTAAATTTCCAGTCGAAAGAAAAAATCCCCAAGCAAGTAACTAAGATAAAATTGAAAAGATCCATTTAGGTGAAATGTTCATAGGTAGTTCCTGGCTCTTTAGGATATTATATATATATATATATATATATATATATATGAGTTAAGAAGGCAGAGGGAAATCTTAACTCTTCGATAAAATACCATTCTGTTTTCAAAAGTAAATCATTTTCATCAAAAGTTACCTAACATCACTTGATAATGGAACAAATTTAAAGTTCTGAAACAGAAATTTCTGTATCACGATACAAAATATATTTAAATAAATAAAATATATATATATATATATATATATATATATATAATGATTTCACAAGGTATATACATGTGTGTTCGTGTATATTTTTCATTTTTCCATTTAAATTTTGGTAATTCCAAAACCTTTTCTCAAAGGTTATCTCCATTCATATCATAAAATATTTCTATATGGATTATTTGATAAGCAATGTTTAGTCATGCTTGATTTTTGCTTAAAGAAATGTTTTGCTGTTCAGCTGATAAAATTTACCAAATTCTTAAAATATACAGATACAAAGCATACATAAATTGACATAAGTATTTTATTCAAAGACAAAAAAAAACATAGGAGAAATCACCACATAATTTCACAATGCCTTTTTGTCAGAATATGAAAAAGAATGTGTCAAAGATTTTGAGCAGGACTGGAAAAATTTATGGAGGGTACAGTTGGTGTGAGTGTAGGCCTATATTTACAAGAGTAAAGTTGGAGAAAAAAAAAATGAAACAATGAAATTTACCAAATGAGAAATAAATAAAAACATGGAAGACATTTTACTGAGGATAATCAAACTCATACATTTTTGTTTTGGCATTAATTTAAGATTACTTGGAATTATTTACTTCTTTTGTTAATTAAATTTTGAAAAATATCCAGACAAAAACAACTTGTGCATTGGCCAAACAGTTTGGATCTATTTGTTTTTTGTTTTGTAAATTTAAACTTGTACAAAGATCAAAATTGGAAATTCTTTTGTTTTTGTTTTTTGGGGTTTTTTTTTTTTTTTTCAAGTCTTTTTTCTCCAATCTACGAATGAATTGAAAGAAATTAGTGCCCCTCTTTGTAATAAAACAGGAAATTGAAAAGAAAAACTCTAGTAATGTGTATCCAAATCAGCCCAGAATTGGCAATACAGTATCTTCATCCTGTTATTCATTGGGGCAGAACAGCCATGAGATAATTAATATTAAACAGAGAAAGTAGTAGACAATCAAAAGGGATAGATCTTTGGAATTTGAACACATACACTAACATTTTTATATTAGACACTCATTTGTTAAATTTTTCAAACAGTGGAAAATTAACGCTCTGAAAATTACTGAAACAATTGTTTTCTTTCTTTTTGTGGGGGAAAAGCTACTTTCAGTTGACTATCAAGTTGTCTGATATTGTTTGAATAATACTTTGGCATATAGATTCAAAGTTTCTGGAATGTATACAAATTAGAAAATAAACATGAAGCACATACCTATTCAGTAAGGGGTGTTTTTTTTTTTTCAATATTTCACTGCTGGTTACTTTGATAAAAAGATGGCAGATAAGTGCTTCATGACATACAGAAGAGCTGAAAATGGTAGCCCCCAAAAAGCTTTTAAACCATCCTCAGTCAGTCTGATGACATGAATTGTATTTAATATGTCAAGTCAGAAAAAGGCCTAGAAAATTTTGAAGAAAATTGTTTGCGGTTTTGAATAAGTTTTAAATATGCTAATAGCAAGTCAACATAAGTTTTAATTTGCATAACATTCTTAGATTGTTCAAAAAACTTGAATAAATTATTTTGTTTGCAACATTACTTTGTACATAAAAACATTGCTTGCATTTTGTAAACATTTTAACTTAATTTTATTTTCTGAAAGGTTTTCTCTGATCTAATTTTGGTGAATTTGCTTCTAGACTTTTATTTTAAGGTCCTGATACGCAATGTTTTATTCAATACAATATCCAATGAAGTTATACAGTTTGTGGGTAATCAGAAAGCTGCTATGAACATATACAGGATTATTAAAATGGTAATATTTATGTTGGAAACAATGATTTCCAAAGAAATATTCTTTGTTTAAGTTTGATTTAGAATTATTTTAGGATTTAGTTCAGGCAACAGTGGCATTGGTATATCAGGAATATGCAACTGACAAATATAAATATCAGAAGTACATTAAAACTGGGAGGTACCTGTCCCAAGCTATAATTAGCTTGAAGTATTCATTTCTCTAGAACTTTAGTCTTCAAGGTCAGGAATAGTTTTAGCCACTGGCTGTATAAACTGCTATTTATATGGTGGAGATTTGCATATGAATGCAACATTCTCCTTCCAATTTTTTTTTTTTTTTTTTTTTAATGTAAATTTGGAATACTTTATTTCAGCAAAAGAGAAAGAATGCAGTTTCAAAAACAACTGAACTAATTTTTTTTTTTTTTTGATACCAAGTTGTTTAGATTCTTTGGTGATAGGCTTAGAGCACCTTAGAGGATTTGGGAGACATTTTTGAAGTTTTTGGTATAGGGAATTTAGAGGTTCCTCGTTCAGCACCATTACACCTTCACCCCCCACCAAGCTTTTAAGGGCACACTCCCAAATCATGTTGTCCATCAATTGCGAATAGGTTTGTTCCCTACAACGGCTTTTGCAAGCAATGCAGTCCATACTGACTGCTAGCAAACCATAGTTACAGCACCAGACAATGCAATTATCAATACTGTTTTAAAACTAATCTTCAAAACGGTGATGTCTCCAAAAACATGTTTTTTGGGAACACATTGAACACCAGCCATAATATTTGGTTTGAAATGAACAATAAGGTATGTTAAGGGATGAATGTAAGCAATGCAAAAAGGATAGCAAATAGGAACAAAATTACATTGCAGTAAAATATTACAAGTGGAGATGCGAAAGTGTAATAGTACCCCAGGTTCAACCCCTTCAGTTGAATCACTGGATACTGGTTGTGGTACAGTATCTTCTGATTTTGGTATGTTATTTCCATCTGAACCATGTATAGGGCTATTTGGGAGTATTGTAACTACTTCAGGTTCAAAGATTCTCATTCCCTCATCAGCAGAAGCAAGGTGACCTAGAGAAACAATGGTTTCTTTTCCATTTGGTAACCTAACAAGAGCATAATCAGGATTCACCTTAATTGGCTTGAACTTTTGCACAGTAGGTTCATATTTATTCTTCTGAACATAGCTTCTCATGGGTACTTTCCCAGAAATTGTCAACCACAAAAAAACAGACCTTCCTCATGTAAGAAAACATCTGTTCATGAGGAGTAAAATTTATGGCTGTATACAGTAAGGAATGAACCGAGTGGGGGAGTATCAGATAAAACAGTTTTCCATTGATGCACAGGTAAACCACTCAATTTTAAAGCTAAGTTGATTGTCCTCCACATATTTCCATTCAGTCTCTCTACTTGACTGTTTCTCTGTGGATTGTATGCATTAGCAATATTCCTTTCTATTGAAAAGGTCTTAATTCCTCCAACATAAAACTGGATCCCCTATCGGAGTGTATATAACTTGGCATACCCAATATGCAAAATAATTACTAAAATAAGTCAATACAGTTGTAGTGAGCATGTCCCTACATACAAAAAGGAAATGACTATATTCATTAATGAGAGTCAATAAATACCTGTTTCCTCCTCAATTTGAAGGAAGCAGTCCCTTGAAATCAATATTCAATCCTTCAAAGGGTTGAGTGGCTTTGATTAATTTGCCTCCTCCTCTCACAATTCTTGGCTTTTCTATGGGATGCACATTGTTTTTCAGTCATTTTCTTTACTTTCTCTGTTGAGTAGGGCAAATTTCTCAACATGATAAATTGCATCATTCCTTATATTCCAGGATGACATAGATATTATATAATTCTTTAAGGTCAATATTTACAACAGAAGTGCAATGTACTCTCGTTACTCTCTGGGTATGTATATTGGTACCTAGTCGATATGTGATACCATATTTGGAAGTGGAAAGTTCAATTTGCCAGCGGTGAATTTTGTCAATTTAGACTTTGAAGATTTATACTTGTCAAAAATGTAGTAATTTTTGGTCCAGGACAAAAATAAAATACTTACCTTTCAGATAATGACCCCATTTCCAGATTGATTCAATGATTGCATTAGCCTCTTTCTCTACTGGGGAGTGGTTTCATTCAAAAGGGTTTAGAGTTCTGGACCAGAATGCAACAGGCCTATCTCTCTGATTTAGTGTCGCAGCTAGCTCATGTAGCTAGCATCAGTTTCAATTTCATGAATTTTTCTTATCTAGAGTGTATACTACAGCTCTTTCTAATTCCTTTTTCAAATATTTAAAAGAATCTTTTATTTTAGCAGGTAAGGGGAATACAGTGTTGTTACTTAGCGAATAGTTTGGGATTCAATGACCGTAGTAAGCTAACATTCTGATGATTCTCTTCTAAGCTTTCATATTTCCTGGAGAACGGAGTTCTTGCATTGGCCTTATCATTTCAGGGTCTGCTCTACTGGTCTCTTTACGTACTTCACAGCCCAGAAGTTTTATTTTTGTTACTCTGTAGGCACATTTATTCTCATTTAAGGTGAGACCGTACTCTTTAATCAGTTCTTTGAATCTTGCCAAGTTAATGTCATATTCTCTTTCATTAATACCATAAATTGTCACATCATCTATATACATGAATTTCATTCAAAATTCTTTGAAACCCAGCCACTCCATTTGTGATACCAAATGGCATCCTTTTGAAATTATATGATTTCCACCAGCCTCAAAAGCCATGTAAGGGGAGTCTTCTTTACGTAGGTGGAATTTGATGATATCCACTTTTTAGGTCTAGTTTAGAGTACAGACTATACTTTGCTATTTCCAAAACCATCATTGTAATCTTAGGTAGAGGATAGAAATCTTAAGGTAAACAGATTTATCGTTTGTGAATAATCTGTGACTAACCATTTTATCATTTCTCGCACTTAGTTACCATTACTTGTGCTCTCCACGGAGATCTACTGGGCTCAATGATATCTGAATCCAAAAGGCTTTTTATTTCCTTCCTTATAAATGCCTCCTCTTCTCTAGAGTATTATCAGGATTTCACAGATATAGGTCTACAGTCAGGCGACAGATTTTCAAATAGAGGAGGAGGTGAAATCTTCATGCTAGCTAGTCCACACAGTTTTAGTGGGTGGGGTCTGTCACCCATCATATAGAATTTCTATTTTTTTGTGCAGACCTTGAAAATCTTGTCTGAGGATCACATCAGCACATAAATTATCCATTAAGGATAAATTAATTTTTTTGTAAGTTTCTGTATCCACCATAAGATTTGTTTTACATTTTCCTACAGTTTTTAATAGCATGGCTTTGTCTGACAGTAGAATTAGTAGTTCTAATGTCCAAATCCAGAGACAGAACTATCTTGGTGTTAATAAAACTATGACTACTTCCTGAATCTATTAGCGAGATAAGTTTTTTTTATTGTTTTTGTTTGTTCACAAGGCATTTTACCATGGCTTTCAAAACTCCCTGTAATTCGGTAGTTACCATGGCTATGACAAGTAATACAGTAGAAAACATTAGCTTTCAAATGACAGGCTTTAGTGAAATGAACTTCCTTCTGGCAATTGTAGTAACTCATTCCTTGAACCAGGCACTTACTTCTAGGGTGCATAGTGCTTCGGCAGAAAAAGCACCTTTCTTTTAAAATGGACATGCTATCAGCAGATGTCCAAGAGACCTCCTTTTAATTTTCCACATAAACAGAACCCACCAGCAAATGACAAAGATGATGACTGCCCAATAAAGAAAAGCATTGCATGAAATTGCATTCCATTTCAATGTTGGTGTTGCTCAATGTAATACAGAAATAAAATGTCACTGCTGACACTTGGGTTTGAACACAGATTGCCAGAGAGCAATCCCAGTCGACCTCATCTTGAAATAATTAGATCACATGATGGATAAAGGAAAATATATATATATATATATATATATATATATATATATATATATATGAGAATTAGCAGCATCTGACAGAGTATTGTTCAAAGACGTTACTATTATTGTATCCGTGATTTACAAAGTCTCTCCTAGAACCGGGCATTAAAAAACTCAATCAGAATTATTTGAAGTTCCAAGGAAGGTCAAAATATTATGAGGAAAGCAAAAAAACAAAGATAAGATATCCAGTTAAATAAGTGAAATTTTTAACATAGTTCCAAATTATATTGCATACTCTTGTTCTATGTTGTAACTACAGATCTGTGTTTTCAGTTTGGAATTTTAGACAAACATTTGTTTCCAAAATTTCTTTCATTAATCCCTACTGGTCTCATTCGAGACTGTAAGATTTATTTTTGAAATAAAAAGCAACTGAGAGGATTTCTCTTAAATACAGTATCATTATCTTGAATCTTAGATTTATTAATTATCTATTTACATTCTTAAATGATTTTTCAGAAAGTCTGAATTAACTTTATGAAGTGGAGATTAGTTTTATGTCATGCCACTAAGAGTTCCACTATTGATAAATGTCTGTGCTAGGATTAATCAACTTGGATTTGCTATAATAGTTCCTTCTTTTGCTTTTCTATCCTCACCTAGATGATCATACTAATTCTGTTCATTTCCATCTCACTTGTCTTACTTTCTTTTCTCTCTAGATAAATCAGTATTAATATTGACGAGTGTGTGCCATGATCACACTCAAATAACAAAGACATCTTGACTTAATTTTTATGAAAACTCACAAGAGATCTAGTTATGACAAAAACAAGGTGAGATTAATCATAAAGGTCACTATATGTGTTGTGGAGTAAAGAGTACACCTCCCCCCTCTGGTGACTCTATGAACTCGTCCAATATTATAAAGAGTTCATGATATCAAGTCGAGAATAGTCATATTGGAGTCAGTTTACATACTAAGTATACAGCAATAGCCTAAGCATCATGTATAGAGGATACTTTAATGAATTATGTTATACCAAATACAAGTGCGTGTTATATCAACCTTACAATAAAAAATTATAATACTTGGCAACAAGGTTGAGATCAAGGAAAAGAAAATGTACATAAGAACTAGAAGTGGATCTGAAATGGAAACCATACAAAGTAAAGTACATTAGTGAACTCTCTAGAAAAGAAGTGATACTAATACAAAATAAAAATAAAGAAGTAATCTCAAAAGGGAGGATGTTGTGGAGTAAAAAGTGCACCTCCGGTGACTCTATGAACACGCCCAATACCATAAAGAGTTCTATCATATGAGGTCAAATGTAGTTGTATTGGAGTCATTCTTCATACTAACTATACAGGTGTACAGCAATAGCCTAAGCATTATTTATAGAGAATACCTTAATGAATTACGTTATACCAAGTAAAGTGTGTTATAACAATAACCTTACAATAGGAATTTATAATAATATCACCAAAGAAAATAGTATTCCATTTCTGTCCAAATTAACTTTTTCTAGCAAATTGGAGTAAGATATTAAGTCTTCAAGTACTTCTGCAGATAATTTAAAAAAAAAAATCACTTGTATATTGAAAAAATATGGTGGGACATTGTGAGTTTTCTATGTATACTTCATAGGATAACTTTGATGCGTATTAGTCAAAATGTTTTCTAGATTTTATAATATTGGACAAATATCAATAGATTTTTTTGTATTTATATAGAATTTGATGTGTTTTTTTTATGCCAACAATATTGGAAAATATATATAACATTTTTGGGTAATTGAATTACAAAAATTCTATATAACGCATTTCATCCTTTAAAAAGATGTCATCAGATTAAAATAATGTTTTTATTGATGGAATTACAACAGCCAAATCTACAAAAACTATTCACGATATTGATTCTTCTATGAAATAAAAAATGTTTTTTCACATCACAATAGGTAGAGAAAATATCAGATTCTATCTCCAAGGTTAGAGAAAGTCATCAGAGTTCATTTTTTTTTTTTTTTGTTTTTTTTAACTTCAAATAGGTTTTATTTTTCTTTCCACTCAAATGAAAATTTATTTCCCTGAACAGAGATGGAGATCTCAGATAGTATTTATTTAGAGAAGTTTGATTTTATTAGAATTATTATATTCATCCTAGAACTGGAAGAAGTATTATCCAATTAACTCTCTAATTTTTTGGCACTTCAGTTTATAAAGTTTTGATCAGAATTTTTACCATTTGCATTTTCCTAAGTTAGCCATTTTACTATCTGGAATCTCATGATATGTATTAGATTGTTTGTATTCTTATATATTATCATTTAATTTCAATCTCCTCTGTTTTTAAAAGAGTATCTTCCTTTTTTTTCCCTCAACTTCCCAAAGGATAATGTTCACTTCATTTCCACCCCCACCCCATTTCATCTTCCTTTTTTATTTTCATTCTTTTCTTCACCTCTCACTTCCTCCTCCTCCTTTTACCACCATTCTCCACACTTTTGTTTTCCTTATCTTGGCAAGAGTTTCAAAATAATTATATTGCTGGAAACCAACTTGCTTCTGCATTTCTAGAGCAAAAATCCCTTTTGTTTCTTGATTTAAGTAGATCTATCCTAATCATAATGGATAGCTGTGTGTTTCTCATTGGTCTCAGTTGTTAGACTTTTGAATGCTGATTTTTAAGGAAAACAGACCTTCCGCACTTGGAAGATCAGTGCAACACTATTTTAATTTATCTTCTTACTCTTATAACAGACTAACAGTAGAGCCTGGCGTTGTCCGGGGATGTAACAGTAAGAGATAGATCAAGTATCGACCATCACAAAAACTGAAAAATAAAATTGACAAAAATTATTGTTTAAGGTTGGACATGCATGTCTTAAATAGTTTTGTTTTTTTTTAGTTTTTTTTTTTACAAATTAGTCAGACCCAAACTAAAACAAAAACATTGTTTTCAATCATTATGAGTCTACCAATTGAATAGAATTTTATTATAAACAATTGTCTTGTAAATGGAATTTTTAAAGCATTCTGAATGTAAAAATAAAGAAAAAAGTGTGCAAGACAATAAGAAACACTACCTGCCAAAAAAAAGTGAAGTTTTATTTGAAATTGGTTGAAAATGTAGGAAATCCGATCCCATATATAAACGAACACACACACACACACACACACACAAACAACCTGGGTTTTATAATAAGTAAAACTCGATATGAGTTGTCCCCCTTTCATTCTGGTGACAGAATCGTGTTTTATCGTGTTTTCAAATTGATTTCGTGCAAAAACAATTGTGTTTTTTCAATTTTTGGCGCTGTCAGAACCACCGCAAGGTAATTTTATGTAGTCCTGTGAAGTTTTGTTGAAATCCGATCCAATATATAAACGTACACACACACACACACAATCTGCATTTTATAATAAGTAAGATTGAGCTAAGTTTTGTAAATATTTATAATCCTATAGGATTGGTCTTAGATTTTGCACTATTGTTACTTATAAATTCAAATTAATTTCTGTTAGCAAAACACACTTAATCTTTTCCTCCTTAGTCACAGTCAATCATTTGTCCTTACATTAAGGGAAAAAAACTTCCTAGCAATATTCAATCTGAACTCTTTCCATAACTTTTCAGCTTGTCTCTCTTATAATTACTCAAAGATTTAGCACACTTTTTCTGAATCCTAGTTAAATATACATTGTCTCTCATGGATAAGATTTGCTTTCTTTCACACACTCACTATTGAGATTTTAATAACCACAAAAAGGAAAATAAACTGGAATATTTTGATCAAGTCAACTGATCAGAAACTATGAGAATTTGTATTTATTTCTTTTAAAAGGCAACTGTTCAGTTCTTCCTGGGAGGTAATCGTCAGAAGGGCAGAGGAAAAATGAAAATAAAAGAGGCCATTTGATATCCCACAAATAACTTCTACTCCCTCCCATCCTGTTTCACTTCAACCCAACCCACATAATAGTCCATACTTAGTATTTCTTCTTTATCCACCTTCCTTTCTATAATCTTCTCTATCAATGTCTTGTCTTGATCTCCAAGTCAATTTATTGACTATTTATACAGTTTGCCAACAGGCACAGTTAATGACTCTAAGAGTTCCAATCTTATTTGTACAGCTTTCAAGAGAGTTTATACTTTTTTTTTTTTTTCAACCAAAGATCTTGTAGATTACCTTACAGACTAAATGTTTACTTGGCTTGTTTGATTCAAGTATAGAACTAGTTTGCAGTTGATCTGATGACTTACCTGATTTTGTCTCAGGACTAAACTGTAAAAATTTTGTTCAGCTATGTTTTTTTTTTTTTTAAGCATATGAAATTCTTTCATTCTTTTAGCATTAAAGCCTTTGGCTCTAAACACATTCCAAGGTTCACACAAAAAATGAATTTACTAATGTTTTCTGCTTAAACCAATTTGTTCTAACTTTGTTTAAAATTCTTTTTTACTTCCAAGTAGTTTATTTCTTAATTCACTTTTTTTGTGCCTTAAAGCACTGGTTCTCAAACATTTTTTCTCTGGGATGCATTTTTGGAATTAAAATTTGCTTTACACACCAAATTTTATTAAAGACATTTTTATGTTTAACGTTCTTTTTTATAGATACAAGTATTTAAGTAAATGCTCTGTTTATAATAAACAGTATTAAATAACATTTACCGGCCTGAATGTCCGAGAAATTTTCATAAAAAATATTCGTCCTTTGACAGGATTCGAACCTGCCTTACCGATCAGCCACAAAGAAGCGTTCGGTAGACAAGGTCGAATTTACTGTTTATAAACTTCAATCTTCCATGAATCTCGTACATTCATAACTGCTCTGGCGTATCAAATGTAAACAAATGACGTCATATATTAAGAAATGGACAAAGTCCGACAATTTATTTATTAAAGACATTTTTACATTGATACAATTAGAGCAGTTGAAATGTACGAGATATGGAAGATTGAAGTTATAAGCAGTAATGAAACCTTTTGTCTGAAACGCCTTTTTGTAAATACCAAAACCGATCACGAAATGACAGTTCCATTAGGATGCAGGTTGAATCCTGTCAAAGAACGAATATTTTCATGAAAATTTTCGACATTCATGTAAATGTTATTTAATACTGTTTGTATAAACAGGACGCATTTAAATCCTGTATCTATAAAAAAGAACGTTAAACATAAAAATGTCTTTAATAAATAAATTGTCGGACTTTGTCCATTTCTTAATATACACCAAATTTTGCAATAAAAAGAATATTTAAAAGTAAAAAAACAAAGAGGAGGTTAAAAGGAGATAACCACGGATTCGAAGTCAGAACATTATTATTGATAACTCTCTCCTCCAATTTGCAGACCCTAGTTACTATGTTCTTAATGTTTGATATAATGCAAAAATGTCACAATGATAAATCAGCCAATAATTATTTATAACTATTTAAACTGAGACTCAGTCATGCAATTACAAGTAATCCATAATAATATTTTAAATTTTGAAATCATATTTATTTTTGACATGAATTTTTTAAAACCGTTTCTAAATCATAGTCCTCCAAATATTCCACCTCACCTGCTATCCTTTTGTGATGCACTTATGAGGCACACCGCACTGTTTGGAAACCACTGCCTTAAGGACATATCAGTGACATATTTTATTGGATAGTCTCAGACTTACACTACCATAGTTACTATCAAGACCAAAATCTAAGAACTAATACCAAGAGATACAGATATTATTACATTGATTGCAATTTCTAAATATTGCACTTTTTTTAATAAATTAAGTTTGTGACAACTCTGCATCAATCAAATTGATTTGTACCATTTTGCAATCACTGTTGCTTGCATCATATTTTGGTAGCAATATAGTATTTTAATCTCTACTATTTAATTGTTAGTAATTGTGTATTTTTTTTTAAAAGACTTGACATTGTTTCTCACTTATTAAACTAAAGTATCATGTAAAATATTTTAGTATGTCCAATGAAACTAAAATAGTCATGTGACTCACTTTATTATTGTCTTGAGTTGCTTCCAAGTATGCATAATATTACAAAATTGTCATTATGCCTTGTCATTAGCATTTTTCATTGCACTAAAACATTTGTATAATCGTTTTAGAAGTTGAGTAATTTTGACAAATAGAATGTTTTAGAAAATCTGAATTACATTTGTGGCCATTTAATGGTTGGCAAAGACCACAAATAAATTTTCCATATCTTATTTTTCATTTATTAGATTTTATGCACTTATACAGATTAAGTACCAATTCAGAGTAATTGCTTAATAATTGCTGTACTAGCAAGGGGTGGAGATATAACTTTATGATACAAACTATAATTCTAGTTATGTAATGAGAAATCACTTGGAAAGGAAAAAAATTCTTATTTTATCCATCTGCACATCAATCTACAGAAGTCAATGTAATACATTAGAGATACTAAATTGCCGTTTGTTTTGGTTTATGGCATATCAACCTCAATAGGTTATTTAATGCCGACAACTTTTTTTCCTGGTAATATTTTATTTTGTCAAAAATCTATTTCTGGTAATATTTTTTGCCTAAAAAATGTATAGCTAGTAATATTTTAAAAAATGTATTGCTGGTAATGTTTTTTTTTCAAAAATATGTTGCTGGTAATATTTATTTTTTTTTTTTTTTTTTTAAATCTATTACTGGTAATATTTTTTCCTTGAAAAATCTATTTCTGGTAATAATTTTTTACAAAGTATTTGTGGTATTAAAACCTATTTTTACATTTTCATAAAGCTTTTTACCTCAGTTTGGGGGTTAACTATTTGCCCATAACTGGGACCTTAACAGGTGCTACCGCCCCGAGTCAGGGTGGACCTGGGAATACCAGCAATTAAGAGGTGGTTCAATGCTCCTCAAAACCTCCTGATCAGAGACCTTGCTGTTGGACATAGTTTATCGTCTTACCCTGGACACGGATGTAGTTTATCATCATACCCAGGATGGTAAATTGCCTTTTGTATCAACTACTGTTTGGGCATCAACCAATGGTGTCAATAGGAACAAAAAAAAAAAAATCTGTGTGCCAACACCAAGTTCAATTGCAAATCTGTTGTAAACGGTCCAGCAGGCAATATAGTAATAAAACCGGGGTCAGAAGTCCAACCTTCCCTTTGCAACAGCAGAGGCGGTTACTTTTGCTTACCAAGCTCAAAAATCATTCTGACCTCAGTAAGCAAAAGCAACTGCCTTTATTCACCGAGTGATTTTTCTGATTGGCCACGCCATTCAGAGACAAAAGTACATTAACAGTTTCTCTGATACTAAAAGTAGCAATTTTTTTGCTAAGTATTTCCTTTAATTTTCTTTTGGCAGACCACACATAAAACAAACTCTTTTTCAAGGTAGGTGATTTTCTCTTTCGTTACAAGTACTTTGAATGATATATTCAGAGATGTTATATAAAATAAACACGTGCCCGGGGACACCACAGGTTTTTATTTTTGGGGTTCTGCAGATATTATAAACTAGATTGTAGAAGGGAAAATGGCTTGGCTCCTGGAACAAAATGTGCTTGTACACATCTTGCATACAAGATACTTGGAAGAAAACATGGCCAATCCAAAAGCTACAATTTAAGAAAAACCTAATCTTGTATCTCAGAATTTGTGAGATGAATTTGTGGCTTATGCAAATTTCCTAGCCTCAGCCACTCGATAAAATGAGCATGAATGAAAGAACAGCAGAGGTGCATCAAAGGCTGACGAGTCGTCATATGTGGAGTTTTGTGGTAGTCTCAGCAATTGTGATCATAAAAAGACTTGGTACAACTGATACTCCAAACACATACCTTTTTGCAACATGCTATTCCGGCCTTCCAATATGCATAATGTCAGAGAGGAAATTTGATATCAGACTCATCCCTGGTTTTCCAACCTTCCATGGTTGAATGGGTCAAAAACATCATGCGTACAAGATACTTGAAAGAAAATATGGCCAATCCAAAAGCTACAATTTGATATCAAAATCATCCCTAGTTTTTTGACCTTCCATGGTCGAATGGGTCAAAAAGGCAGAACTCATATGCAAGATGCTCAGTGTAAAACATCTTGAACATATAATCCTCTTAATCTACCAGCAGCTGGGAGAAAAGGAAAGAGGGGACATTAACCAAATAAAATCCACATTGTATATGTCTTTTGCAGTAGATGGATTCATGGCATATGAGCAATTTAGAGAGCCAATATTGCATATTGGCAATAAAACCTAACAAACCAGTGGAAACCTAAATTTTTAAATGTAAACAAAGTGCGTTAAACTAAGAAACCTATACTTCTTTTTAGATTTTTAAAAAAGAGTTTTCCCTATTTTCAAGAATATCAAAAATTATTCTATTGTCCCTTCCTTAGTTTGTCTCAATTAAATATCAATGATGTGAAAAGGTTTGAAAATTTACTTAAAGTAACGTAAGAGAAAATGTTAGAAAATCATAATAGCTTACATCCTGAAAGAACTTAACACAAAAAAGAAGACTAATGTATATTTTGGAAAGGAATAACTGTATTTCTCATTTTCATAAATATATGTTAGAAAATTAAAATCAGTAGCCCAAGGCCTAGTTGCTTTCAGGGGAAGCCTGAGGTCACACTATGAGCTGTGCTTATGGCATCAATTGATTTTAATCTGACCCTGGATAGATTGCAAAGTTAGAAATGAGAATTTCAATGTCAAATAGGTTGCATTAATTTAACTCTTATATTCTTTGAAGGAAATCCATCTTTAAGGCATTAACTGAATGATAAAATAGTTCTGAGTCTTGTATCCAATAAAGCTTATATGTAAAAGATTACTTTAGTCTGGCATAAGGTCACAATTAAAACTTTCCAGTTCTTGCTTGCCTGTTTTGATAGAGTTCAAAAGCATCTATGCAGCCTTGTGGGTAATGAGTTATCTTTCATTCTACAGCCCCTTTCCCTCAGATGAAATATTACAAGTCTCTTGCTACTCTATCACTATTTCCATGGCAAGTGTTCTGACAAGTTACATTCCTTGGTTCCACCAACTCAGACCTTAGAGCTGGGACCCACCATGCCATGTATATAGGAATGAATCATGCTCATTCCCTTCAACATTGGTAAGAAGTTCCATTTGGATAGTTTTTCAAAGAAGTGCTACTTTGTGGAACAGACTCCCAGCAGGATATTTTCCTAATTGCCACAATCTTGATCTCTACCATGTCTAGAGTCAACCATTATCTTTCCTATATAACCTCATGAACTGCACTTTTTTGCTTTTTCTTATACTCATGCATCACTATAGAGTAACCCTCTACCTTGAGTAGCTCTTGGACCTTGTATTAGGCGAACATTAGTATAAAAAATGTACCAGTTACAATCAAGATCACTACAAAAAGATTTATGTATCGATTTTTTTTGGGGGGGCAGGGTCCTGGAGAGCTTTTTTTTTGTTTTTGTAGCTTATGTAAAAATCAAGATTTTACATAGAGATCATAGCTCTACTGAAAGTTCATTTTCAATGCTGGTAGATGAGTTATCCTCTATCTTGTGTTTCAAAAGATCGTAATCGACAAATTATGATCATTCATTTCTAGATTTTATTTCAAGAGATAAATCACCAAGTTTAAAATACTTAAACTACATTTGATATTTTATTTCCCCAAATTAATTTTGTTGGATTTTTTCCAGTAGAAACACATAAGAAAATTGAGCACAACAAACTGGATATATTCATGGAAGGTAAACTAGGAAAGAGAAGGGAGTAACCATTGATCCCTTGTGTTTTTTTTATACAAAGATAGAGCAAAAGAAAGAGAAAATAATCAACTATGACCCATTGAAGTTTGAACTCACAGTGCTTTGAAAGTTAAAAGGTCACAATCATACCAGTTGTCATTGGTGCACTTAGCATGATGAATGACAGTCATGAATAAAGAAAAACTGGTATTGATTGCCCAGTAGAACTATCACAGAAAAGAAACCTCTTAGGAATAGCAAGAATAATCCAGTAAGTGATGAACACTTTTGTCAGAAGATTGCACAATACCAAAAGCTGCTGGTTCTGACTGCTCTCCATGCATTAACAGATATTAAGATCTTATCTGAGAAAAAAAACTGACATAAAAACAATAACAACAATAATAATAATGTAGTATATGACTAATCCCAGGTGATGCTAGAATATACTTTTCATTCAGGGTGACATCAGAAGCCAAGTGCATTAACCATTTGAGCTGGAAATGACTTCCTAGCCACCAAGTGCAAATCTGCATCTCACAGTAGGTCAATAGCTGACCTTAAAGGGTGAACACAATTGACCCAGATGTGTCTTGGGAAAAGTCCTTCATGGTAGATATATAAACACCTATGCCAGAGAGGAAAGTCTCATATCTGCATGAAAAATGTAGGATCCATGTTTGGGGAAGGCCCCAAAATCACACACCCACTGGCCAACAGCAATTGAAAAAGTCTGGAGTTTAAATGTCATGTATGTGAGATTAAGTTTTGGATTTTTTTGTTAGAACTAAACAGTCATAATGTTACAGTAATATAATGGAGTCACAGTCCTTAGGCATGTACCTGATATAAACTTTGGAGGTAACTTCTCTTAAAAGAACTTTTGATAGACTAATAATCTGTCAGATTAGTACAACAGATTAAGAAACATTAGAAGTACTCAATCTTGAATAAAAGAAAATTTTGGTTTAAGCAAAAAATTCTTTCACATCTGTCAGTTTAAGTTATTGTATTTACAGCAGACTGACAAGTAATTTCTAACCAATTGCCTCCCTCCACTAAAAAAATCCAAATAAACTAAGATAATACAAATCTAACAATAAATTGGGTTAAAATTAAATGGATCCAGTCAAAACATCAACTTGTACAGCTTCGAGACTTACATTGTTAGTGCAAAAAAGGAAAAAAATTACATGTTAACTACATATAACTTATTAAAGATGGCTGCCCAGAGAATTAATCAAAAAAGCTAATGCAAGTCAATGATACCAAAGAGGGAGGGAGAGAGAAAATTGTTGTGGAAAGAAAAAGCAAACAAGACCAGAAAGAGAAGAGAAAGAATCATGAAAAGAAAAAAGAGCAAACTTAGGCTAAAGATGTAGATGTTCATTTTCATGACTTAAACTAAATGTCCTACTCTTTCTTTACCTATATACTGGAATTCATTTATAAAATCCACCAACAGATGAGAAGTCAATTTTGTAGTTGTTCTATTTATAGAAATAAGTATCAACATTGATACATTAATGCATTAATTCAAGAAGCATCTCTTTTCCTCTTCCCAAATCATTTTGTTTTTTTAATAATTTTATTAATATCTAATTTCATACCTTCCTTTTGTTACCATCTAATCATTTAATTACATACATTTTTTGTTACTATATTTTGGAAAAAATAGTTGAGAAAATTGATTTATACAACTTCAGTTTAAGTCATTATTGATATAACACAAGTGGAAAACTGATGATGTTAATTTCATACTTATTGTGACACCTTCTTTGCAATTAGATAAATTGGTTTCATTTGGAACAATGTTCATTGAAAGGAAACCAGATTGTAAAATGAAATCATTGTGTCGTTTGTGGTGGATGACTAATGTATTGCTAAGTTGATTGCTAATGTAAATCTAAGTTTCTTCTTTTTCAATTCACTTGTGAAATTATACATGATTTATAATTCTATTTTACTATGTGTGTATATATATATATATATATAATAAAAAAGTTAAAATGGTCAGATTGACCAGGAAACAGTAGTATTAAAAACAGTGCTCAATACACACAATAAAAATTTAACATGTAGAGCTTTTTAGTATAGAAAATTAGATCAGCTGATTCCACTACTTTGGTTTCAACCTTTCAGTATCTTTAGGCAATTTTGGTCAATTGATTTCCTAAAAATAAAATAAAAAAAATTATGAACACTATTTTTTTTTTTAAATAAATAAATGAATAAGCATATGACATGAGGTGTGGTAGAAGGTGAGGAAGAGGGTAAAGTCAAGTATATTGGAAATGTATTGGTGGGAGATTAAATGAAATATACATACTTTCTTTTCATCCCACTTCATATGAACTCAAAAGGAACTTTTAATATGTATACAAAAGATCATAATTTCCAATCTCTGATTCAAAATGTTTTTTTGGTCTGGAAATGTTGTTATAGCTAATTTTGAAACCAAGGTAGTTTATATATAAGCAAGTGACAAAATGAAAAAAAAAGCGATACAATTTTCTTAATTTCTTTCTATTTTAACATTTGTCTACTCCTTACTCATCATCAGTCTGTTTCTTCTGTCCTGGCAATTGGAGCAAACTATGCTTCCTTATGATTCTTTCAATGGGCCTTAAGCTAGCTTGGCAGCGCCCATCACCTCCCTAAGCTACTGACCAAAAGCTAAAGACCATGGTGTGGGTTGCCCTAAGTCCATATATTAAACCTTCAGGTTTTGAATTCAGAGTTGTCCTTCTCCTAGACCAGTTTCCACCCAAGGCTATAGGACCTAGATTGTCCTGCTATTTATCCATAGCTGGGATGAAGAGAGATGATATTAACACGTGAAGGTAATGGACATGACTGGAATTTGAACTCGGTTCTGATTCCTGAATCAGAGCCATTATCCATTATTCTACTATGCATCTCACTACTACATCAAGCCTAGCCAATATCTAAATGTGTGACACTAAGGAATACCAGATGCTGTAAGCTTGGATGTGCAGGTGGTGTAATGGATAACAGCTCAGAACTGGAAATGGGAGAACAGTGTTTCAATTCCAGTTGGGGTTGTTTAAAGTTACTTATGCATAAATACCATTGGGAAAGGTGTGATTTCCCCACTCTTGCTATAGGTTAATTAGTAGGACTTGTATCAGTAGATTATTATTTCCCCCAAATTCTTACAATCTAAAAATATTTTCTGGCTTAACCTGCAAAAGGTTTAAACTGTAAGAATCAAATCAATCAATATATATGGAATTGTATATCATATCTTCAATATGACAGCTGACAGTTTGCTTTTTTATTTAATCAAATTTACCCCAAGTAAGGCAATAAAGCCACTCAGACAAAGGTTTACTGAGTGTGAAAGAATTAGAAAACAGCAAGCATTAAAAAGGTGCAAGAACAATAGAAGAGTAGTCAAGGATATATTGCATTTAATTTTTGAAGATGCTAAGAAACTTGGTTCACTGTGTTGTGCTTGACCGTTTTTCTCACCCAAATCGGTTCTTTTTATTGTCCTTTCTCTTCAGTAACATTTTCATCAATCTCAGTAACACCTTGCATCTTAGTGGCTTGGTTAGTTTGGTTTGCTTTGTTTTACATTATATCAACCTGAATGGGTTATTTAATGCCGACAAGATTTTTATTGCTGGTAATATTTTTTTTCCAAAAATGTCTTGTTGGCAATAATTATTTTCTTCAAAAACTCATTACTGGTAATAAATCTTTCCAAAAATATATTGATGGTATTAAAACCTATTTTTACACTTTCATAGTGTTTTGACCCCAGTTTGGAGGTTAACTATTTGCCCATAGCTGGGACCCTAACAGGTGCTACCACCCTGGGTCAAGGTAGACCTGGGAACACCAGCAATTAAGAGGTGGTTCCACACTCATCAAAACCTCATAATCAGAAGCCTTGCTGTTAGATGTAGTTTACCGTCTTACCCCACGACGCAGATGTAGTTTACCGTCTTACCCCACGACAGGTGGCTTTGTTGGGGTGAAATGATTAAAAAAAGGGGGAAATAGAACAGGAATATTAGTTATAAATATATGTGAAAAGGGTGACTCTGGTGAGAATTCCAGTTACAGATCTGTCTTGAAATAGCTGGCTTTCCTTTTTCACTGATTGTTGAAGTGTCACATATGCTCACAACTACACTTACTTCATATATAAAAATGAATAGTCTGAGGTAATCATGCAAGTGATATGCCCACTACACCAACATTCTGCTGATCAAACAGCTCATTAAAATTAACTTGTAAATACTAAGTTGACCAGAGTGAACAAACACTGATCTGAGGCAGAACACACACACACACATTCTGATCTAGCGAGATAAGATTGCTAACAATTACACCTTGTTAAAGTACCCTAAAGAAGTTAGTTCTATTAAGTGTTATTTTCTTAATATCTTGTCTGTCCAGTGGTGGTTGTTAGTATCATACACCAAACACTGACTACCCTTACTGCTTGGGTATTTATATAGTTTACTTAGCAGTATAACCCATCTTCAACCAGGTCTTTCATGACTGGGAATTTTTTCAGTTCATTTGGAGCAGTTTATGTTTAAAGTCAGCCCACCCAAAAATCAATATTAGTAACAACAATTGGGTGCAACTGAGACATTCCCCCCCCCCAAAAAAAGGGGATTGTAATAATTTGAATGACGGGGTGGCCCTGAAAAAGGCTGGTTTTGCATTCTCGATCTTGCAAGGAAGGAACCTCTTCTATGGACCATAATAATAACATAATTTTTTTTATAATTCTAATAATCTTTTGCGTTAGATTTCAACTCTCTAAATTGATTGTACACTGTTTTTTTTTTTTTTTGCAGACATTAAATTTTCCCTTTGATTTTTGTGCAAAAAAACAGTTTTGGTTTTTCACCTTCAAGGTTGTAATTTTTTCCAGCCAATTTGGACTCAAAACAGGCTTTGAAGAATTATCTATCAATCAAAAATATTTCATCAAATTGGATGAAAACTGTGGAAATGCATAAACAACATCTGATCACACACATACGCACAGGCATTTTGAGAATTAGAGATATATAGATGCCTTAGCTATGCTAATTAGGCTGTCATTTCCATATGATTACAGTTAGACTGAGATTTTTTTTTTAATTTTACACACACACACACACATGAAAAACTTTTATATATAAGACTGAATCTGCAAATCCCATTATTGCAATTATCATATACTGAGTTTCAAATCAATTAAGTCTATAAAAGATTGCAGATGTAAAATCTATGATTTCACCTTTTCTCTTTGCTTAATTTACTTAAAGGAAATGATTAAGAAAGCATTACTAATTCTGAACCATTCAAATATGGAGCTTTGTTAAAAGTGGTTCACAAAGAAAGAATAATGAAATGGGAATTCTCATTAGAAAACAGAAAGTGTTAATAATTTTTATAGTGGCTTCTCCAGGCATGACATCACAAAATAAACATTCAAGGGAATGCTAAATTGGATGTTAAGTTTTAAAGATTCCTGACTTTTTATTATCTGATCCTCTCATTAAAACATAACTTATACCAATTCTTGTCTTGGAAAGATCATTGATTATTATTTACACACACACACACACACTATTGTCCTCATCTTTGTTGTTGCTATTACAATATTGTGGCCTTCATCAGGTGTATACTGATCCAGGTAACCTACAGGGAATTCCTAACTGAACCTTTTATTTAATCTAGCAGGGTGGGGGGGTCCCATTTCACTCCCCATGTCTAGGGATATCTTATCTAGTTCTTATTTTAGTACTGGTATATTATTATCGTCCCCCATTTCTACTGAGTATACTATCTGCTCTAGGAATTGAGCTCAATCACTATGTCCCCCACTTCCTGAACTAATATTTTAATTCACTTGGTATAAATCTGTATAGAGAACTTTGAGTTGAAACATTGTAACAACAAGAACAAAGTTGAAGATAATAGTTTTCATGTAAATAATAGTGATGACTCCCCATCCCAGAAATTTAGACAGAAACAGGAGTATTGATTAGATAGCAATAAGGAACTTAATTTTGTTTCAACAAGAACAAATCTGAAATTGAGTCTTCAGGAGATAGCTTTTTTTTTGTTTTTGTAAAGACTGATTTATGTGCAAAAAAAAAAAAAAAAGTCATTACTGCAATGTCAGAAAGGAAAGAAAATTTGTGCGGCTTTCTAAACAAAATTATCAGAAAAAATATATAAGATATTTTTCTTTTTCTTATGAGATATTTTTATCTGTTCCTAAGAGATGGTTTTGTGAAAATTCTAGTTGATCAGTAGTTTTTAAATACTCAAATCCATCTGTCATACACCAACAACCATGCCATATTTATAGTCACCTTTCGTTCACATAATGCATGAAATGTAATTTGGCAAGCTGCTATGACCGCATTCAAATGCCTATATCCATTAAATTGCTGCCACATTATCGGTTGATTAGAAACTTGCATATAAAAACAACATTTCTTCACATGTACTTAATTAAGTGGCCAGTGAGTGCAGATAAAAGAAATGCCTACTTGGGAGCTGAGTTTGATGCATATGGTAGGACATCAAGTCAAAGCAAATGTTCTAAATGTTGATTCTTTCAAAGCAGGTATGCACTTTCATTTTGGAAGACTGTCCTGCACCAGTTTTCTTACTTCATATTTCTCCTCACTTAACCTAGATTTCCGCAGTAAAACATTCAAGATGCACTTAATTCTTGCAACTTTGTAATGTCTGTTACATTGCATGTTCTTCCTGTTTAAAAGTTTGTTGACAGTGCCGGTCAAAAATCACTAACATCCTAAATATATTTCCTGCAGGTTTTGTTCTCATGAATATCACATTTCTTGTTTGCACCAAGTGTCATTCTTAATGTAAAATCTTGGCATTTTGATTGGCAGAAGTGCTGCCAATTAATCTTAGACATTTTGCTTATTTATCAAGTGTTTTATTTCCAATTAATCAAATATCTGACAAACTGATTCAACTTAAACTAGTAGAAACAGTCATTTAATTTGTTCTTTTCTAAAATTTTTAGTAATTTTTATGAACAGTAATTTAAACTAAAATGAAAGAAATTAGCATTTTTCAGAAAAGGTAATGATATTCATTGTACTCTATATATAAAGCTAGTGATTATTTATTGTTTGCATCTTATGGCCAGCCAAATGGCTGTACCCTGGTGGATTAAAATAAGTTATTGTTGAGATGTTGAGTGTGTGTCTTGAAATAAGGACAAAGACATACATAGGGAAAAATACTGGTATATCTGAAGAGGTATTTACAACAGAGAGATTAGTAGTCAAACGAACACAGGTTAGTCAGTAACAATCAGAAAGAGTATAAAGTCCAATTGTATCTTCCGGTAGAGAGACGGAAGTGTGATGGTCACCTGATCTTCCAGAACTCTATAGAACTGTCCTATTAGTAGTAGAGAGATCAGTCCATTCTGATGAGAGGGTGGGTGGCCCCAACAGTTATTTAGAATAATTTGAGTTGAGGATGCAGATGGGATTGGTTTTTGTTGATTTCTTAGGTTGTAACAGATTAATTTAAGGTCAAAACTGAAAAAAAGGTACATCTTTCATCATTTTACATGAAACTTGCTGTGTCTCTTCAAGAACTGGATGATCATGGCTCTCCACAACTTTCTGTCCCTTGTAGCCTTTAGCAAAGTTTGTTTTCAGCTATATCTCCTAATCCTCGTTTTGCCAACCATTTACACAAGCTTGTTATGTAGGTTATGCACTGCTTTCCTCTGTCCTCCTTGCTTTCAATATGTCCTGTGGGTATCAAATTTTCCAAGCCCTCTTTTCTGCTAATGTACCATGCTAATTTCAATTGTCTCTTTCTAATGCTATGTATAAGTGTCTTTTTTGTTTTCATTTTCTCTAAATATTGTTGTTGTACACAGGTTCAGTCAATGAAAGGAACAATAACCACAGAGGGCTCTTGATTGGGCCTTCGGCTTGTTCAGGAGTTCGACATACTTTAAGTCGAAGCATTGGAAGCTCTCCTGGTTGCCATTTAATCTGGGTTTTCATTTGCACTGGACTTTCTTTTCCTCACTGCAGCCTAGGCTCTTGATTGGAATCTGGCCTCTGTTGGTGGAGATTTCTTTTTGTGAGGCATACTGCTGGCACATGCAAAAGGCAACAATAAACTACAGAAGACCTCAAAATTGATCACTGCACTTAAGTATTGCATTAATATTTAAGCTTACCTTTTAAAACTTCAATTCTTCTGCCCCCAAAGACAATTTGATGTGCATAGGTCCTTACTTTCCATACAAACAATTATTTTTATTTCATGGGTGACTTTTGTTGGATTTTGCAATTAATTTCAATTATTCCCAAATTTATTTCCAAGTAATAAAAAGTGTAAAAAAAAAAAAAAAAAAACTGTTGTAAAACAATCGCAGTAATAAAAACTTGGGAATCCCAAATTTCAGGATTGCAAATCCGAATTCGGTCTGGAATGTTTTTAATTTGCAAATGGAGTTGGTCTGATTCCAGAATGGTATATATTGGGCTACATCCTCTAGGAGTAAAGTTGAAAAATTGTGAAACACTGACATTCGCATTTATTATATAGATTTTAATTCGGAAAAATACTCGCAGACATTTCTATGACCAAGAATTTAGCTGGAAATGGAAATGGTGAGCCAAGTTCAAACTCTGAGGTAATCTCCATTCTCTTTGCACTAATACCCTTGGGAAAAGTATGAACAAGAATAAATGCTGCAAATGACATTGGAAAATGTTCTTGATTAAAGCAAATTCACAGAGTAAATCAGTATCACTGTTGTTACTTACCTGTCAACACTAAGTTCTGAGGTTATTTCATGTCATAATCACTCGTTCCTGTAGGCGGCACCTTTAGTTTCCATAAAAACAGATTGAGTTTTTATGAAGATATTTTAGCAGCATCATGTCCAACCTTCCTCCTTTGCCAGGGCTTTTGGGGTTTTTTGTTTTTTTCCTGTCAGAGCAAAGAATGCTGGAATGCTCTATAATGTCTCATCTATTCATCCATGCATTGAACACTGTTGTCATATCTTGTCTGATATTCCTTCTGTACATCTATTGTTTCTTGATAAAATACAAAGAAGATGCAATATAATTGATCTTAACCACGTATCTTGACTCCAGTCATTCTCTCACCAACATGGTGTGGCTTCCTTTTTTTTTTTTCTTTTCTCTATAAATATTTTCATGGCAACTGCTCTAACAAACTCCCTCCCCCACGGTTACATGAATTTAAGCATGCTACTAGACTGGCATCTAGGTCTCACACTTTTACTGTTGAAATAGTGAAATGCAACCAACACTTTTACTCCAGCAGTTTCTTTTCTCACACTTCCCACCAAAGAGGAAAGCTCATCAGAACAATTACCATAAAGTATAGAAAAGGTACAGTGGAAACTACATTATGGCAATGTGAAAGTGCCTGAATGCCAGGTCAGGATTGATGACATTGCAGATTTTTTGGTTCTGTCAAAAATTTCTAGATATATATAGCAGTAATACCAATATTGTATATACAGAAAAATGGCAGACTTATAAAGGTCTTTTGGAAAAGGTAAATCATTGCAATTGGAAGTAAAATATTAGGATGGACCTTTAAAATTTTCAAAATGAAGTTTTACAATTTAGGAATAGAACAGAAAGGCATTTAATTATTTTAACAATGTAAGAAAATCATTATTCTATACTTTTAAATCTTAATCTTTGTCCTTTATTTTCAAAGAACTTTTCATGAAAGACCCAAAAACTTCTTTTCTACCTTCCTATTTGTCTTCTCAATTCAGTTCTTAGATTTTGAAATCTGTTGACTGTGTAGTAGACATTAAACCTTTTCACTAGACATGCATATGTTGATAACCCTGCCAACAGCAGAAAACCCTTTTCAGTTTTTGGGCATGTGTATAAAAGAAAAAACTGTGAACATATGTGCTCTGAATCCCAAGATGCCAACTCCATACCTTTCACTTTAGGCTGAGGTTACGATAGGATGTTAAAATTAGCCCTGCATACAATAGATGGGGGGTTAACAATTTGAATGTGGGGTGGCCCTGAAAAAGGAACTGTATAATAATATTATTGTAATAATTTAAGCTATTGATTTTTATTAAAGTTTTTATGAAAGATATATATCCAACAACAGATAATAAATAATGAAACATTGCTGAGAGTTATAATGGACAGGAGATAGTGGAGAGCCATTGTTGCGAACAATTTGGTCTCAAAACTGGCACTGAAGTATTATCTATCAAACAAAAAAAAATTCATTGAAATTGGATGAAAACTGTGGAAATTCATAAACAACATCTGATCACACACACACACACTGAGAATTCTAGATATAGATAGATTGATATCACACAGCAGTTAAGCATACTTTTCTTTGTTTCTAACAAGATTTTACTGTTTCTTAATGTTATACTGAAACACACCTATTCTATAGTTAATAGACTCTCCCACCTATAATAAGTAGTAGTCGTAGTCGTCGCTCAGTGAGTTGGTGAGTCAGTTGGTGCCGGATGACCGTTAGTTGGATTTTAAAGTATCAGCCACCACAACTAGATTGCTGCATCATTAACTATTATATCAAGTTCCTAACATTTTGTACACCGAACCTTTTTAGGACCGACTTAGTGAAATACAAGCCTCCACTGTGAAACTACTCTATAACACTTAATACTTTGCTTAGCTTTTGGAAGGTATCTTTTGCTATTCCAATGCACAGATTATAGAATCACATTTTCCATAAACAGATCCCAGAAAAAAAAAGTCAATACTACTCAAGTAGGACATTTACTGAAGCATATTGATGTTAAATTGAATGAGGTCACAATTGAAGAGGCAAAAGCAGAAAATGGAAAATTTGTAATTTCTATCAAGATTTTCTTTTATGTTTTGTTTTCTGTAACGGTTTTCCATTTTTCTTTATTATTTTTGTGTTTGTTTTGTCTTTGAAAGATTTTTTTGCATTGGATTTGATTCAAAATTTGCTCGATTATTTTTTTTTTTCTTTTCCTATTTATATTCTTTGCATGTTTTGTAGTTTTCATATTAAATTTTCTTTCAACTGGTTTTTCTTCATGATGCATTAGGCACCAATTGAAAGTTTCTTCATGTAGCAGTCTTCTACATTTTCTTGACACAAGCTCAAAAATTTAAAAAAAAAAAAAAAAATAATTGATTCAGAGTCAAACATCCATTACAAAATTTCAAATTATGTAGTTACTAGCTTGAGATTTTTCTGCAATCTCAAAATGTTAAGAGACGGAGCTGCTTTTTTTTTTTTTTTAATGTCTCTTCATTTTTATGAAATAGTGAAGTAAATATTTCATCTGCTTTTTATTTTATCCTTTTTCTCTCCCTTACAAATCAATAACCAATTACTTTGATTTCTTTGTCCCTTCTTTAAGTGCTGTTATTTTATTTATTTTTTTTTTTTTTTACTTTTTAAATTTGTAAATCTTTTTTAAATTTAAATATTAATTTGTTTTTATTTTGATTACTTTTCAAAAATAATTAAAAATAAAATCTAATTAACAAGATATTTAGAAAACTGAATTACTGGGCAAATTAATATTTACTCCATTTTTTTTTTTTCATATTTCAAATTTTGATATAATATCTACTTTTCCTTTGTTGAACAACACAGACATTTATCTGCTTAAACTATTTTTTATTATAAATGAATACATTTGATCATTGAACTTATATTAGAAGTTAGTTACAACTAATTCTAAAAAAAAAAAAAAGATAAGTAAATAATTAAGCCTAAACTTGAAAAAGGTATTTATTCTTATCACCTGTAATAATTGCTGCAATGAATACGTAGGTGAAACCTCAAGAAATGTAAACAAAAGAATATATGAACACAAAAGGGATTGCTAAATTAATTTATATCCATGTTCTTACAACATTTCATTATCTTTGGCAGATCTATGATCACAATGTTGGATACCTAATTAAAAAAGTGTTAAAAGAAACTAAATTGGCTAAACTATACATTTAATGTAGACATAAAACACGAAATATATCACAAAACTTTTCCAATTTCATTGATTTTCCTAACAATGTTGTAGATATAAAGATTTGGGTAAACATGGACCTTTGTGGCCACAAATAAATGGGAGTGTCAAAAGGATGGATTTTTCCTTGACATTGCTGTTACTTCAATTACTTTCACTCCTCAGCAATGTTTGTTTTAATAAACAATGATTAGAATTTTAATAAAACCTAAACATATGAAAGGGAATTTATACGTTTTCTTTGTTCTTCAGAATTGACAACAAAATTATTAATCACTATTTATTAGATTATTTACACTATTTATTTATTATACTGTTTATTAGAAGGTTGTAAATATAAAATTATTCTTTTAAATAAACAAATACTCATTAAAATTTTTGTTGTAAATTTTCAAGAACAAAAAATCTATAAATTCACTATCATATGTTTAGGTAATTAAAATAATAGTGGTGTCAAGGGAAAAACTGTCCTTTTGACATATAAATTTTCTGGCCTTTGTGTCTGCAAAAACTTGACTATCATTTTCTCCCATACTGTTTTATGTAAAGAAAAATTATTTTAATTTTCTAGTCTTTAATGTTTTGTCTTGTAAGTCATACTAATTTATTTTTTAATTTTACATTAAAGCATATAAGTAGCATAATAAATGAAGGAATATCATACATTTTCTAGTTACCCACCTACATCCTTTATAAATGTATTTATTTCATAAACCAATGCATTCCAAAAATGTAAGTACTTTTATCAAGTCTTTTAAAGTCATGAAATTTAAGATATAAAACCCTTAAAAGGTTATTTGTATTGTAACCTTTAGTTGAATTCAATCAACTTTAAGAAAAAAATAAAAACTGGATTAAGCTAACACAGGACTCATAGCCAATGTTATAAAAGGGCTCTAAAATAAAAAATAAAAAAAAACACAAATATTAAATCATAGATTATTTACGAGCATAGATCATATAAAACAGGTAAATATTTAAACTCCTTATGACAAACAAACCCAGAAAAATAAGACCAAATGATTCTAATGTGATATTTGATATAATGCTATCTGAAATGATGAATAATTAATGATGCAGCTCCCCACTCCCTAAAATGTCCAGATAGTAAGATGGTGATTTCACCAGATGGCTTGAATACATTTAATGTGAAACCCTCAAAAATGCTGGGCCCATAGTATTTACTACTAAGTTAATCAAGCACTGCTAAAAATTAAAATATCTATCTCTAATTTTGCATATCGCTATTAATTTCTTTGGTTTTTTCATGTTTCTTCTACTACTCACTATTGAACAAATTCAAGATTCTCATTTCTCAAGTCAATTTTGATCTGCAACAGAATAAAGATATTAACTTTATAATACTGTTTATTTAGCTATTATTTTTTAACCTAGAAGCTTGATTTTTTTTTCTTTTTCTTATTTTTTAAAAAAGATAATTGATGTATTTAACAAGCTCAAAATATATAGCTGCTTTATATTTTATACAGCTTCTGAATATGAATGGAAAAGGTTATGAAATCAGTTCTAACTTCTTTCAAGAAGACACCTCATTATATATGACTTGGATATTGATAATTTTCATGGATTTTTGGGGGGGTGGGGGGCATTAAATGATTTATTCTCTATTTGGAAAGGTCATAAAATCAGTTCTTTGGATGTAGTCTGCATATTTACATTTTTATAAAAGAAATTTCTATATTGTACATTCTTCCTTTAGATAACTCTTATGACGACAAAGAAAAAATAACACAACTAAATTTTCAGTTTAATGAATCCTGAATAATTTTTTATAAGTATATAGATAATTTGTCTATCATATATAATAACTAGCGGCATGGCCCAGTATTACCTGTGCTTGATTCAAAAATCGTATGACTCATACAGCAATCGCTATCACTTAAGTTAAAATATTTTTGCCCTTCCTTGCCTTTAAAGGAGTGCCCTTTGCCGTGCTGATGTTGCTACATGCCTTACTTCTTGCCTATCTCACACTGCAAATTTTTTCTAAGCTCTATGCTAAACATTAAATCTGTTACAAAAAAAGAACTAAACAAAATGAACACAAAACGATCAGCTTTAAAAAAGGACTCGTAACTGGAAAAACTGAATGAAAAAAGAATGTTAACAACAAATACTTTTTCACACCCAAACAAGTTCTGCGGAATCAGAATCAACGTTGAGTTTAAGCAAGCGAATGAGCCAATTGAAGTAAAGTGCCATGCAGATTTAAATTTTTCTCACTTGTGACGAATGCAGCTATCGATGTTTTTTTGCATGCTAGGATGCTAGTTAACATTTGTGTCAGTCAGCTGTTGGCTCTCACACTGGCCAATAGAATCTTTCCTGCCTATCCGTGGCAGCCAGCTATAGGCTCTCACTCTGGCCAGTACAAAATGGCCGCAAACTACATGAAAACTGCCGTAGAAGCATGAAAAAAAAATCGATTATTTCTACTATTGATGGGAGTTAGGAAATGCAAAGTCGGTCTTGGCCTTCTTGCTAACTTTGTACATGTAAATTTTGGTGCAAATCTGTCGAAAATTGCAACCGTGCATTCATTACACACACACACACACACACACACACACACACACATCCTGCTTTTTATAGATAAAGATTTTTAATTTTCATCTTATATAAAATAAACTAGAGTAGACTGTCAGTTAAATGATAGGATCTCCCCCCCCTCTGGATTTTGAAGAGACCCCTAAATATTGAAGGTTTCATTTCTTCTTTAAAACTAATCTGCTAGCTCACTTCAGTCCAGAGGGACTTTCTTTTCTTGAAAGGTTTTATCATATATTCAGTAATAATAATAATAATAATGAAAGTAACCCATTACTACATAAAGATTCCTTAAAAGTTCAGCTTTTTTTGCCTAATTTACTTTGCTGCATAATTGCAAACTTAGGGCAGACAGATTTAAAATTTTAGATAACCACCTCTCTAAAAAATTAGATGCCATGCACTACTGGATTAAGTAGTTTCAGTATCTTAGCTTAATAAGATTAATTAAATCAAGGCATGAAACTTACTAATTATTAAATCCAGAAAGTGGTCCCAAACATTTTTTTTAATCATTTCACTCCAAGCAAAGCTATAATGTTACTAAAAAGCAAGTGGTTACTGAAAGAGAATGATAAGACTTTAGAAGGGGCTGGAAACACAATGCTAAACAGGAAACAAAGGATTCAATAGATGGGGAAGGAGTGTGAACCGGGTGATGGGTGAACCTATTTGGCCTGTAGTGTAAATCAAATTTAATTAAAATTACTTATATTTTTATGCAAATCTCTTAGAAAAACAAAAATTGCAATTTAAGAGAAATGTTCAGTAAAATATTTTTAAAGATTCACTTGGAGGATTGTGTCATCAATTTCTTGATGGGGTACAGACTGATATTTTGTGATTAGGCATATTTTTGTATGTTTCTTTTCCTTTGCCTTTGTTTTTAAAGGTTTATATCTTTTTATATTTGTATTGTATTATAATGTTTCCCATTATTTGCTTAATATTGTTCACATGCATTTCTTGCTTGTTGATTCTTGTTTTAGACTTTACCGTAAAAAGCTACTTTTCCTTCACTAAGCAAAAAAATAAAACATTCTTAAACAAATCACTAAAAAGAAAACCCCAATCACTCTTTTTCTGTAATACTAATTGCATCCTATTGTAAACACAGCAGTTAATATGAAAATATTTCTAGAAGTTCAACATTTTTTTTTTTTTTGTGATAAATGCATTGTTAGTTTGTTTGTCTACAGAGCTTGCTTTTGACAACAAAATATTCAATGCCTGAAAAGCATATTCATTTGAAATAAAAGTTTTCCCAAGACTGTCTTCTGATAATTTTTTTTTTAAGGAAATATTTTAACTGTTGCACATAGCTGCATCTTGGTTGAAGAAAGCAGTCAACCAGTCTTTCAGATCCATTTTGCCAGTCAGGAACTCAATAAAAACTCTTTGTTCAGCGTCTTGCATACGTAATTCTCAGCACATATATTATTTTTATTTTATTTTCAAATATAAAAGAGACATTCTGCATGATAAATAAAGCCATAATGTTTCTTTTCAGTAGTGAACTATACAAGAATTATTGGAAAGAGAAGGCAAATATTAAAGAAAAATTAAATTTCTTATATACACTGAACATGGAAAGTTTAGTGAAAAGCAAAAATACTGGATGACATACAAAGGAAGACAAGCGGAAAAAAAAACTTGAAATATGAAAAATTATAAGCAACAAAATATGCTGTTTTGATGAAAATATTCCTTAATAAACTGATGAACACAGTTCTAATATTTTACACACCAAAACCATGTCATTTAATGGTGGACATAGTATCAAAGGGAATTAATGCATGGAAAGCAGTTTTTGATATTTACAAGATCTCTGAATATTCCATGTTTTATTTATGTAGTATAAGAATAAAGATAGATTTTTATATTTTAATGACACACAAATAGGATTTACATGTTTAAATAGTGGTGCATCCATTTATGAAATTGTAATGATGGAGAATAATTATTCAAAATTTTTAAGTTCTTTATAAAAAGATATTGTGAAATTTATACACATACATGAGGATTTCTGAAATGTTCCCAACTTGACCCACCACCCAAATTTGAAATGTTCCCAACTTGACCCACCACCCAAATTTGAAATGTTCCCAACTTGACCCACCACCCAAATTTGAAATGTTCCCAACTTGACCCACCACCCAAATTTGAAATGTTCCCCAACTTGACCCACCACCCAAATTTGAAATGTTTGACCCACCACCCAAATTTGAAATGTTCCCCTTGACCCACCACCCAAATTTGAAATGTTCCCAACTTGAACACCCAAATTTGAAATGTTCCCAACCCCACCACCCAAATTTGAAATGTTCCCAACTTCCCACCACCCAAATTTGAAATGTTCCCAACTTGACCCACCACCCAAATTTGAAATGTTCCCAACTTGACCCACCACCCAAATTTGAAATGTTCCCCAACAAATTTGAAATGTTCCTTGACCCACCACCCAAATTTGAAATGTTCCCAACTTGACCCACCACCCAAATTTGAAATGTTCCCAACTTGACCCACCACCCAAATTTGAAATGTTCCTAACTTGACCCACCACCCAAATTTAACTTGACCCACCACCCAAATTTGAAATGTTCCCAACTTGACCCACCACCCAAATTTGAAATGTTAACTTGACCCAACAAATTTGAAATGTTCCCCACCCACCCAAATTTGAAATGTTCCCAACTTGACCCACCACCCAAATTTGAAATGTTCCCACCACCCAAATTTGAAATGTTTGAGCCCCCACCCAAATTTGAAATGTTCCCTAACTTGACCCCACCACCCAAATTTGAAATGTTCCCAACTTGACCCACCACCCAAATTTGAAATGTTCCCAACTTGACCCACCACCCAAATTTGAAATGTTCCCAACTTGACCCACCACCCAAATTTAACCAAATGAACAAATATTGAATTTTTTTAATCTATTCTTGCTTGGTTGAGAACTTTTCAGTATTCTTCTCATATAAGCATATATAAAATCTACTGTGCCATTCTTTGTTATATCTTAAGTTATGAATAACCTATAAAAACAAAAAAACAGCCTTTTGTTTTGAACATTTTTCATTGCTTTGCATGTTATTGTCATTAAAGAAGTCTGTCAAGATTGGAAAAGAATGAAATACAGTAATATTTTCTATTAAATTTCTGCCATAGATAAACTGAAAATATTATGTTCATAATTAACCAAAAGAAAATTACCAACCATTAATAGATCTGTGAGAAGAAAGATAATGCATATTAGATTTATGGATAGAAAAATAACTTTGAAAGAGTGTAACAATTTCTGAACACATTATGCAGCCTATAAGCCATGACCACAAGTCCAATGTCCGATTAGAGCTGTCAGGGCTCCACATATGCTGCAGTTCTCAGGCTGGTTTTGATTCTAGATTTCTTACAATAGCTGCCACCCAGGGTAAGAGAATTCAATTTGCCCTACTATTTAATCCATAGCTGGAGGAAGATGGATTCATACCCATTTCCAAGGGCATTAGTGCAAAGTAAACGAAAGTCTTCATCAGAATTTGATCTCTGCACATTCTATACATATGCAATTCCACTTTGCATATCCAATAACAATTACACTACATTCTAAGCAGATACCAGCCATTAATAAGTCTGTAGGTGATTTGTGACTTTCATGTCCATGCTTTGAGGAAATAAAGGGAGCATTTCAATTTGTTTTGCTAAAAATGGTAATATTAACTGTTTCCTTACAAGGAAACATTTGGCATTCATTGGATGAGCAACTAGTGCTACTTTCTGTTGAAATTTATAAAATCTTTGTTAAAACAATTTTTCAGGAAAAAAAAAAAAAATTTCCTCAAATCCAGTAACTGTTATTGCTCTTTCCAGTATTGATGGGGGTTTCCTTCCTAGCCTTTTTGTTTGAAGACATGTGAAGGTAGAGTCGCAGAGCCATTGAAGCCCAATATAGTTCTTTTTTTAAATATTAGCTGCATATTTTTATATGGATTAATAAATGTTTTTGTTTTATTTCAGGTAAGTACTCTTACTGATCTTCAAGGCTATTGAATGTAAGTAAAAACTCACAGGAATTGGTAAGTATAACTTAAATTGTCTTGCAAAACAAATTTCCAGTCACATGAATGATGGCAATGAAATCTTAGATTATTCATGCAGAAAAAATAAGTAATACAATTGAAAAATTACCATCATTTTTTTTTTTTTTTTTTGACAGTACCCTCAGTAAAATATATATAATGCATGTATGGTTTTAGAAGCAACCAAGAGTCACTTCCATTCATAATATTCAGTAAATGAGCAATACCAATCTGGAAATAGTTACAAAACCTGTAAATGTCTGTGCATTCTAAAAAAGACTATATCCAATTGTAACAGGGTAGGTTAGGGTTGATGTAGTAATCCTGACTTGATGTTATTTGAGTGTTGTTAAAGTAATTACCCCATTGCTATATGTATTTGTAGTGTAGGAGGAATCCGTTTCTCTTTTTTTTATATTGAAAAAGAAATGAATTAAAATATATAATAATATAACATAAACAATAATAAAAACTTGACATGTGTTGACATAAGTAGCAAGAATTTGTCTTTTCTTTTTCTGATGGGAATTGCAGAATATTGGTAGGGTGTGTGTAAAAATGTTCTCAGTGCATCTTTTGTTTAAAAGTCAGTGCTTACTTAGTTTGGTTCTGAAAATTTTGTTTGTAAGTATGGTGTTTTTCATTGATGGCACTCTGGAAGATATGAAAACAAACAAACTTCTGCTAGTCTACTGACTATTGCTATAGGGTACGAAGGATGCTAAGGATGTCATGGGCTGAGCGTGTGAGCAACGATGAGGTCTTAGAGAGGTTACATACAAGGAGAAGGCTTATACTTAACATCAGAAAGAGGCAGCTGAAGTTTTTTGGACACATAATGAGGAAGGAGGGCCTGGAGAATCTGATACTCACAGGTCAAATAGAGGGAAAGAGAGACAAGGGAAAGCAGCACGTGACATACCTGATGAGCTTGAGCAGGTGGATGACAGAACATGGTTTGGGGGAGGAAGCAGAGGGAAGGAACTGAGAGCTGCAAGGGATAGAGGAAGGTGACAAGCCATGATCGCCTACATCCTGAAAGGACATGCCACATAAAAAGAAAGAAGTTTACACTAATCTACTCTGTGTCAGAAGGGTCGTTTTTTATAATGATGAGTGTAGAATGATGAAATATCCTTCTTTTCTATCATCACTGATGACAAGGTTATTTTTAGAATGCTGAAATATCATTCTAGATCATAAGTTATTTACTGTTCATTTGAACAAATATTTATAAACACAATGAATTATTTTTGTCCTGTTATTAGCTTTCTTTCCTTGACTATCTTTCATCACATACTTATGATCATAACTAGTAAATGAACAGGATGAAGATAAGGTTGGCGTTATTCCTTGAAGGGGGCATACATCTAACATTAAGAAACAAATATTACTGTAAAACAGATTTTGTGTAGATATGTGTAATCTTTGAATAGCTGGAATGGTGGTGTAGTGTAGTAAGAGATATTGAATTAATTCTAATGGTAATATTAGCTATTTCCTTATTAGGAAACTGTTGTTGACGTGAGCTTCTTTCTTAACATGTTTGTTTTATGTGGAATGTCAACAACTCAATTATATCCTTATTTTCCCTTCTAGTTACATGTGCTATTCATTTTAGCTGTTGCCGTTGTTGAAATTCCAAGTGATATTGTTATTTGATACAGTTCTTTCTTTATGATTCTGTAGCGCCTATCTTCAATGCTTAAAGAAGGATGGTCCTCACAGTGACCTACAAATTTCACACCTAATATATACATTCTTAAAGATTTTTTTTTTTTTTTTAAATATCTACATATTGAATTAAGGTACCCTGAAAATATATCTTCTTAAAAAATTAAAAATAAAATTTTAGATACTAAATTAAGGTACTCTGACGGATCAACACACCATTAAACAAAATCTAATCAAACCAAACCCTGAAAATATACTAAGTTAAAGAATGCACCAGAAAAAAATCTGTATGATTTGCGAACTAAATGATAATCTTGTGGGGGCCTGCATTTCCACTGGACCAAAATAAAAATTACAGACTACTATCTTATCTATTTAATTGTATTAAATATTAAAAGTTTCTGAAAAAATGTAAGATTTATGATAATGACTGTTTTGATTTTAGTAGGAAACTTAAGAAATGTGTACACTGATATCAACACTAAGTGGAGACAGTCAGTTTAATGCATAAATGCCATCTTCAGGTCATGTTTGTTGGATTAAAGCATGACTATATATGTTAGTCATTGGGGGAATTATGTGTATCAAGATCAGTTATTTCAGGTCTGTCTTTTTATTCTCATGACTGTTGAACAGATGGAAATGGTTACTTTAAGTTTTACCTGGTGGCTATTGACTCAAGCTAATTATGAACTAGAAAGCAAATATTTTATACTTATTGTAAAAGTTTTGTTAATTTTTAAATCACTTATTTATTATCAATTACTTTAGTAAATTTTGTATTTATTCACTATATATTTGCTATTGATTATTATTAAGTTTACATTTATTATTTATTTCCATAATTTTTTAATTAAAATGTGTGTGTGTGTGTGTATATATATATATATATAATATACACACACACGCACACACATATACATATACAAATGAAAGTCAAAAATTATTCACATTAATAACACATCTTACAATGAAAGTGCAGATAATTTTTTACCTATATTTGTGTGTAAGGGAAAGGAGAGAGAAACTTTTGTTCATTTTTGCTTAAATAATTTCCAATATGTACCTTTACTTATGTTTGTACTAGTTAACTGTTCCTGGTTTCCCAAACTCAAAAATAAATTTCTCGTAGTAAGTTACCTTAATTTATAAATTAGAAACAGCACATGTGCTTTATACAAAACTGTATATTTGTGAAAGTGAATAGGCATTTGGGTGCTTTTTCTCTTTCAAAAGTTTCCCTTACATATATGTGTATTATGCTTTTTACCTGCATAGATTTCCCTATCCAATCAATAGCTACTTCTTTGACCCCCCCCCCACTAATAGCACAACCACTCTCTTTTTAAAACTTTGACCCCCCCTAATATCTCAGGCCAAAAAAAAAAAAAGTTACTTTTTATATCCCTATATTCAGGCAAAAAAAAAATATTTCTTTATTTTTATATATATATATATTATATATATATATAAAAGAGAGAGAGAGTCATCAACATACATGCCTGTTTTGCTGCATCACAGCTCATCAGTGGGGTTAGACATCTGATTGCTTCAAGCCAGGATCAAAACCCGACCGATTTGACATCAGTTGGAGATCCTACTCCTAAGCTATCGGTGCACAATAGAGAAAGGGAAATTCTAACGTATTATATATAAATCTATACAAATGCCAGCAGCCATTAGTTTTACTAATGCCTGATGTGTTAATATGCATCGAAACGTGATTGCATTTGTGTAGCGTCTTTTTTTTTTTTACATATTTTTGATGTAATATTCCAAAATAAAAAAACTACGTGTGTGTGTGTGTGTGTGTGTGTGTGTGTAAGTTTTCCTCTATTTAGTGTATTGAGCACTTTATGTAGTTGTCTTTTTACTCGTTTTGGTTTTTTTTTTCTTTACACTTAGAGCTTAAACACTGGACAATTGTTTTCACCTTGTTTTAATGTTCTTGGTTCTTTCTTTTTTTTATTCCCCATTTTTCCTCGGGTACTGATTTGTTCTACTGCAAGTCAAGCTATCCGAGGTTTTTTTTCGGAACAAGTACCACCATTTTATATATATATATATATATATATATATAATATATATATATATATATATAAGTAGTGAAAAGTCATTTCGTATATGTAACACATCCCTATTTCTGCTTCTTCATTTGCAAGCAGGACAACCCTTCCAAAGTGAGGCCTGATGACTCACTTTGCTAAAATTCACTTCTCAGATAATCAATATTGCTTCAGTTCACTTTCTTCTCTACAAACCAACCTGATGTTGCAAAGCAGACACCCTTACAGACCTTCTCTAATTGTTATCATTTCGTTTAAAGTCTTAGTTTGATTTACAGTATTGCTTTCTTTTATTATAATCTGAAGCTCTAATCCATTTTTATTCTAATATTTATCCACTTGTTCCAATAATATTAATACAAGCATTATCCCATTTTATCACTGCTCATGTTTTATTCTCAAAACATTATAATTTATGATGACTTTCTAATTTTATTATACTACCTCATCCCATATTTTGTACACTTAATATATGAAATAAATTATTTTTATAAACCATTATTGGTTTATGACTTAAAAATCCTATATTATAGCACTAATAAAAAAAAAAAAACTATTACTTATAGATTTCTAAAAAACAAAACGATTACTATTCATTATAGGTTTCTATTTAAAAAATCTATTAATCACAAATTGTCCCATCCTAGTTAATGGGATGGTGGGTATTTATAGGTTAATTCAATATTTTCTTATTCTCTAACATATGGAAAGGATATAAAATGCATACCATTGTATATCTATTTAACTTACCATTATTTTATTATACTTATTTTATCTATGTTTTAATTTTACTTGAAATATTCAAGTCTTTTTTTTTTTTTTTATTATAATTCATAGATTTTGGTACTTTTATAATACTACTGTTTTTCACTAATTTTACACATTCTGTAACTTATATTTTATTTTTCTACCTGTAAATTTTTATAGTATATTAATAAAATGTTTTTGTTTTTACTATGGTTTATAATTTTGTAGCAGATTAATTCATTTTAATTTTTTTTTTTTTTTTTTTGCACTGTTAAAATTCTTCCTTTACCTAAAAGGAAAAGTGATTAAGTCAAATATGTAGATAAAATATTAGTGTATAAAGGTGGGATATTGCTGAAAATGTAGGGAACTTTTATATTAAATGAGTTTTTTTTTTTTTTTCTTCAGTTGTTGTAAAAACTGACTTCATTTTTCTTCTTTTGGCCCTTCAAGCTTTTATTCTGGTGTTTTTGGGAATATCTTTTGTCTTGTCTTAAGACAATATAAATCTAATTGATTTATACAAAAGATACATATGTAAATTTTTAATTTACCTATAATTATAATCTCTGATTGTAATTTAATCTTACGATTGCAGAATGCTTTAAAATATATCTGGAGTCACTTATTGTATGTTCGGATTTCTTAATCTTCATAACATTACAGAGATGATCAGTAATTTGGTTTCTGTGTTAGTCTTTCTTCAGTACCAGTTATGATCAGATCTTGACAATTGAATGGGATTTGTTCAAAGTTAAAATATTTTATCAAATTATTTGCATTTAGTTGTACAAGTTGGGGTGCTGAAAAATTTTGGCCTGACCCACTTCCCAAAATTTAACCAAATAAAAAAAATAATTAGAAAAAAAAACAAACAAAACAAAATCCCTTTCAGGTCAGGACTAAACATTTCAGCACCTCCTTTGTACACTCAACAAATATATGTAACACGTGTGTTGATATGATATACATGTATATATGTGATGTGTGTAACATTTTATGATATGCAGATGTGTAATGTGTGTGCTTATGCACATATACAAAATTATTGTAACATTTCAATACATTTTACCAACATACACAAGTGTGACATCTATAGACATTCCTCTCACACACACACACACACACACACACACTGATATACTTACATGAATTAACATTACTGTCCAACATAGACAAACAAGCATTTCTTTGCATACACACCTGTACACTATTACAATTTAACATCTTATATATTATCTATTGCATTAATACACATGACATGTATCTGACTAATAAGAACTAATAAAAAAAAAACATCACTACTGTTTCAGCATTTTTTCATTTCTATCTTGATCTGACAAAGCTTTAATAAAAAAGTGAAACATGTTAGATTGAGATAAGTTTCCTACTTGTTCTTTATTTTATCATCTTGTCAGATTCCTATCCATATGATTTACATTTGATCTTCAACTCATACACATATCAGGCTAAGTGTAATCGAATGACAAAATGGAAAAAAAAAGAAATTATGTAGTACAAACATTTTGCAATTACATTGCATGATTTCTTTTTTTTTTTTAAATTGTTTACCCTGTGCAAGGTTCAAGAGCCACTCTTGAGGCTTGCTGAATGAGATTGTTATATGAACATTAGGAGGTAAGAAGTGCAGATTATGAGGATATATAGGAAAGATGATGGTTGACTCTAGACTTGAAGAAATTCAAGCCTTCACGGTAAAGACATGCTATGCCACTTACATAGTAGCAAACCACCTACATACCCTCCATATTCCATTAGTGAGAAGTACGATCTACTTGAACAGCTTCTTCCCGTGAACTACTACTCTGTGGAACTGACTCCAAAGATGATATTTCTCCGATTACTACTATCTTAGGTTAACCATTATCTTCCACTCCTATCCACACAAATTGCCTCTTAATGTAACCCTCTACTTTGAGTGGCCCCCAGGCCTTGTAAAGGGTGAACCTTACTGTAAATAAAAAAAGGTTAAGATTGTTGTGATTAGGGAAGCATCTTCTCAAGTTGTGTTTCTTTAGAAGAAGCTGCCAAAAGGAACTTTACCAATATGAAAGGAATAAGGTGGATTCATCCTAGTGTATATGGCATGGCTGGTCTTAGATACATAGGTATGAACAGGTGTGACTAATGAGTGTAGCTCATGAAAACATTCACCATAGAAATAGCTATAGAGTAGCAAGAGGCTTGCAAAACTTTGTGAGGAAAGAGGTTGTAGAGTGGAAGATACCTTTTTTTTTTTTTTTTTTTTTTTAAATCAATATTTTAATTATATAACTACTAAATTAGTAAGTCTTTTTATTATACAGGGTGTCCCTAATGTCTAAACCCCTTGGCAAAAAATGTATATTTTCAAGAAATTAAATTTTCAACAACATTTTATTGAATTGATATATTAACAAATAACATTTTCAATATGATTTCTATCATTTGTAAGGCAAAGCTTTTGCAAGATTCACATGAACTCTATGCAATATTTGCACACTGCCATCAATTTTAGCATATTAACTCTATGCGTTCAATCAAGTGTGTTGCATCTATGATTTTCATTGATGTGTTGTAAATAGGAAAGGTTGGCACACACATAGAAAATAAGTAGTTTTTCCGGAGAATATGGTACACAGTTGACAACATAGATTAATATAATAAACAGCTAATCGTTAACTCCTCTCGCTCAATAAGAGAGAGAGAGAGCTCACTATTTACATTATTTGGACTATTGTCCTCATCTTTGTCGCCATATTTATTACGTTTTGACCATTGTAACCTCCAGCTTTCTTCAAGGGTTCAGTTTGACATTTCAACCACCTGAAGAAGGCCAGAGTATACAATGGTCGAAACGTAATAAATATGGTGATAAAGATGAGGACAATAGTCTGAATAATATAAATAGTGTACATAATACCTCATCTCAGAAATATAGATAGATACAGAGAGAAAGAGCTGTTTAAATAGTCTTAGACCACTCCATCTTGTAGGGGTGTTCAGCTACTCCACAACAATTGAGTACAACTTCTTTAGCATACCCCAGAAAAAGTAGTCAGTTCTTTATTCTTTTAGCAAAACCATGTTTAATCTGAGGAGGTAAAAAAATACAGTTGATGAGATTTACTATGTATCCAGATTTTAGGGACATCCTGAATAACTACTAATTTACTAGTATTAATTAACTAGTAACTATTCTTTGTAGCTCTTAACATGGTTTCTTTTCATTACCCCTCCCACTCTCTTCCATCTATTTATACAAGCTTGCTAGGTAGCTTACTCACTGTTTCCCTTTGCTTGCCTTCGATATGTCCTCTGGGCATCAAATTTTGCAAGCCCTTTCCTCATTATGTGTCACAGAAACTTCAGTTGTTTCCTTCTGACTACAATTACAAGTGTCCTTTTTGTTTTTATTAATTTATAACTTCTTTGCATCCTTCTGTAGAACTGTATCTGTTGCCTCAAGTCACCTCTTCATCTGTAAGGAAATTGTCCAGCATTCACTGCTATATAGGAGGATTGATATTATATAGTAGTTCAGCATACTTTTGTTCCTAACAAGATTTCTTGTTTCTTCAAACTTTTAGTTTTTGGAAGGCATCCAGTTTTTTTTTACTATATTGCTACTAAATTACTAATTTTTTTTGTAACTAGTAATTTACTAATTCTGTAAAAAAAAAATTAAACAGATTTAAAGTCATATTCATAAATTGTTTTTCATGCAAATCTTTAAATATATTATTTTCATTGAATACAACAGACACTGGATATTTTGAGATGTTTTTTCTAGTGTTCTTAAAATATTTTTTTTTATAAAGACTAAGAATGTTTAGAAACTCTTTATATTGATGTTTATCCCAAACACATTTGGTTAATTCATTAGCTATTTTCAAGGATGGTAGGATGTGTAATTTTTATTGTTAGGATATTACAAAACAAAGAAAAGCAATATACTCACAATGAAAATTAACCTCACCCCCTTGAAAATGGCTCAATTACTAACTGAAAACACTTATAATAATCACTACAGACAATTCCTAGGAATTGATCATAGTCAGGATCATCAAGTCAATGTGAACAATCCTTTCCTTTAGTTGTATAGTATATGCTTCATCCAGGCTACAGTTTTGAATTCAGAGTTATTCTTCTAGATTGGTTGCCACCCAAGGCTATAGAACCCCGTCTGTTCTACTATTTAACCATAGATGAGGAGAGAAGAGTTGGATTCATATTTTTCCTAAGGGTATTCGCATGTAAGTGAATGTAATGAACTCAACTGGCATTCAAATTCAGCTCTCTGATTCCTCAATCCAAGCCACAATCCATTACTCTACCATGCCTCCAAGACAGTTTCTAACTACACCTAATCTTCATAAAAGAAAAATTATAAGAATGTTAGAGAAACTGAATAAAAAAGGGTTGCTGCCCAAAATATACAAGTTTACATTCATTAATTTTTCTGCCTGAATAATTTAGGATTCTTTTTATCCGTAAAATTAAGTATGGTACATCATTCTTTTATAATCTAAATTCTGCTTTTTAAAGTTATTAAACATAAAAATATCCAAAGAAAAGATGAAACGAAAAAACAATTTATTGGCAGCCTGATCTCTCCTACTAGTTAATGAGGTCGCTTTTGTTATGGTAACACAAATATGTTCACTTATGGTCATCAAATAATGCCTCCTGTTACTAAAACAATGGAACATTTCATTACTAAAGAAGGGAGATTGGGTTGCATGTCCAATAAATCTATGAAGTTTCATTGTTTTATAGAATAAAAAAACACCAGTTCAAGGGAGTGAGCTCTAGTAGAGCCATATTATATAAATATTTACATTCTTTTGTTATTTATTTTACAAGTAGAAGAGCAGAAAAATCACAGTTAATGATTGACTGATAATAATCTTATAACTATTTCTATGCAAATAACTTAGCAATGCCACCTGTGTAGATCTGCCTTTTCCAAAGTGTCATTTTGCCAAGAGGAATTAACTCAACAGGGAGATGTGGTGCCTTCTAAAAAAATAAGAATGCTACTAACTTGTATGACCCATGAATTTGTTGATGTTTGTATCAGCTTTCTTTCAACATCTTGACTGCCATCGCCCTCCTACTCTCTCTTTCCCACCCTGAACTCGTGGTTCCTACACTAAATGTTAGAGTATTGTGTTTATGTAATGATTATGCCAACTGGTTGCTGTCAGTATTAACTGTGTACACTCAAACACTCTTAAAGTCACTCAGTGTTCAATAAATCTCTTCTTTCAATTTAATATTTTCTTTTCTTTTGTTCTCTTAATTCTGTTCAACTTTCAAATATTGTTTTGTTAAATCAAAATAATAAAATAAAATAATTTGCCCCACCCCAACCAAATTAAACAAACAAACCATAAGCCTTTCTGTCTGCTTCCATAAGCATTCACAAGCAAATCTATTAAACCATTCTTTCACCTTCATCTCTTATCCTGTTATTTATTTAGCGGTAACAAAGAGGGAAAGAAATTGTCTGTATTGCTTTTGCTCAATTTAATGTTAATCTAATTGACAAAGTAGTAGAGGAAAAGCAGGTGAATTTTAGAAAACGATGGAAGATGTAAAGAAATTAAAGTGAATTGTGGGAAGAAAACATATTTCTTTTCAGCTTTCTGCATCTCAGCAGCCATTGTAGAAATTAATGGTGAAGCAATCACTGGTTTGTTGTAGCATCTTCAGTGTTGCAGCAAGTACCACTGCTACTATCACAAAAACCTAACCTCACACACAAAACTCTTTCTATATAAAATCCTTCCTATATATTATAAATAAACACTGTCATGATTTTTCACTCTCTTGCAAATAAAAATTCTGTCCACTTGCAATTTGCTCTTAAATGGATTTGTTTTCTGTCTCTTTAAAAGACAATCTAATACTGGCATTGTTATTACCACTATTTTGGTCCAGTTTTCTCTCTTTATGAAAATTCCCTTGCAATTATTTATCTATCTAAACTTCTCACTTTTGTTTCATCTTTATTCTCTTATTGTCTGTCCTTTGTGTGACGGCTCCATTTCTATGTTGTCTATAGATCTTATCCTCTTTTTCTAAAACTCTAAAGCAGAATTTTCCTCTTCTCTATTCTGTATCTCTCTCTCTCTCTCTCTATTCTGTATCTCTCTCTCTCTCTCTATTCTGTATCTCTCTCTCTCTCTCTCTATTCTGTATCTCTCTCTCTCTCTTCTTTCTCTATTCTCTCTCTCTCTCTTCTTTCTCTATTCTCTCTCTCTCTCTCCTTTCTCTATTCTGTATCTCTCCTTTCTATTCTGTCTCTCTCTCTTTCTCTATTCTGTATCTCTCCTTTCTCTATCTCTCCTTTCTCTATTCTGTCTCCTTTCTTTCTATCTCTCCTTTCTCTATTCTGTATCTCTCCTTTCTCTATTCTGTATCTCTCCTTTCTCTATTCTGTATCTCTCCTTTCTCTATTCTGTATCTCTCCTTTCTCTATTCTGTATCTCTCCTTTCTCTATTCTGTATCTCTCTCCTTTCTCTATTCTGTATCTCTCCTTTCTCTATTCTGTATCTCCTTTTCTCTATTCTGTATCTCTCCTTTCTCTATTCTGTATCTCTCCTTTCTCTATTCTGTATCTCTCTCTCTCTCCTTTCTCTATTCTGTATCTCTCTCTCTCTCCTTTCTCTATTCTGTATCTCTCTCTCTCCTTTCTCTATTCTGTATCTCTCTCTCTTTCTCTATTCTGTTCTCTCTCTCTCTCTCTTCTCTATTCTGTATCTCTCTCTCTCTCTTTCTCTATTCTGTATCTCTCTCTCTCTCTCTCCTTTCTCTATTCTGTATCTCTCTCTCTCTCCTTTCTCTATTCTGTATCTCTCTCTCTCTCTATTCTTTCTCTATTCTGTCTCCTTTCTCTCTCTCTCTCTCTCTCTCCTTTCTCTATTCTGTCTCTCTCTCTCTCTCTCCTTTCTCTATTCTGTATCTCTCTCTCTCTCTCCTTTCTCTATTCTGTATCTCTCTCTCTCTCTCCTTTCTCTATTCTGTATCTCTCTCTCTCTCCTTTCTCTATTCTGTATCTCTCTTTTCTTTCACTCACTCCTGTGATCTTTCTCTCTACCCATTTCTCTCTCTCTCTCTCTCTCTACCCTCTTGCATTACAACTCTACATTTCATATCTCCCTTCTACTTGTAAAACAACTGACAAACTCAACCTTGTTCATCTTGTGATGATTTTACTTTGTACACCAGGACCTCATCAAATTCACCCTCATTCTCCTGTCAGTTTTCATACTTTACCCTCAGTCATTTTCTACTTAGTGACAATGATAAACTCAAGCAGTGATGACCTGTACAGCCACATGAACCAGTGCTATACAAATCCATTATTCTAAAACAGATGTCTCTTTGCATGTCTCTCAGTTTCTTCATAATCTAAGCATGTCTGTGTAGTCTTCTAAACGTACAACTCACAGCTGTTTTGACACTTGCAATGTGATGGGAATTTGCTTTTGTAAACGATAAGTACAATATATAAAGAGACACAACAAAAAGAAAAAGGACACAATTTTAGAAAACTAATAAAAGAAATAGAATTAAAAAAAAGATGACAATTAAGAAAAAACATTTAAAATTTATAACAGGATATGAAATGCAACACTGAACTATAAAGGTATATTGAATACAAAAAGATGTATTCCAAAAGCTAAGCAAAGTATTAAGAAATGGGAAAATTTTATTAGAAATAAAGAAAAGAGTGCTGAACTGTTATGTAATATTGGTCTTCTGATATGGCAATGAACGCTGGACAATCACAGATGAAGAAGAGGCTTAAGGCAGCAGAAATATGGTTCTACAGAAGGATACTGAGAATATTATAGACAGAGCACATACACAATGAAGAAATCTTCAAAAAAGAGGAACAAAACACTTATTACATATGTCTATTCCTGATTCTTTCTTGGATATATAAGGAGGAAGGAAGGCTTGGAGAATTTTATACTTACAGAATATATTAAAGGAACAAAGGAAGGCAATAGACTGATGAACTTGTGTAAATGGATGATGAAATAATGGATGGGAGGCTTGTCAAAGGGACAAATGTTGCTAAGGGCTACACTTGATAGGGGGTTATGGAAAGCCATGATCACCCACATCCTGAAGGGGTATGGGACATAGAAAAAGAGATGGAATAAAATGGAAGAACAAAATATATTAAATAACAGAAAAAGAATAGACAATAGAATGGTTAAAGAAAACAGTAAGAAAAAAAAACAAACTTTACTGATTTCTATCATAGAAAAAAAATACTTGAAGAAAGGAAAAGTGGGGGAAAAAATATTAAATTGCATATGATTAGAGGTCAAAAGTCAATAATTTTAGTCAAAGAAAAATAAAAAGTGAGACAGTGAATCTCATTTGAATACCAGATTGATTTCTTAATCTTGAGAATTTTAAAATCTTTTTTCCCTGGTCTACTTCTTCACTTTCATTGAATATTTGTCTTCTTTTTTTTTTTTTTTTCAATCTCATCTCCACCCCAAAGCATTGTCTGCTTTACTCTATTACTATTACTCTCTCTATCTCTCTCTCGTTCCAGATTTTCAATACTTATTTTTATGATCTTCAAAATTTTTTTTGTCTTTACTTGTCTTTATCTTGAATATTTTTTTTTAAAATTTATAGAGAGAAACTGAAAGAAAGAGTTCCTTTTCTTTTTCTATCTTTATAACGAACAGAAAGAATTCATGTAGAAAACCAGATTATTATCGATCTATGTGCATTATGTATGTTTGTACTAACGTCCTCATCTTTATCACCACATTTTGTCTATTGTGTCCACCAACTTCAGGTGTCTGTTGTTCCAGGTAACCAAGTAATTTGGTATGGAACCCTTTGTTTAATGTACACATGCAGATTGTTCCCATGCCATTGTCCATATCCTGGGAAACTGTATCTTGTTTTTGTTTTATTCTTTTAATATTGCTCAATTATTGCTAGTCCTGTTTCATAAGGAACTACAAAGGCCAGTGATTGAATTCAAAATTATTAGGCCACCAAATTCATGAATCAAAGTTGATCCTTTAGGTTATTTTTCCAAAAATACCTGAGGAAGGCTGGGGAATACAACTGCCAAAATGTTGTGATGATAATAATAACAAAGGTGAAAATATTAGTCGCATTGTAAGAAAAAAAAAAAAAAAAAAAAAAATAATGTAAATAATTGTTATATAGAAATAAAGTGTCGCTGCCGACACTTGAGTTTGAACATAGATCGCCAGTGAGCAAACACAGGCGATCACATTATTGATTTAAGTGGATCACTTGACCATAAATGAAATGTATAAGTAGAAAGTATTGTGATGACTAACAATCTCCATTCTATTTTAATTGCTATTACTATTCGGATCACTATTTCTACTCTATCCTCTATCACTATATGGACCGCTATTCTCTACTCTATTCCCTATACTATTTCTCTATTTGGATCACTATTCAAGCGAGTATTATCAAGAAAGTACTATTAATGCAAGTGATATTCGAAGACATCAGACACCAGTATTGTTCAACAGAGTTATTCGGTTGGTGCAAAAATAATGTTGTTTCTTGACATTCAACTTAACGTAAAAAAAACGACATTATTTTTGCACCAACCTAATACTATATTTTGTATCAGCAATTACAAAATCTCTACTACAATGAGCATTACAAAAGTGACAATGTGTATTCGTTGGCATCACAAAAAAATAATGATAAATCCTCATTCCCCAAAATTCAGAGATAAGGTGATAACAACAAAGATGAGGATATTAGAAATTACTAAAAGTCTTTTTTTTGTTTGTTTGTTTTTTTTTTTAACATGTCTCTTTATTTTTTTTTTTTTTTTTACTTCTGTCTTCACCCTTTGTCCCTGGGACTTTTTCCTCAACATTTTTTTTTTCCATAGGCTTATTTATGACCTCCTCCTCCTCCTCCTCCTCAGGTTTTAATGAAATATTCTTATGTCTTTCACAACCCTAAAATCTTTTTTTTGGCAAGCAGGTTTTTCACTTAACAAAGATAATCATTATTAAAGCAACTATTCTTGTTAAAGCCGTTAGAGTTTATTTTTTATTTTTTATTTTTTCAGAGGGACATGAAAGATTTAAGACTATCGACTTGACAGCTTTATCATGTATCCAAGAATATAATTTCTTCTTTTCTGATTGCTTCCTTTACGATGATGGCATTGATGACTAAATAGTCCAATTCTTGCATGGAAGGGCTGATGTTTGTTTGGTGGGGTGGACAAAATCAGAGAAGAAGAAAGTGCTGATGCTGTGAATTTGTTTAAGGTGTCACTTGCAAGGAAGTGACCTACACACTTGATTTCATAACCTTCCTCTGCAGCACACATGGAATGTGACATTCAGAATCCAGTTATGAAACTGTAAAGGACTGCCGTTAACTCTATTATAATTTCAAGTGGCACCTTCTGTAATATGTCCATCATGCATAGCCCTCTACATTTGCTTCAACTGTTGAGATCTGTTATAACCATCATCTGCATGTTCCAGTGCTGGTGTCTTTTGGTTGGTTGTACTTAGTCTGGGTTCTCGTCATGAATTCTAAACTCTTGGTAGGGCCACTGTTGGCAACTACCACTGTTATTTCCCTTTTATGAAGAACTTTTTCTTCATTGTTTTTAGATCTTATTCACCCTACTCTCACTTTTTTTATAGACTTACAAGACTTGTGCTCCCATTATTTTCCAATCTAGTGAGTCAGCCTACCAATAGGCTTCGTGTTGTTTCTTTATCTTCAATTATTATGTGAGACTTTGCAATATTGTTGCAGAAATCACCACTTTTGTTGCAAGGTGTGGACATATTTTTTTTCCTTTTTTCTTTTATAATTTCTTGATGGATCCTGATACATTTGTCCAGTATTGATAGACTCATGAGTTTGGACAAAAACAAACAAAAGAACATGGAACTTAAACAATTATAAATAAATATATTCAACCAACATGTTGCAAAAAGGAAAATGAGAAATGAAGTTGAAACTAACCTTCAGTATGTGTCTCTGCAGTAGAAAAATAAGAGAATGTCTTGTCACTGCTAAAGTGAAAAAAGAAAAAGGGGTGGTAATTCAATATCTTTCAGCTTGTGATTTTTATCAGGGGGCAGTAATCCAATAATATTGTGGTAGAGCAGCTCCATGATTTTTTACAATGGCCGATAAATTTGAGCAAATTGCTGGCATCAAATTTTGCATGAAGCACAGAAAATCTGCTACTGAGAAATTCAAAATACTTTATCAGGCTTTTGGTAAAAAATTCTTTAAGTTGAACATAAGACTTTCAGTGGCATACACATTTCAAGGCAATTAGTGTTCAGGACAACTGATCAGAAGCTGAATACCAGAAAATGTGAATTCAAAAGTTAATGAATTCATCCATGAGGTTTGTTTCTGAGCAATTTATCAGCTATCTCTAAGTCAAACAGGAGATCCTCATGGAAAACCTGAACATGCATTTCAGTACTGTAAAGTTTGGCTCTTGACATATACCTTAAGTTTCATGAGGAGGCAAACAACCAAAGTGATGGTAGTCAGTTTTGAATTGTATATCTATAATATTATTGGACACATGACCGAGTGGTTAGAATGTTCACTTTCTGAAGAGACCGGGGTTCAAATCCCACTATGGTCAACTTGTCATGAAGGTGAATTCTGGGGAAGGTGGTCCGAGTGTTTCCCACTTTTGGAAGGTGCCCAAAAGCCATACCACAGGTTGACCAAGCATTGTGAGTGAAATTGGTAGACGGATCTCTTTGGGAAGTCATTGCTGGTTGAGCTAGTATGAAGTCCCAAGTCATTGTGACCGAGGGTTCAAGCATGCTGGCCTTGTTCAGATCATGCTAGATAATGCACTTTCTCCCAGAAACTGTAACTAAGGTTCACTCAGCATAGTTGCAGTATGAAATACTGGTGGAGTGAACAAACACAAATGTGCCTGAGCAAGCGTCTGCAACAGGGATTAGCTAGCCACTCTAGTAGATGAACATCATCAGATATAAGTAGCCAGCCATTTAATATTATTTACCATTTTTTTTAAAGCCTAGTTCAGGAACTCATAGAATTGTAGTTCCTTTTCCTCTGCCTTTTTTAATTCACAAGTTCTCTATACAAACATCACATCTTTACTGTCAGATATCTGTATTGTATCATTTGTTTTCTAGTCCGAGACTATCTTCAAAATCTAACCAAAAGACATGCCCTTGGTCCATAATAATATTAATCATAATTTTGTTTCTCCTTGTTGCTTTGCTTTCCCTGTTTACAACCTTTATTTACATCCACTCTTCTTCATTAGAAAGTTTGAAAGTTAGTACTTGTCCAGGTTTAGGAAACTCAAACACTTTTGTGGGAAATGAATCTTTAAGACATTTAACCCTCTGCTTGTTGAGAGCTGCTTGTTGTTCCACCTCAATTATGTCCCCCTTCTTCAACGTCATTATTTGGTTCTGGGTAGATAATTTACTTTATACTAGGTCCTTTAGGATTAAATCTTTCATATAGAAGGATCAAAGTTTTTGTCATTATTTTCTTTTAATTTTTATCCCTTTTATTGGGTCACTGAAAAAGATGTATGCCTGACAAATGGCCAGAAAACAGTTTGTCAAGCTTCTAGTTCTACTGTAGTTTTTAAAGTCTTTTAAGCTAAGCAGAGTATTATTACAAGACAGGAGGATTTCTTTGGTAACAAAGAAAAGAGTACTGAGCTGCTATATGATATCTGTCCTCCTTTACGGCAGCGAATGTTCAACAGTCTCCTCAAAGATGAAGAACAGAGTCTAGGCAGCAGAGGTATAGTTCTACAGAAGGATGCTAAGGATATCATGGACCAAGCGTGTGAGCAATGAGGTGGTTTTAGAGAGGATGCAAACAAGGAGGAAGCTTATACTTAACTTAAGGAAAAGGCAGCTGAAATTTCTGGGACATGTAATGAGAAAGGACAGCTTGGAGAATCTGATACTTACAGGTCGAATAGAGGGAAAGAAAGAAAAGGGAAAACAAAGCCTGACATACCTAGTGGGCTTAAACAAGTGGATGACAGAACAGGGCCTGGAGGAAGTAGCAAAGGGACAAAACTTATTGAGAGCTACAAGGGATAGGGAGAAGTGGAGAGCCATGATCACCTATGTCATGAAGGAGCACATTAAAAGAAAGAATCTGAATTGCTGAAAATTTATTATCAGTGGAAATGACACTGGAATATCTTATGACCATCTTGAGTTTTTCTGACAAAGATTGAAGATTCTTATTTACCATGGCTCTAACTTTAATTTTCTTGTGATAAGTTAGCAATTTTCAAGGTTCTATGTACAAGTACGGGTTCTGGTACTTTTTTGTGGGGGTGCTAAGTAAGAAAATATATTCCATTTGCATTTTTGTGGCAATGGAAAGAAAATCTCTGCCCTCAAAAAAGAGTTTGTGTTTTACAAAAGAAAATGAACAAATAAAAATAAATAAATCGTAAATAATTACAGCCTTAAATATACCTCACACATGAAAATTTTTGTTTTGCTCCCAAACTATCACAAAATTTTTCTTGAATGTATTTTTTTTTGTTTTGTTCATGAGCAAGAGTGAAGTCATTTTATTAGGATCTGTACATTGGATTTTTTTTTTTTGCTTCTTGGATTTTTGACGGAGTTGTGAGTTCGATTTTTAACTATACTATTTCATGCCTTTTTGAGACCAGATTTGCAAAACTTTCTTGTTTTGGACATTATTCAACAGACTAACATTTCTCCCATCATGGCCATTATTATATCCATGATATATTAACACCTTAATACATGGATGGAATAGAATGGCTGAAAGAAAAGGAATGACAAACATGCTTTGCTCTCAAAAAATATTTTTTATATTGCTAGTCATACACAAAATTATATACACATATTTACACATATCCCTCACAGAAACTATAACATGTATACAACAACAAGCAGTGTGAAAAAAACTGAGATACAAGGTCTTGTAATATTGCTCAATGGGAATTCAGTCTGCTGGGGAATTCTTTTAAGTTTCTGGAGAAGCCTTATTTTTCCCAACTGGAAAATGGCAAACATGTGATGCAGCCATATTTATATTTCCCAACGGGAATTTGAGCAAACCAGATTTATCTTCTATGACTCTGGTGAGGACATATTTTCTGTGAATCAGAGACAGTTTCTATATTTCTCAATGACAAAATATTGCTATGGGCTTCTGTGCTGCCCACATGGCAGTAGGCCTGTTTAGCTTTGTCGATGCTAAAACAACTGTTCTTGATTCCAGGTGGCTAACTAAAAACTGCCTGCTTTCATTACTATGATGTCACTCAACAGCTGTCACATGACCTTCATGAGTTAATCTCAACCAAAAAGAGATAATTACTTTTCACATAGCTAATATTGTGTAAGAAAAGTGTCTAGTATTCTCTTCATACAGGTAGATTGATATGACAGAGTAGTTTAGCACTTTTCTTTGTTTCTAATGAAATGTTATTGTCCTAATATTTTGCTGTGTTTCTTGAAGATATCTTTTGCCATTCCTATGGGATTTCAAATCTGTATCTTTAATTTCTGTATCTGTCTGATTCTTATGTCTCCAATTCAAATCTGGTATCATTTGCTGTCTCTCTTGTTGATGATTATATATTCTATCTTCTTAGAATTAATAGTAAGTCATTTCTTCTTACTATCCTTTGCTACAGTGTCTAGGATTAGTGTAAAATAGGAATGGATAGTAAAAGCTCAATTGTTGAAGATTTTTCTGTAAATAGAATTCTCTTAGAATAAAAAAAAAGTTTCCAAGTGAACTTTCTACATCTTGGTACTTGTTTGCATCATTTCCACAATATTTACCGCTGCAGAAATATTTTGCGTGGCTGCAAGTGGTACCAAGATGACAAAAATAAAGAACTGGCTCAGAGGGAAAAAGATAGTTGAATGTAAGCATAGTACTGAATTTTTACTGTTGAATTTGCTAGTTGTAACCATAAGTTAGTTCTATGCTAATAGCACTTGTTGTTTGTGGAAGTCTCTTCTGGCTTCCCACTCTCTTGTCAACTTTGATTTTCAAAAATTTAAATACAATGTCAATCATCATCTGTCTTCTTGAATCTTGTTCTTTTATTATCTGCTCTTTTTCTTTCCCTCTCAATAACCCCTTGCATTTCAGTGATATTTTTTTTTTTTGGTTTTTTTATTGCCTTGCCTTGAGTGAAATGATTCAACAAAAAAATGTTGAAAAAAAGAGGGAGTGAAAAAGGAAAGAAATGACTGTATGAGAGGGAGAGGTTTTAAATAAATTAGAGAGGTACAGGAGAGATAGAGAGAAAAATGTTGGAAGAATTAATACAGGGGTATGGGTGGAAAAAGAACTGGTGGGAGAAAATGAAAAAAAAAAAAAAGACTAAAAATGCTGGGGGGGGGGGGGGAGATTAAAGTAAAGAATACGTTAAAAAATAATGTGAATGAAGAGAGAAATTGAATAAAAATTTCAAGTGCATCTTTTCATCCTTGCAAAATGCTTAAGAATTCCGTTTTATTTGTATATCTTGTAAAACACATGATATTTCTTATTCTTCAAGGACTTTTATCGCATATTATGGCATGGATTTTGTTGGATGTGCTGTGAGAATTGTTAAATTGCGAAATCATAAACTATTTAGAGTAAAAGTATAGGCTTTATATCCAGAAACAATACAAGGGTCTTGTGCCCCCCCCCATTCTATGATACAGACCCCCTCTGAATCTATGATTCAGAAGCCTCCTACTCTACTACATCTCAATTTTCATAAGGTAGTATCTATATAAAATACAAATTTTATTGTAACCTAATTATGTAGAATAATGGATTACAGGTAATATTAGGTGAACAATTTAACTAGAAAAACTGAAAATAAATACAATGTATCTAAATACAAATTAGAGACATGTCATGGGCAATCATTCCATCTTAAATAAATCAACAATGTTTTGCGTCACTTTTTAATATCAACTTGAGATTTTTCTTGTTAAAATGTTGAATAATTTTAACTATTAATAATTATTGATAAAAATAGTGAATTTTATATAGGATTTTTTTGAGACTTAGCATAAGCAAAACAAATTCATGGATTTGAATAAAATTTACAGATTTAGACAACTCCAGAATGGTGTCAAAATCAGCAAAAAATTTCATCCTTTAATAGCCAGTGTTTAATTTGTAACGTATATAAATGTAGGTAGAAAAAAAAAATGTTGATAAGATCACGAGGTATTGCCTGGGACTGCCAATCAGCACCTCCACCAGGATAGGACACACTGACTGTTTATACCTATTTTTAAGTTTTCTAAAATTAGCCTTGTTATACTTGATAATACTGGATTGCTGTCAGAAGAATATATTGTAGCGGTTGTTTACATAACACCACACCCACAAAATACTCAATAGCCATTGGATAGAAAATAAGCACTATTTTCTATAAGACAATTTATGCATTGCATGAGCTACATCAAATTTTTTGATGTTTACTTTGCCAAACCTGGTTTAAAAAAAAAAAAAAAAAAAATCAATGATTGGTTGATTTTTGACCAATAATATAACACTCCTTTCAATATTTTTCCTGCTCTTGTTCCTGGAGCCTATTCAGAAAGTATAAATAACACGAAAATCAAAGAAAAGAACAGTAGTAGAACAGTAAATCTCCAGAGCTCAACCATGTATGTGAATTCTCATTCTTCTACTCACACACACAGACACAAAATTACAATTGCACTTTGCTGTGATCTGTCTGTCCAAAAAGCCAAGTAACCAACTCAGAATTCTCTCATTCTTTTGTACAACTTTCTCATACTTAAACTCAGTTATCACATATTGCTGAACTTTGAACATTTTAAACAAGAAAGTTCTTTTAATACATATTTACAATCTCACATCAGTACAAGGGGAACAACTTCTTCTTTCTTAACTTTGTTTCGCCAAACACAATTGTTGCACTCGCTTGTTTTTCAATACATGTTATTGTTGATTACTGAATAATCTCTTGTTATTCCTTCTTTGTAAAATTTGAATGTGTATGCTAATCAAAAACACAACCTTCACCAAAGCCTTAAAAATTTTATACCAAATCTCATTAGCACACCACAATATATTCAGTGTAAAAAAAAAAAAAAAAAAAGTGAACGCTGTAGAACCATATTTACTTCAAGTCTTTTTCTCATCATTCAGGATACTGTCCAGCATTCACTGCTATATAAGAGGACTAATGTTATGTAATAGTTCAGTACCCCTTTCTTTGTTTCTAATGAAATGTTTCAATTTCTTAATACTTTGCTTAGGTTTTGGATGGCATTATCGCTATCCCAATGCACTTTAGATTTCTTTTTTTTTCTTTTTTTTTTTTTTTACTTGCTTGATTTTGGTATCTCCAATTTGTAGTCTGCATGTTAGACAGTTCATTTTGCTAACAACCATGCATCCTATCTTGTAATTGATGTTTAGTTCTTTCTTTTCACTTTCCTTCACTACATTCTGTAGGAGTTTCCTTTCTGTATCTGATGTCAACCCTGTATCATCTGTATATCTTATGTTCTTAAAATTGTAGCTGCCAATAATGAATCCTGATAGGACTTCTAATTTTCTCAGAATTGCCTCATCGTATAGGTTGAATAAGTTCACTGAAAAAAGACATCCTTGTCTTACACCCCTTTCTATTTTTGTATATTTAAGGAACTCCTTTTCTATCAGTATGCATGTGGTTTGCTGTCAGTGTAGGTTCTGGATTATTATATCCTTCCCAAATATGTCAAGGTTACCTAGCAGTTAAAAAGGTTCTGTGTTACATACTTTATCAAATTCTTTTACATAAGTACACATTCTTCTGCATTTGCTCTTTCCAATATCATTCTGAGCATAAATATTGCATTCCTTGTTCCAGTGTCTAAAAACCTGCACTGTTCTTGTCCTATTTCTGGTTTGATTCTGCTGCAATCTATTCATCAGAATTTGGATAAGTTTTGTCATATGGCTCATTGTCTGATGGAGTTCATATTCATTTGCACCTGGCTTCTTAAGCAGTGCTATGAAAATAGATTTACTTAAGTTGTCATGTCAACCTGGAAGTTTCCATCTCAAGAGTCAGGAGTCGAATGACCAAAATGTCATTTATGCATAGGCTCAGAGTGGCATTTCTGGTAGCACTGACAGCATTTCCCTCACCTTTTTGAGGGACTTTTTTTGCAAGCCAGCACCTGCTTAAGGAAAGTTATATATACAAACCATAAAGCAAATAAGAATGGACTACACATTGTCAACATAACTGATTCACTGATCCATTGTAAGATTTCATGATTCTCTGATGTATATTCAACAACAAATCCAAGGTATGAACTTTACCCCTTTCAAGGGGTTTTATTAAACACACCTCAATGTGTTTTTTGTCTTGGAACTTTACAATTTTTATGGCTTTATTGAACACACCTAAATATGTGTACATAACTTTCCACTTTCAAAGGGTTTTTATTAAAAACACCTAAATATATTTGCTATTTTTCCTTTTAAATGTGTATATGTGAACTTACCCTTCTTTTCAAGGCTTTTATTATATTTACCACACGATGTATAAAATACCCAAATAAATGATGAACAAATCCTTTTCTTGTTCATTTTAAATTCACTTGTTTGAATGTCTTGCTTAATCATTGTGTTGTAAGTTGGGACAGCATGTGGAATAATTAATGATCGCTGTCACTATCTTATACGCCTTAGCAACAAGAACTAAATGCTTTCTATGCTAAAGAGGCGTAGGCAATTTCTCCATCCTCCTTCTATTTCATCCCAAGTCCTTCACTTTGATTGTTTAGACTTTGATACTTATAATCATTAATTTTAATTATTACTCAAAATTTTTGGGTCACAGGGATTCTTCAACCCAAACCCCATTCTCAGTCAGACATTCACCAGGTGTCCCCACGACAGCTTTCTTAGCAGTTTCAACCCATGACACTCAAGTTGGTTGTTCTGCTCTTATCTAAAGAAATTTCATTTCTTTAGGATTTACCCTTTCCTTCTTTTTTTTTGACAAGGCAGAGAAATCAATTCTATAACTGCACTTTTGTTTCTAGAAAACCTTAAAAATATTATCAGTTCACTTCTTGTTGGCAAAATCTCTCAACCTAGCTTTGTCCATAAAATCCAGAAATTTACCAGATGGCTTTCAAGTATACAAAGAATCAGAGGCCATCATTTTCTTTATCTTTGTGACTGAATTCCCTTCTTGGGTTATGTTCTAACCCCCACTTCAAATAACAATTATCAATCAGCAGCTCCATTTTGGCCTTGTCCAAGTAAAAGTCTCTCACCATCCCACATGGGTTTAAATTATCCAGATGTCTTTTTTTGGCAAGATTCCTCAAAATAATAAAGCCATTTTACTTCAAGTCAGCCCATTACCCTTTTTTATGGTTTATTCACAGAATAAAACAAACTTTCTGAATTTTAATAAAATCCTGCTTTGTCTCTTGGTATGTTTATCTGGCTGTCTCTTAACTCTTCCAGTGTCTTATAGTGCTAAAATATTATACATATAGATATAAAGAATTATCATTAAAACCATTTCTTCTTTCTTTTCTCATCATCAGAAACTTTTTTTTATGCCTTGTCTTTTCAAGACATGGCTGATCATAACTTTCCACAACTTCCTATCCTTTTTAGTTCTTAGCAATGTTTCTTTTTCTTTACTTTTTTTTTTACTATCCCACCCACTTTGTTCTAGGTTACTTGCTATTTCTGTCTGAAATATATCCTGAGAGTGTCAAATTCTCCAAGCCCTCTTTCCTCATTATGTCTCAGAAATTTAAATTATTACTTTCAAATTCGAAATTGCATTCTTTTTATTTACATTTTCCTTAAAACTTCCTCACATCCTCATTACTTGCATGTTTTGTCCATGGTATTTTCAGCATCCTTCTGTAGAATCAACCTGTTACCTCATTTTTCCTGTGTGGAAATTGTCCAGCTAGTTTGTGTCAAAATTTTAGGAAACTGAAATAGTTAAAAATAATTTGTTGAAACATCAGCTGCTTTTTTTTTTTTTGAAAATATTCGAGACACTCTGGTATTTATGTAAATGCAAGAGTTGAATAGGAAAAGGAAAACCGTAAATAACTTGGTGCCTATATATATATATATATATATATATATATGCACACACATAACCAGACCAAGGGTTATTGATAAGTTCTGTCCCACCCACTTCCACAAATTAGTATTTCAATGACCAAACATCATAATACTGATTTTGGTAAGTGGGTTGGTTTGATAGCTTTTCAGCACTCACTACTGTGTGTGTATATGTATATATATATATATATATATATATAAAAGCAGAAATCTATAAGATGACCTTCAATATGGCTACCAGCCAAACATCCTTTCCTCATATCTGTTTGTATTTAGTTTATTTGCTGCTCAAATCATCTGCCAGTTTTTATAAACTCTCTATACTAAAAATAAAATATGGGAAAAAAATGTAATATTCTCAGAATGATTGATTGACAGGTTGATCTATATTTTTTTTTTGTCATCTCTTCGCTTCTCTCTACATAATTTTCTCTTTCTTTTATTCTTCCAATAAACTCTTCTTTTTTTTTCATGTATAACTCAGAATGGATTATTAGCTGAGTTGTCCTAACTTTATAATTGGAAACAAATGTAGCAGTCTTGGCACAGATATGCACAAAGTTTTCTCCCAGCATTTATTGCAGACTACTATTTCTGATCAATAGTCTTTGTCGTTGACACTGCAACAGACAAGGCTATTTTCAATGTTCAGAATCAGTAAGTCAAAGAGAAGAATAGGTAGGAATGTCTGAGGTAGTTTTTGTTATCTTGTTTCTCAAGCAATTCTAACACATTATGAATCTAACTCCAAAAACACTTTAACAAAAATTTGAAATGATTTTAATATTTGGATGATTATTTTTATCATCCTTTGTTTTAAAGTGTTTACTCTCAGTAGTTGTTGAATCTTTAAGAGCATCATTTTCTTCTTTTTAAAATCAATTCACTCCAAGGGAGGCAATAATGCCACTAATATGTAAGGGGCTCCTGAAAGTGAAATAGTATGAAAAGATTTTAGAAAGAACCAGAAACCCTATCCTAAACAGAGAACAAGGGATAAACCTATACTCCTGCTCCAAACACAACAAATTGTGTGAAGTGTTGCATAGGATCTTGAACTGACGTTCTGGATTTTTCTAAGATTTGTATATGTTCCATCCAGTCGTCTTTCAAGACGAGCAGATAATGTCCAAGTTTCTGGTGGCATTACTGGAATCCTGTCTCACTAAATGATGAATGTCTGTAAATTAGTAGATTAGTAATTAGTAGAAGGTATTTCCCAAAAGGTAACTTTTCTTTGTTCTGGGATGGTTTCACAGTGGAGGCTTGTATTTGTAGTCAGTCGGTCCTAAAATAGGTTCGACGTACAAAACGTTAGGAACTTGATATAATAAGTAATGACAGAGAGTAATCTAGTTGCAGTCGCTGATACTTTAGTATCCGACTAATGGTTGTCCGGCATCGACTGACTGACCCACTGAGTGACTGACTCATTACTCTTACTACTCCTACTTATTATAGGTGGGAGAGTCTATTGACTATAGATTAGTGTTTCACTATACCTTTTTTTTAAAAATCAGGCTGTATTGTTTGACACCATCTCAAAATCTGATATTACAGTTATGCCTGGTTTAGATATCAAATTTTAAGATATTTTATTCGTTTACTAGAAATGTCACCTTAGGGTAATGTTACAAGTAGATATATCCATTTTCAGGTTTGAAACTAAACTACTGAACTTATTGATTGTTCTTGTTAATTTATTTCCATCTCAAATTTAACTAATATATTTTAATTAATCTTTCTCTGACACACTATAGACTGAAAAAGTAATTTAAACAATTTATAAATTTGTATAAATGTAAATTTTTTTTTTCACATGTTTGATTGGGTTTGGATTTTAGTTTAATGACATAAAATCCCCTTTAAAGTCTTTGATGTAAAATTGAAGACAATGAGAATTTGGTTAAACTAATTTGTTATGTTCAAGTCATATAGGAAATAATATTCTATAAAATTACATTAAAGTTCAATTTCCTTTTATACCGAAGAGTGATGAGTTTTTTTTTTTTTAACCAACTCTTCTTAATTAATGCGAGAGAGAAAGGGGAGAGAGAGAGCTAAGGATTTACAAATACTTTCATGGTAACTACTCCGATGAGCTGCTTTCACTGGTTCCCAAACTCTATGAATTTAAGCGTTCTACTAGGCTGGCATCTTGCTCACACCCTTTCACTGTTGAAACTATTATATGTAGCCATCTCTTCTACTCCAATAGCTTCATGTCTTGCACCTCTCACCTGTGGAACTCCCTCCCCTTTTCCTGTTTCCCCTGATAGCTATAATCTCCAACTATTCAAATGTAATGTCAATCAACATCTCCAGATGCCTTGATCTATCCCCTATCCTTCTCTTCATCCTTTCCTCTATTACTCCTCTTTGCTCTCGCTACAACTCTCTGTAACCCTTTGCATGCTAGTGGCTTCCTGCCTTGCTTGGGGTGAAACGCTTAAAAAAAATAAAAATAAATAAAAAGATGTAGGAAAGAGAGAGTGATAGGATAATAGGAAGGTTGAGAGGGAGCAGGCAAGCAAAAAAAAAAAAAAAATGATAATAAAGAAAGCAAAAGAATGAGAAGGAGGGATTTCTATTTGCACTCAGTGTTCAATAAAAAAAAGTTTCAAGGTGAATTTAAGAGCAACTCTCATTGATTCTCAAATAAAGAAAACCGATACCTGCTGCTCGATCTTAGACGCAGTAGGAATATGACACAATTTCCAAGTTTTTTCATGCCCGATAGATAATTGCAGGAACCAACACTGCTATAACCTCTGGGAATTTTTCTTTTCTTCTATTGAGGAATAGTCATCAATATATTTATTTATATTGATACTATTCAAAATAGTAATTGATACTGAGTAAATGTTACTTAATTGATTACTGCTACTAACTTTGGTCACTTTTCTACTAACAGAGTAAATATTTCTGTTAAAAAGAAAGGAAATGATTTAACACTAATATTTTTTCAGTTGTTGTCCCAACAAGTTTCAAGAATTTTTACATTGAAAATTATCAATTAAAATACATGAAATAGCAATGGGCAGCAATTCATTCAATTATGATAGTGTGTGTGTATATATATATATATATATATATATATATATATATAATGACCCAAAAACTTTTGGGTCAGAGATTGGAAATTATGTCCTGTTGTGTATACATACTAAAAAGTTCCTTTTGAGTTTATATGAAGTGGGATGAAAACAAAGTATGTATATTTCATTTACCCCCACAATATATTTCCTATACACTTGCTTTTCCTCTCCTCAGCTTCTACCAGACCTCACATTGTGTGCTTATTCATTTACATTTTTTTTTAAATATAACATTCAAAAATTTTTAAAACAAAATAAAGTTTTAGGAAATCAATTGACTGAAATCACTTGAAGATACCAAAACTTTGAAACCAAGGTAGTGGAATTGGCTGATCTCCTAATCATATATATATATATATATAGTGTATACATCCAAAAACACACTAAAAAAAAAAAAAATGAGCATACATGATGAAAAAATGTCCAAAACTTAGAACAATGACTGTGACAATATATATATTTTTTTTTTTTAGAAAAAAAAAAAAAACAAGGATTTTTTTTTTTTTCCATCTATTTTAGAATTTTTCAAAATTTTGATTAAAAATCTTGTTTCTCTAGTGTCAATGGGTGCAATAGTTAGATGTTTTTGGATTTAATAAAACTTACGGGACAAATGAACAAAATTATATTTTTAAATTTTCTTATTTTAGAAAATCATTGTAAATATTATTTATTTTGATTTTTCACCCCCACCCTTATTTAATTTTATGAAATTTTTAAACAATTCTTTTTTTATAGCACTTAATGCTTATATCAGTTATAAAGACTTGTCCAAGGAGAATTTAAATCAAATGTTTTTGGTGAAAGTTACAGAAAATCTGCTCTGAATCATTAAATGAAAAGTGTAATAAAACTAAAACATTATTTGATTAGAAATGCTTCTCACTGCTTTTACAAATAAAATATATTATAGATACTGTTATCATAAAAAAAATTTTAATGAATAATTAATTTTTACAAGAATGGTTTTAATTTTTTTAAATCTTAGAATTTTAAGATGGAAATATTATAAATCATTCTAGATTTATAATATTTCCATCTTAAAATTCTGTATTTGTAACAATCAAGTGATATTGCTGTTCAATAAAAACTATATTTACTTACTATAAATAGAAAAGCTTACTGAAATTCAGCACAGCACCCCATATTTTAAAAAGAATTTTGATTTTTTTTTTTCTCAGAAAAGTATGCTTTATTTTTGAAAGATATTTTAATAAAGAGAATTATGCTGTGCTAACATATTTGTCAATATGAACGATTTTGATAATTTTACTGATAATAAAAAGAAAAAAAATGTGTGTGTGTATTCAAATGTTAGTGGATGCTCATGTTTGAAATAGATGCTCCAATTTTCTTTTAAACAGTATGTTTAAAATAAAATGGGGCATTTATTTCAAACACATCTATCCAGTTTGAAATAATAAAAATGTCTGATTAAAAATAAATGTATTAATTCTTATAAAGTACAATTGATAATGTCTTGAATTCAGAAGGGACACTACAGATTATATTAACATTTGTTTAACAAGTCAAATAATGTATGAGAAAATCACTCAAAAATAAAAATACCAGAATTTCTTTCTTCTTGGGATATCTGTTGATAATTGTATTATTTTGTCCCTGTGATAACAGTTTTTGTTTCCGCTGGATCATTACTTAACTTCCTGATCCAGGGCTGAACCCATAACCACTAGATGACAGTAAAAGTGATTTATAAAAAAATAAAAATAAAAAAATAAAATAATCATGTTAATGCAAGGTTAGATGAATATGGCGGGTAGGGTAGAAAAGACGAAAACTGGTCAAAGATCTTTCATGTGTTATTTTAATCTTGCTGTATGTGGCCTTGCATTGTCAAGGAAAAGAAAAAATAATTTTAAAATAATCCCAACATTATCAACATTAAATGTCTATGGAGAGATAAAACTTGGTTTAAGTACAGCTTTAAACCGAATGACAGACAAGCTGAGTTCTTTAAGTTCCATTATTTATTTTTGACCTTTTCACTTGCAAGTAGAATCTGAAAGAACAGAAATGAGCAATCTTTTTGTAATTTCTCTCCCTGACAATGATTATTATTACGTTCATTATCACTTATCTTGGCTTTTTATTCTGCTTACAGCTGTCTGGAGCCGCCATCCTATGTGTTGGTGTATGGATGGTTGTTGACCCGAATATTGTCAACCGGTTCGAGATAACTATAGACACGGAAGACCCTTACTTCAGGACTTCATCTTACATCCTCATTGCCTTTGGAGTATTTGTCTTCTTGGTTGGATTCTGTGGATGCTGTGGGGCGATCAGAAAAAGCAGATGTCTTCTTGGATTTGTGAGTATAATGGAAATTTTCTTTATAAGTTTCTTTTCTAAAAAAAAGAGCCTCTTTGCAAGCAAGAAAATCTTCTGACATAATTTTGTATAGTAATAATAAGTAGTTTCAAAGAGAGTATGGTAACCCCTACCACCTTGTGTACAGGAAGATATGTTCCAAGATCCATAGCAGATCCCTAAAACTGCAGATATTACTAAATCTCACAGACAATGTGGACATAGAAATCAACACTGCAGCAAGTGTTGATTTCTATGTCTACAATATTAATATTTGCTAAAACTCTTATATTGAGCCCTCCTCTCTATGAATATAGCAAATTTTAAGCAGTTATATACCCTAGTAGTCACAAAACCTAAGTAGATCTATTTTGATAGCTCTGCTTAAGAAGCCAGAGGCAAACAAATGTGAACATCAAACAATCAGTTTAATGAGCCATGTAACAAAACCTATCATCCAAATTCTGATGAATAGAACACATGGCAGAATTAGACCAGAAATAGGACAAGAACAATGGTGTTTCATTAAAGACACTGGAACAAGGAATGCAATAGTTATGCTCAGAATGATATCAAATACAAATGCAGAAGTATATATGCCAATGTTTTATAGATAATGCAAACGTCTTTGATAAAGTATGTCACAAAGAACTATCCTAGGTAAGCTTGATTTATTAAGGGAAGGATATTAGAGTAATTGAGAAGTTCTACTGGTAGCAAACCACTTATGGAGAGAAAATGAATTCAGTATATACAAAAATACAATGGGGTATAAAGGTAAGAATGTGTTTCTTTGGTTTGTTTTGTTTAACAGCATATCAACCACAATGGGTTATTTAATGCCCACAAGATTTTTATTTCTGGTAATATTTTCTTTTTTCAAATATTTACTGCTGATACTAATTTTTTTTTTTTTTTTAAAGTATTTCTGGTATTAAAATCTATTTTTACACTTTCATAATGTTTTGAGTCAGGTTGTGGGGTCAACTATTTGCCCATAGCTGGGACCCTAACAGGTGCTACCACCCCGGGTCAGGGTGGACCTGGGAACACCAGCAATTAAGAGGTTGTTCCACGCCCCTCAAAATCTCCTGATCAGAGGCCTTGCTGTTGGACATAGTTTATCGTCTTACCCAGGACACAAGAATGTGTTAGATTTATTCAACTTATACAGTGAGATGATCCTGAGAGAATAAGTCCTACCAGGATTCATTATTAACAGTCATAATCTTAACAATATAAGATATGCCAATGACACAGCATTGATAGCAGATACTAAAAAGAAACTACAGGAACTCTTAGAAAAGACATGATGAACAGCCCAAGATGCAAACAACGAATTGGAGATCCCAAAATCAAACAAGTAAAAGATTATAAATATCCAGGAAGTGTTTTAACAGAGGACAGAAAATACTACACTGAAATCCTGAAGGTGCATTTGGATAGTGAAAGATGTCTTCCAATATCTAAGCAAAGTATTAACATATTGGAAAATTTTGTTATAAACAAAAAGAACTGAACTATTATGTAATATCAGTCATCCTATAAGGCAGTGAATGCTGGACAATCTCTTTCCTTCTCCCGTACCCATAATCTTTAATATTCAGCTTGAAGGCACTTGGGTAAAAATAAAGGCTTTCCCAGTAATATAAGAAGAGTGGTCTGCAGACTTAGTGAATATATTTCAGGTTTCCTTGTGGTATTAGTATGTGTGTGCCATATAATAGATAATGGCTCAGAATGAGAAATTGGAGAGCTGAGTTCAAATCTCATTTGGGTTTGTTACATTCACTTATGGGCAAATACATAAAAGGTATAAATCTATTTCAGCTATGGATTAAATAGTATAACTTGTATATGGAAAAACTATTGTTATTCTCAGAAAGAAAAAAAATATATCCTTACAATCCAAAATATGATTCAGCTTTAAAATAAGCCCAAATGGTTTGAAACAAATCAATCTTATGGTATTTTTCTGTGTAATTTTTCTATTGTGTGGGATGAAAATTTCAACCAGCAAAAAAAAAAAAAAGAAAAAAAAAAAGAAGCCCTCTGTATCATTTGTTGCTGGGAGACAAAATCTGATTGATTTATCACTATCAGTGATATCCTGGTTCCTAGAGAAAGGTTGAAGTACAATAATAGCTTAATGGCTCTTGTCTGCCATTTGCATTATTCACATGCTCTGAAAACTATATAAAAGCAAACCATTTCTGGTGATTGAAGCATATTTTCTTTCTTTCTTTTTTAAAGCAAGTGATATGTGAGAAATGTTATGTTGGGATTAACTTTGTATTTAAAATTGTTTAAACCCATGTCTTATCAATCATACAATCAATATAAAACTTTCTCTATATTCATACATTATATCCTTACACTTACTGGTTGTGGCATTTAGCTGGATTGTTGAGCCAGCTCATATTCATTTGGATGTTTAGGATAGTCAGAGTTTCAGTGGGAATTTGGATTCATAAGCAATTCACTTTTAGGATAGTATGATCCAGTTTAAATTCAGATTGGTTGCCACCCTAAGCTATAGGACCCAGTCTATTTTACCCATAGCTGTGGTGGGAGAAGAGATAGATTCATACCTTTCCCAAGGGTATTAGCATATAAGTGAATATAATAAACTTGATTGGAATCTGAACTTCGCTTTCCAATTCCTCGATCCAAGCTGTTAACCATTACTCCACCAGGTCTCCATACATGATCATTATTCTATAGATTATGTAATCAATGTATGTCAGGGTCAGCTCAAGGTACTGGCAACTTGGGCAGTCACCCAGGGTGCCATCAAGTCCGAGAGCATCATTATGCCACAATGTTATGTGTTTGGAATCTTCCAAAACAAAAGCTTATAAAAACATACTTGCGGTCATCCAAGATATTAAATTATTTGGTTAATTTTGTCAATATAAAATGATCTTGTAAAGATTTGCAAATCTAAAGGCTAGAAAAAAATGTTCTAAGTAGAATAATTAATGTTTTCTTTAGCTTGTATTAAGTTGTATATTATAATAAACTTGTGTCGTAACTGAGTTATCAAAAACAACGGTAGTAAACCGGAATTGGTTTAACAAGTTTATTACCTTTTGATACAGGGAAATAATGTAGAACAGAAACTAAGGGATAAAATGTTTAGCTGTAAATGACTAACTTTTTTTCAGCAAAGGCTACTGCTGCTGCTCCTGATACTCCTCTTGATGTAGGAGTATTTTTATATCATTCATCTGATGGCAGTCCAGAAAATGTAGGGAAATATTCTCCCTCAAAATATTAAACCTAAATGGCAAACAAGGGATAAACTTCTACTCCTGTTCAAAAGACTATATATAGATTGAGTGCATATGCAAGTCTATCAGAAGAAAAACTATAATATATATATATATATATTTTTAATCAACTCACCCCCAGCAAGTTGATAATGTCACTAAAACTGAATGAGAATGTCGGGACTTTAGGAGAAGAAAAAGGAAACTCAATTGTAGTGAGGGAGAATATTTCCTTACAAACTGTTATAACTGAGTTATCATAAATAACAGTAGAAAACCAGAATTGGTTTAACAACAAATTTATTACCTTTTGGTACAAGGAAACGTAATGTAGAATAGAAACTAGGGAAGAGAATGTAAAGCCGTAAATGATTAAATGTTTTCAGCAAAAGCTACTGCTGCTCTTCTTGATATAGGAGTATTTTCTCTGGGTTTTGTCCGACAGCTGAGTCTGAACTTGTCGGGAAATAATCTACCTCACAACAACTTGTGAATACATTTTCAGTTTTCTGCTTGTGAAAATTTAAAAAGATTATACTTGTAAGGGTGCCGATGTTCAGCTTGCCTGGGGTGCTAGCAACCCTCTGGCCATCACTAAATGTATTTGTATTCAATTCTGTATATCAAGTCTGATTTTAGAGTCACATTTGAATTGATTTATTACTATGTATAGTTGTGCATAAGCTGCTTTGAATATAAGACCACTCCCTTATTTCATGTCAAGAAATGGGCAAAAATCCAAACTGATATCTATAAGCCAAGACAACTAATCAACAATGCGTTTTTTGTAAATTCCCTTGAATAGAGAATACCTTATGAAGTTTTAATCTGTTGATACCTAAAAACTTTAAGTGATCATTTGGAGCCTAGTTTGTGTTTCACAATTCCATTACACAAAGATCCCCCCTCCACCATTTCATCTGTTTTATAAAGTTTCAACAAGTTTCTCAAACTTTTAACTACTTTCTTATTGCCGACATCAATGACACCATCTTCTGAATGTAACAGAACTTTATTTAACATACTCATATAGTTCTAAGGTATTTGAAGCATGAGTTTCATTTAATTTGTATGTTCAACTTTTGGAATAAATCCATGATAATGGAGTATTTTTTATAAATATAAATCAATTGGAACATTTAACAAATGAAAATGAATTAAGAAACTGGCTGCTTACACACCAGGAGAAATTTAAAATAAAAGACTGCAAATATGCTGAGCAGACCTTAGTTACAGTTTCTGGTGGAGAGCACAATCTGTTGTCATCATCAGTTGAGCAAATCCAATACTTTCAAACTCTCGGTCATGATGACTTGTGACTTCATGCTAGTACAATGATTCAGCCAACATGTGATATGGTTTTCATGTACTGTTGATTGATATTGCCTTTCCCCCATGTTGATAAGTAGTAGACATTTCCTTGACAATTTGGCCACAGTGAGACTTGCACCCAAGCCTTCAGGTCACAATACTAATGTTATAACTATTCAGCCATATGTGTGTATAACAAAGAAAGAAATATATAAGAATATTTTAAAAATGATTACCGTTAGTTTTTTTTCCTGTTCATATATGATAAAATATAGTTTTAAGTTATGCTACATTTATGGGTTAAATTAATTTACAACTGAATAGGTTTTAAATATGTCATTATTTGTTGATAATTATTTTCTCAGATTTCTTTTGTAACCATTAATAGCCATCACAGATTGCATCCTTCAGTTTCAAACTCACCTTTGCCACTATATATATATATATATATATATATATATATATATATATATATATATATTATAACACCAAGGAATAAGTAAATTTTTGATGGCATTTTAACTAAAAACTAAAACAACTAGTTTCAACCCAGATCTTAAGTTTATTTTCTGGGTATATCTTAGAGGACTAGAAGGAGGGAATGAGGTAAAATAATAAAAAAAACAACAACAACAAAATATATATATATATATATATATATATATATATATATTAGTTTTAAGGTATGCTATATGTATGGGTTAAAGTGCTCAATATCAAGGATAAAGTGTATGTAAATATAAAAGTGGACACTGAAGTCCCACACCGAGAGGCGACAGTCTGTTTCATGGCCTGCCAATTGTGTTTAGCATGAATCAGATTGTTGCCTCTGGGTGCTGACTTCAATGTCCCTTATATATATATATATATATATATATATATATATTTTTTTTTTTTTTTTTTCTTAGACATTTTTTGTTTCAGAAATTTTGCTGATGCATAGATCATGTAGTGATTTGGGGAAATCGATCAGGTAGAGAACTTTTCAGCACCCCCTCATATATCCTTATGGACTTATTATTAAAAAGTGAACACATATTTGCATGTACACACACAAAGTTCATTTTTTAATAAATTAATCATGAATGCATTGAGAACTGAAGAAAGTGCAGTTTGCTCTTTTCATTTCTGCATTAAAAAAGAAACTGAAGCTCACATCCACTTGTTGCCTGCACACTGTCCATGGCAACAGCAATGATGATGTGGGTCAGGGACAATAAATCATTCAGAGAAAGTATTATCTTGTGTTGATGGATAACAAGCATCCTTTTTAACAAATAAACAACAACATCATCTTTATTGTCCTTCTTGTGGAGAAGAGCCATTATAAAAGCAGCCATTTTCAGATCCTAGAACCATAAGAGCTGTATCATTTGATAGGAAATCCTTTTCACTTTGATAACAATGCCATCAGTCTTCCATCATCTCTCACTTGTTTATAACCTGTTGGTCAATACTAATTAATATTTTTGTGTTTGTCTAAGTCTCATGAAAATTAATACCACAGAAGTATCATTGGTATAATTTTATAAAAAGCAAATAAATATAAACTAATTTTAATTAACCTGATTGGGTTTCCAGTCCTTCTACAATCTTGCATCCATAAAGAAATACATAAATATGATAAAAAATTAATTATACTCTCATCGTGTCATGTCCATAAAAAATAAATTAAAATTATAATAAAAGAACAATTATAATTATCATAAATTCATTCATTCTAAACCAATGAGAATCAACCCCACTTTTCTCCTCTATACACACAAACATGTGCCATTCTCACTATTGGACAAACAGTCCACATAGACAGGTTGTTATTTTCAGGCCATAATATTAATATTTATCTTTTAACACACAACAAAAATTTGAGATAAGAAAATCCCAAACACTTCTTGTATTTTCCAACTAAATTATCTGGACACTCACTAAACACATCTATGAAAACTCATACAAGAAAGATTGTATACATTTTACTCCCTATTACTGTCATTTCTCCAACACCACATAACAACCAGATAATAAATGATGTACAAAAATGTTGAATCAATAGAATGAGTATCTAAATGTTGGTGGGGGTTATAATTATTTATTCAAAGTTTTAACTCCTCTGCAATCTACTTCAATGTCTCCACTGAAACTCTGGAATTTTATTTACTATTTATTTTTTCCTTCAGTAAAAGTAGGTAGGTTTGCCTATTCTCTTGTTAAACACTCCTCCTCTATCTTTGGAACAGGAGTAGAGGTCTATCCCTTGTTGAGTTTCCAGCTCTTAATGTCTTTTCATTCTCTTTCACTCCTAGTAGTCTGTTGTGTCTTAGTGACATTATCACTTTACTTGGGGGTGAATATATATATATAATTTAATCTGTAAGTGGTAAGGCTAATCCAAGTAGGTCTTTTAATATAAAATATAAGATAGATCCATGAAGAGATCTCAATGTATTTTATACATATATGATATATATCCCATTCTCTTCACACAATAAAAGCACCCACATTTCTTCTGTCTTCCAAACATAAGAATGTTCTGCTCAAACAGCTTCCCCCTACAAGAACTGCAACCTTGTGAAAGAGACTCCTGCATGTATGCTTCCCTGAAAATCACAATCTTGTTCAAGTTGAGGGTCAGTTGTTATTTATTCTCCTTATTGTCTAGTGGTTCAGATCTGAGACTGATTAATATTTTATTCTTCACTTCCTACCACTTCCTCTTTCATTCAATATCACAGACCTCATTCATCATTACCATTTTAACAATAACTCTACCTTGAGTGGCTCTTGAGCATTGTACTAAGCGAATTAATTTTCATATTATAGAAACAACAAATATTCTCTATTCATTTTATTTGAGAGTGGAAACTTCTAATGCTGAATAGTTGAAGATTAATGTAGTTTTTGTGATGTCTCCTGCCACTTCTGTTTGACTGACAATCAACAGGTATAAATGGTTTGGATTTTAGTGCTCATTAGTAATGTACCATGTTATGGATAGCAAACATACATAGAATTGAATACAAATAAGTTCACACGAAATAATTGATGTCCAGTACACACCAAGAAATGTTGGAAAATAATCCCCACCACCACCACCACAATATAAAAATTCTTAGATATAATTGAGTGAATCTTTATTAAAAGTGGGTAACTAGAAAAATGAAGTATGACGACTTTCAGTTAATGTGTATCTTTTAATCTAAATACCCTTAAATGTGATAAAATCTCAAACAAAGGCAGCAATATGAGAAAAGTAAAAGCAAACACCTACCTACCTACCTACCTACTCAGTAAACTGATCTATGCCTAGATTACCAAGAGAGTAAAAAAAAAAAAACATTAATTCCTATGAAAATAATGGCCCTAGTTGTAACCAGAGTTTTATGCACATGCAATCTTCAAACAACTTGAACTTCAAATCATCTGAAGATCATGTGAGCATGAAATTCAGATTACTACTAGAGCCATTCATATATATATATATATATATATATATATATATGTGTGTGTGTGTGTGTGTATTTAGGCAGCATTTTTTTCATTCATACATGTTTCATTAAATAATATAGACAAGACGTTATGAAAAGAATTTACATAAAATAAATAGACAACACTTGCCTATATTATTTAATGAAACACACACACTATATATATATATATCTCACACACATACCTGGTCAAAATCTTAACACCAGATACAAAAGGGGTTAAAAAAAAAAAAAATACTGTTACTTTAATCAAAATATATTTGCGTAACATTTACATTTAATTAGAAAATGTAGTTTATCAACAAACAAGTGAAAATTTTAAGCTTTTAATTGATAAATTTAAACAAACATTGAAAAAAAAGAAAAAAAAGGATTTTTTTGGTTGGTCATAAAGAAAGACCATGTGTGGAAAAAAAAAAAAACAAACAAATTACTGGACAAAGATTTAAGAACAAGTCAGGTGTGTAGACATCTACGTAGCTCATTTCCAGTATGAAATTTCAGATTTTAAAGTGGCTAAGTGTAAAATTTTAAAGTTTGAACAGGTCAGGATTGTTGAACTTCAAAAATGTGGTCTTTTGCAATAAGCCATTGCAAATGAAATTGGGCATAGCAGAACTCTCATTGTTAACTTCATTAAAAATCCAGATGCGTAGCGTATGCTTAAAAAAAAAAAAAAAAAAGCAGTTGCCCCAATAAAAAAAATCTCTCCATCTCTAGACAGGTCACATTAGGCGAGAAGTTAAGAGAGATTCAAGCCTAACATCAAATCAGATAAAAGCGAATACAGATGCTGAATGCAGTTCTCGAACAATTCAACAGCATTTAAATAAGAAAGGGTTTAAGAACCTGAAACGACTGCAGAGGTCTTGCCTTCTCCTTCACCATAAAACCTCCTGTTTACACTTTGCTTCCGATTATCAAACTTGAGATGTGAATAAATGGAAGAAAGTGTTTTCAGAGTTGAAAAAAATTCAGTCTTGATGGCCCAGATGGTTTTCAGCATTACTGGCATGCAAAAGATGTCCCAACAAGACACAGTTGAGGTGGATCAACTATGGTCTGGGGTTCATTTTGCTACAATGGAACTCGAGTTACAAGAGGTAAAAGGTCATCAAACAGCTGCTAGTTACACTGACGTTAAGAAAGGCATCACTAATTACTGAAGGCACTCATCTATTTGGAGAAAACTGGATTTTCCAACAGGACAATGCTGCAATCCACAACGCTCTCCAGATCAAATCCCAATTAAGAATATTTAATGATGGATGGCAAAGGATGTTTATAAACATGAATCACAATTTGAAACTATGGATGCTCTTTGTGCTGCAGTTTATGCATCCTGGGTGAGCATCCCAAGCACCCTCATGCAGAAGTTAATGAGTATGCTAAAGCAAATTTTCAAAGTTATTCGCAAAAATGCAGGATATACTGAGAATTAAATTGTCATTGTGACTTATTTGTTCTGTACAGTGTAACCCGGATATAAGAGAGATTTTCTCTGGTCCCAAATTAGAGCCTGTGTTAATGTATATAAATTAGACCAAACCCGGATATAAGAGAAACCCGGATATAAGAGACTTCTTCTCCGGTCCAGACAACTCTCTTATATCCGGGTTACACTGTATTTGATATTTTTATTTTCATGGTCTTTATGACCAACCAAAAAAAAACTCTTTTTCAATGTTTGTTTAAATTAATCAATTAAAAACTTAAAATGTTCACTTGTTTGTTGATAAACTACATTTTCTAATTAAATGTAAACATTTTGCAAATATATTTTGGTTAAAGTAACAGTATTTTATATTTTTTTTTTTTTAACCCTTTTGTATCTGGTCTTAAGATTTTGACTAGGAGTGTGTGTTACACACTTTAGAAAATTCAATCTTTGACATAAAATATTTGCCCCAAAAATGTCTAAATTAAAAAATTTGTCAATACAATTTTCAAAAAATGAAAATGTAGGGATGTTTGATAAGTATTTATGTGTCCTACTGTGTGTGTGTGTGTGTGTGTGTATATCTCAGAAGTGTTAATATCAAACATTTTACAAGCAAAAGAATGTATTTTAAACAAGATTTGCCCATTGCTATAATCAATGTTAATTTATTAATACAACCTAAAACTGATACAGTTTATTTTATGCTCAATTGAAGATCAGCCACATAAGTTATGCTTCTCTTCAGAAGATTTTTCTTTCATTTTTCCTTAGTAATGCCACAGATATTTTTGGTTTATGACTTGATTTGAAAGAGTTTATTATTTTATTTATTTTTATTTTTTTTCAGTATTTCTTCTTCCTTCTCTGCATCATGGCTGGAGAACTTGCAGCTGGAATCTTGGCCGCTCTCTACAAAAAGGAGGTAAAAAATATCTTTTGTCTGCTGCTTCAATAACAAGCTTTTTTTTTCTGTTTTATTTTTATAGTTTATTTCCTCAGATTACTTGAAACATCTTTGAAGATTCCTATAACTTTTTTTTTCCACTTTGCAATTCTGAAGAGCTGATTCCACTTTATTCAACATCCCTTCTTCCATCTTTGAGACAAAATTCATCATGATGTTTTTTCTACTACAAGAAGAAAAAATTTTCTTTGATTTCTTAAGCATTTGGTCATCTAGTAGTTCAGGTTTGAGGTTGGTCAATGAGAAAATAATTTATTATAAATAAAAAAGTTTTCATAAATATTTCTTTGATCAATATTCTAATTTCAGTTGAACTTGTACATATTACATGGTTATTAATACCAAATTTAAAAAGTCTGATTGCTGTAATAATTTCATTAAAACCATTCATTATTTGTAGAATGCTAATGGCAGGATTAATAGTTTCCAAACAGGAAAGATTTTATGTTCAGTGACTAGATCAAATCACTTTGGTGATCAAATGGGAACCAGTGTTTTCAAAGTTAAGTGGAATTGAGCCTACTCATTACTTAAATGGAGGACTATGATCAACCTCTTAAGAGCCAAAAATCAACTGAACAATCATTGACTGGGTTGAAATTTATAAAAAGTCTCTTAAGTCTAATTTTGTTTTTTTACTTTTGTTTTATTTAAGACTAGCAGTAGAGCCCGGCATTGCCCGGGGATATAACAGTAAGAGATAGATCAAGTATCCACCATCATAAAGACTGAAAAATAAAATTGACAAAGATTATTGTTTAAGGTTGTTGGACACGCATGTCTTAATTACTTTTTTTTTTTTTTTTTTTACGAATTGGTCAAACCCAAACAAAAGTTATGAGTCTATCGATTGAATAGAATAATTTTATAAACAATTGTCTTGTAAATGGAATTTTTAAAACATTCTGAATGTAAAAATAAAGAAAAAAGTGTGCAAGACAATAAGAAACACTACATGCCAAAAACAAAAAGTGAAGTTTTGTTGAAATCGGTTGAAAAATGTAGGTAGTGTTTCTGTAATCTTTTAGTTTTACAATTTATGATTTTTACTTATTGAATACAGTAAAAAAAATTGCATATTTTGCTTGTGGTGATTCATAATTAGAATTCTGATTTGAATATATTTTCCACTCGTTTCTAATACAAAAAATATTAACTTTATTTGGGTTTATTAATTATGATCTAACAAATCTTATTCATTTAGTAGCCTTTCTGTAATAATAATCTTTTACAATTTATGATTTTTACTTATTGAATACAGTAAAAAAAATTGGACACCATGTGTATTTAAAGTAGTTTCGGTTATTATTTTTTTTAGTTAGGAGGACTTGTGTATGTTTAGATTTCATTATCTTTCCCTAAAGATAAAGAATTATCCAATGTTTGGATTCGTACAATCAGTAGAGATCGTTAGATTATTGGTAATTTTATGTAGTCCTGTGAAGTTTTGTTGAAATCGGTTGAAAAATGTAGGAAATCCGATTCAATATATAAACGTTACAGTTACACACACACACACACAAATATCTGCGTTTTATAATAAGTAAGATAGTATTGAAAGTTAGCATCTTTATTATATTCATGTGTTTAGTAGTTGTTGCTGTTAAGTGTTCAAGTGATTTGGTTTTCGTTATTTGGTAAAACTCTTTATATTTACGATTGTGCAACAGATGTAATGGTTAATGGCTCACAGAATGAGAAATAGATGAGCTTGTTACATTCACTTTTGCACAAATATCCTTGAAAAAGGGGATAAATCCATCTGTTCTCCCCCAGCTATGGGTTAAATAACAGGGCAGACTGGACTCTTTAGCATTAGCTGCCAACCAGTATAGGACAACTCTGAATTCAAAACCATGTGTGGTCCTCATGGGACATGAACTATAACTAAAGTCTGCTCAGCACAGTTTCAGTTTAAACCAGAAGTTGGCTCAGTGAAGAAACACAAATGCACTTGAAACGAGCAGCCATTCTGAACGTGAGAAATCACACTGATTTGCAGTGTGCCTTCATGTTGAATCTGCTCTGATGATGATTTTTATATTCATGTGAAAATAGTAGTTATCATTACCATAATTTAATCTGTCAAGTTTTTACTGGTGGTATATATGTACCTACAAGGCAAGATATTTGTTTTGGTTTTAATGACAATTGACCAATTCCAACAGTTTGTGATTTTATAAACTGAAAGAGAATTTGATAACAATTTTGAATTTCATTAAACTTATTTATGGAAATCAAATGTCACAGGCTGACATTTTGCCACAGTGGTTTATTCCATAATATAAGACTGACATTACTCTCAGATCGAAAAAGTCTGCTGGCTTTATGGAAAATTATTGACATGAAAAATGTATATTTTTCTATAAGTTTAAAGAATTAATTCCAATAAAAATTGATCTCCATTGCTGATGACACAAACAAGAAAATTTTAAGAGAATAGGCAACAATCCATTATCAGCTTGACAAGGGAAAAAAAAATGGTTGTACTTTGGAATCAGAAGTGTATTTTTAAGTTGAATGATCCTTCATAATCTACACAAGAAACCAGACTAAATATGTCATCCGCTTCAAGCATAATGAGACCGTGAAGATATGTAAAAACAAAAAACAGCAGCTGTCAGTTTTATACACTTGAGAAATAAGTTGGACCCAGAGAATCATTAATGCGGTAACTCTTTGAAATTGGTACTCTGATGTGGCAACAATTTTGAATTGGTACTCTTGGTAGAAATGCCACATAAATGGGAAATTGTTTTTAATCAATTCACTCCAAGGAAGCTAATATTGCCACCAATATGCAAGAGGCTACTGGGAGTGAAAGGGAGTGAAAGGAAAAAAAAAATCACCTTTAGAAGGAACCAGAAATCCAATCCTAAACAGGAAACAAGGGATAAGCCTCTACATCTGTTCAAAAGACCAGGGAGGAGCGTGAACCAGATGATAGGTGAAGTTATCTATTCCTATTATATATATATATATATATATATATATAGTAATTCATCAAATCTAGAAGAATCCTCAACAGAATGCAGAAAGCAATAGACAGTTGTTTGATCTTATTTGGGACTTATGAGCAATGTGCATCCACTACAGGGAATCAAACCCAGACCGTTACAATACAAGTGTCATACCACTAGACCAACTGACCTCAGTAATGAAGAAGAAACTGAATAGACTCGATATAGCACCGCTACTAATAAATTCCGTGGTGATACTCATCTAAGTATTCAAAACCCAACAGGTTGTGCCCCAAGAGCAACATCTTCCTTCCCTTTAGCCATGTCATCGTAGAGCACTAGCTGGGTCAAACAAGGATATACAAATGATAGAATTTTGGTGGATTAGAATAATCCTTATAGTAATTCATTGAGTCTAGAAGAATCCTCAACAGAATGTAGAAAGCACTGAACAGATGTTTCATTCTATATGTGTGTATATATATCTTCGGCAAAAGCGAATTGAGTCCTGTCAGTTACTGTGTGTTTATCTAAAAATAAATACGCTAAAATTCACCTTCATCCCTGCCGCGTGTCGACGGCTTAGTGGTAGAATCTCCGACTGACGCTAATTCAGTCGGGTTTCGATCCTAACTAGAGACAACCAGACGTCTAGCAACACTGAAGAGCTGTGAAACAGTCTGTCTGTGGATGACATTATTTATATATATATATATATATATATATATAGTGTGTGTGTAGTCCAAAAACTGTCATGTTGACTTAACTATAATAACTAATGCATACAGATACAAAATACCAAACATAAATAATTCAACAGTACATTTAATATCGTTACTATAGTCATTACTTGTATATTGGTTTTCTTTTGGGAAATTACTATTATTTATTGGAAGTATTTTTTTTTTATTACAATTACTGTGTTTATTTTAACTTTAATCAGTTTGTTTTAATATTTTTTCTATAGTATGCAAAACAAACAGTTTTAATTTATAGCTAAAGTTATTCCACTTATTGTTTAAATTTTATTTTTTTTTCCCATTTAGTTGCTTGAGCAAAAGATGACTGTTAACCTGAAGACATTTGTCAGGACCAAATACAACACTACCAACAACCAGATCAGTTCTCGCACATGGGATATTGTACAGATGGAGGTGAGTAACAATATATTTTGATACAAGATATAATAATACAGTCGTCAAGGAACTTTGATATATGATAAAGTATCATCATCATGAAACTTTGTTCATTTTCAGTTTTTTTTTTGGGGGGGGTCCCCAACTAAAATATCTACATTTTCCAAGTTCATTGACACAAAGTCTCACATTATGATCATGCTGCTCTGATAAAGAGATGACATATGATCTATCAAAAATGTTTCAATGTATAATGGGTCATGTCTGTACCTCCAGTAAAATATATTAGTTACATGCCAACTTAAAGGCCACAAAATGTGACTCAATGTCATGTCAAATCCAATTTATGCAATTTATAGCTAAGGGGAACAACTAACTAAATTCTGACTACATTTAAAATTGACTTGTATTTCTACAAATCCCTAAAATATACATGTTTACACTTTAATTTTTTTGTTAGTGTGAAAAAGAACTGAAAAAAATTAAACTGTGCAAATGAATGTGAAAGGAACATCAAAATACTCATTTACAATAGTAATGGTTTCTGAAAGCATAGGAAAATGATCCTTTGAAATCTGTGCTGAATCCTTCCATTAATGGCTTTTATCAGGATGTTCTTTGCACACTTTTTTCTTACTTTGCTAGAATAACAGACATTAGGCAAATTGTTATATCAGGACAACAAAGGTAAACATGGAACTTTGACAATTTTCTACAATCATAATCATTTATATTCAGGATATAAGTGATCATGGCTCTCCACAACTTCCTGTCCCTTGTAACTACTAGTGACTCTCTAATGAGAGATAACATCAGCTGAAATGTCACTATTTACCAGTTCATGAATGATACACTCACAACATCCAAACTCAATTTACCAACATTAGATTTTATTTTTCAGTTATTCAAAAGGAAACATGTAATGGGCCACTTACTCTTGATAGATACTGTAACCATATTTTCATGGCTTCCATGATAGCACTGCCCTACCATTCCATTGCATTATGCTTATGTTCAGTTTCAGTGAAGGCCCAAGAAAAGAAAATAACTAGACAACCTACTGACAGCTACTCCTATGTCAGATATATTTACTCAGCCTCTCCAACCAAGGCTGGATGTGACACAGGGTCGTTTTAACATGCATATGGGCCAAGTACAAAAATTGTTGTTTTGCACCACTTTCACATTGGCATCAGTATTACACCAATCCCACCTCTCTTAATTCAATGAGGAATGTTCTGCTGCAGGGTTGAAATCCCAGGAGCTGAGAAACTTCTCCCATTTAACATGAGGAGAAACAGCTCCACTTACAGCAAAGAAGCAATAGCCATGCCCCAGTAAACCCTCATTGGCTATGCCAGGTAATGGAGGCATCAGTTTCAACCACTACAGGGATATCTGTCTCAGATGAGTGCAAGGAGACACTACCAATTTCTTACGGTCATGGAGTTAAGTGTAAATGATATTGGCAACAATCAAGGTCTTAACTTTATCAGAAAATAATTTTGCCCTCATTACTGTTTTTTTATATCTCCATCCATATTATAATGTTTCACCCTTGTTTATTCACATCGTCAATGGAGACAAGAGTTACTGCAAGTCCTTTCAATAAAATTATGTTGCTGATATCTTTTGGAAAAAACATCTTCTGTCATCCTCATCTGGTGAACCTTCTGACCCCTCAAATTATTGTCCTATTAGTCTTTTACTACTTTTTAGCAAAGTCTTAGAGACTCTAATCAATTCCAAATTAGTTAAGCATCTCACTTAGCATGGCCTTCTTTCAGATAAACAATATGGCTTTTGCTTCTCTAGGTCAGCCACTGATCTGTTATTACTGAATTTGTCTATCAAGCTTTACATAAACATGACAGGGCTCAGATTCTGGCATTAGATATCTCCGAGGCATTTGACAGATTTTGGCATGCTCAAGGCCTAAGGTGTCTCTGTTCAAATATTTGATGATCTAATCTTAACAAATCATGTAAGGAGTCATGTTGAACAGTCACTATTTTAGATCCTTTTACCCGTGTTGTTTCTTATCTTCATCAACAACCTTCCCAATATCATCAGTTCTTAACTAGGTGTTTATGCTGATGATACAACTATTTATTTTTGTCTTAATACCAAGTCAAATAAAGCTGATGTTGAAGAATGACTTCCAATCAGTTGTTAACTAGGGCAAAGAATGGCTTGTAAATTTGAATGCCTCTAAAATTAAACTACTAATCATAGAGAACTATTTTGCCTTCTATCAGATGCTAACTTTCAGGAGAGCAATTTATTATGCCTTCTTGGTCTCACATTTCCCACTGACATGCAGTGGAACTATAATTATTTTAAATCATTTACTTAGTCTGCTTCTGGGAAAGTTGGTTCATTGTATCATGCCAGACAATTTTTCTCACCAGAATCTATCTTGTGAATATTTTAATCTACCATTCATCCATGCTTTTAATATTACTGGAATATCTGGTCTGGTGCTCCTATTACATATCTTGAGATTAATAGACTCTTTGGATTTTATGATGTTATCAATCTTGACCTGGCATTTTTGACTTACGTCATTTTCCCACTAAATTGACATAGCTTCCTTTTGTCTCTTCTAGAAACATTTTCATGGCAATTTTTCTGAGGAGATTAAATGAATTTAAACATACCACTAGATTGGCAACTAGCTCAATTATTGTTGAAATAGCTAAATGCATCTGTAGGTTCTAATCTAATAGGTTCTTTTCATGCACTTCTTGCCTGTGGAACTTTTTTCCCGCTACTGTATGATCTTCAACAATTTAAATGCAATGTCAGTCACCATTTTCTGTTATCCTGAATCTTATTCTTTTATTGTCCCGTCTCCTCACTAACATCTCATTCTCTTTCATTTGCAGTAACACTTTGTATCTTAGTCACATTATAACTTATTTTCTCTTCCTTCCAGGGCAAGTGCTGTGGAGTCATGGGACCTAAAGACTATCTGAACAGCACTTGGTATGAAAATCACAACAGAACTGTGGTAAGTAATTAGGTCAATTACATTCCATCATAATTGATCTTCTTTGATTTAATAATTATGGTAAAAAACAATAACAGCTTGGTACTCTGCCACAGCTAAATAAAACTCAGTGACTGAGTATCTTCTAAAAAAAATTATATATACACTCTTGGTGTCATTTTTGATTTATGAGGGTCAAACAGCTCAGTTCTTAGAACCAACAGCCAGACTACCAACACATTTGATTATAGTGGTGAAGACTTGTACCAAACCAAGAGAAGAGTTGAATAGAGAGACCTGGTGCACAGTATGCCACAAAGTCCTCAAAAAACCCTCTTCAGGTTTTGAATTCAGTGTTGTACTTCTCCTAGACTGGTTGCTACCTAAGGCTATAGAACAGAGTCTGTTCTGCTATTCAACCCATAGCTGGGGGGAGAAGAGATGGATTCATACATTTCCCAAAGGTATTAGCATGTAAAGGAATGTTATGAATTTGAATGGAATTTGAACTCAGCTATCTAATTCCTCAAACTATGTTGCAATCATATATATATATATATGTGTGTGTGTGTGTGTGTGTGGCCTAACATTTAGACAAATAAGTGCTTCTTTGAGACTACCCAAGACTCAACTAAATTCTATTAGTTCACTTAGTATAATTTAGTAAGAGCCTTCTAATTAGAATTCAAACTATTTTTGTATAATAGTAAAATTTAACTATTTTATAAATATTTTACTGGTGAAAATGAAACATTCTGTTAAAAACCAAAAATAAACATGCTGAATTTAGTAGACTCAGCTTTAGTACATTTTTTTTTTATACTAAAGCCCCCCTAGTACAAAGCTGGAGAGCCACTCAAATTAGACAGTTACTGTTGAAATGGTTATGGTGAATGAGGCATATGATGAATGAAAGAGCAGGTAGTACGAAGTGAATATTGAGGTTAAAGAGGATAGACAATTGACCCTTGAGTGAAAGATTAAAAGATCTGATACTGATTGACCTTATAATAATAATAATAATAATAATAATAATAATAAGCAAATGCCTACTGCACAATGCTGCAAACTGTACATCAACATGAGATATTATTCTCATGTTAATTTTATGTGTCTACTCTTCCATGCTGGCTCAGCATTTGAAGATTTTGTTACAGTACGTTGCCAATTCTTTCTGTGGTAGACTGATTACCAACCAAGGCTATAGAACCCAGTCCATTCTGCTATTCAACTCATAGCTTGAGGGAGAAGAGATGATTCATCCCTTCCCCAAGTATATTTGCATGTAAGTGAATGTAATGAACTCAGCTTTCTGATTTCTCATTCTGAGCCGATATCTACACTACAACATACATCCTACAGCCAATAAGAAATGAGCAAAAATATGTCCAAATAAGACAAAAGACTTAAAACCAAAATGGCTGACACGTTGGAGAGTCAGTAAATTAGAAAAACCTGTAATGGTTGAAATTGTTCACATTATGTTCAATAAAAATTTTCTAAACTTTGTATTGTATAAAATGCTAAAAATATACAAATCCTTTATTTAAGCATCTGTTCTTCCCTTGCAAAATTGAGAAATTATCAAAGTTGAAACAAAATTCAAGGAAAACAAATGAGGACAGTAAAATATAACATTCTCATGAAAAGACAATAAATTAGTCATTCTAATGCTCAAAATAAAAGGCCATAGTGTTCCAGTGTTGATAAATGTAAGCATTACTTCAAGGCAAACTACAGGCCACTAAAAAAAAAAAAAAAATTACTCCTGGATTTCTAAGTTACAATTTAAGAAAATTAAAAACATGAAGACATGAGTGGTACAGTGTGTGTGTGTGTATATATATATATATATATATATATATATATATATATATATATATATATATGGCATGCTATATTTATGAGTTAAAGTGCTCACTAACATTAATAGAGCATGTATAAATATTTAAGTGGACATTGAGGCCATGGTGATTGTGCTTAAGCATGAAACAGACTTGCTGCTGGGTGTTGTCCTCAATGTCCACGTGGATAAATTACATAAAAATGAAAATAACATTGACATCTATAACTTGTAATACAAAAGCAAATTTATTTGATAAAATCGCCATTGGCTTCAACCACAGCCTCTAGATAACTTCCGAATCTCCTGCAACTCTTCTGGATAGTCTCCTCCTTTAAGTTGGTGAATGCTGCCATAATCATTGTATTCCATTCAGTTGGTGTTACTAGTAATTTTGTTGGTCACTCATTCAACTGTGCCCCCACACAATAATCAAGTGAGTTGCAGTCTGGGTAGTTAGGTGGTCAGATGTAAGGGGTAATTGGCTGACAGCCATGATTGGGTTCTCCTACTTGTTTGGCATGGTGCAGAGTCCTGTTTTCAGACATAGGGTCTTCCGGTAGCCACCCTCTTGACCCAAGGCAGCCACTACTTCCTCAAGGCATGATGTAGGTCTCCGTGTTGATTTTGAGGCCCTGTGGGAAGATGGATGGAGGCTTAACTTTGCCATCACTAGTGGTCACGCCAAACACCTTTGTAATCATCATTAGATTCATCTCTTTCTTAATTCTCTACACTGTCCTCAGATTGACACTCAAACACTCTGAAATGTTTGTATTTAAGTCTTCAGTGTGAATGCCAAGAAGTACAGCATGCTTTTTGCAAATTTCTGGCGAAATGAATTGTGTCATTGTGCTCTTTTTCTCACAGTGTGCCCAAATGACGCTACCATACTGTGCAGTTGACAAAATCAAAAACAAACAACACTCATAGGAGAAATTAAAAATATAAAATGGTGACAGTTTACCCATCGCAGCATATATCTCCAAAATGTTTGTGACCAACAGACTAGTTTCCAAAAAACCTCAATTGTATTTAAAAAAAAAAAAAAAAAAAAAAAAAAAGTACCAGTAGTAGAATTTGTGCTAATATTGTGTTTCTTCATGGTTAGTAAGAATGTCACATGAAGGTAAAGTTATGATGTTAATTTTTTTGCATCATGATATGTGCATTTTTTTTTTTCTGTAAATATTCCATGCCAAAATCAAGGTCCATCCAATAGGCCAGCAAATATGATATATTGTATGTGTGAGTGTGTATATATATATATATATATATATATATATGTTATTTCTCTATAGCAAACAATGTTATTTATAGTTAAAATTTAAACTAAAATTTGGATACACTTTTCTTATGTGTGTGTGTATATGTTTGTGTCACAGTATAGTTCTTGATTTTTTTTCTCTCTCCCCCCTTAGAAACTGCCCAAATCCTGCTGTAAACTTGCTAACAACAATCCTTTGAGCCCAGAATATGAAAATGAATCAGGTTGTGTGGAAATGCTGGAGGATTTTAACAACAAGGTAAGTTTAAAGGCATACCTGCCAGGATTTAACCCCCCCCCCCCTCTTTTCTGTATACCATCATGATAGCTCATCTGTTTTTCTGTGGAATATATTTACTTTTGCAGTATTAGCTTTTTGGAAGTTCTAAAATTTAGTAAATATAATAAAATGGCATTTTCAGTAAGGAAATTCCATTAAGTTTAAAATTTCTTTCAAAATGTTTGTTTTAAGTTGATGTCTTTGAAAGTGTGGGTGGGGATGCAAAAAATTCTTTAATGTATTACAATAAAGAAGAAATAAGAACAGCAAGTCTCAGGCTAATTTAATTCACATAACAGGAAGAGAGAAAAGTGGACATTAATACTGTTTTCTTTTTACATAATATAATTCTATAAAATAAAAGTACAAGGTTGCCAAACTATTTTATTTTTCTTCTTTCTTTACAGGTATAAATTTTCTCATTTAGGCCATAATTTTGACCCTAGTATTTAAAAAAAAAAAAAAAAAAAAAAAGATTCTAATCCTCCAAAGAAAGAATTTCAATAGTCATTAAGGAAATAAAAGGAAATTTTTTTTTTTTTTAATTTCATTGAATTTTAATAACAAATTTTAAAACTATCTTTGCTTATCTTTATGATTTAAAACAAAAAATCAGAATACCTTAATGGCATAAAGTTTATTAAAATTTAATCGTAATTGTCATAATTGTCACTGGTTTCAGTCTCAATATTTACCAGAGAGCCCCCACTGGGTTAGGTTGTGACACAAGGTCGGTTATTTAACATGGAGAACCCGAACACAAACACTCAGGCCACTGCTCAAAATTATGCGGGATCAGGCATAGCAGTTTAAGGCCATGAAACAGATACTACAATTTCACCATAGTCCCTGGACGACCACAGAACACTAAAAAAATGATTTTCTAAGTGTAGCATGGCTGAAAGTGTGAAGCACGCAGTGAGAATTGAACTCTCTATTCAGTCGTAATACTGACAAGCTTGGTAACCATTAAACCATGTCAAAATGCTGTCACTGGTTTCAGTCTCAGAGAAATACCTGTCCCTATTTTTTTCCAACTTTAAAACTGAAGACACCAGTCCAAAGCATTGCACCGTAATCCAAAAACAGACATTATAAAGATTAATGGAAGATCAAAATATTTCAGGGGAAAAAAAAAAAAAAAAAAAAAAAGCAGGTTTTGGTGTTAGTTTTCTTTAAAATGTCTAAGATATATTTAGAAAACTTTCATTTTATGCTCTACTAGAAATTTTTTAATATAACTTCATCCATTTCATCAGATACTAAGGGAGGTAACTTTAGTTTCTTTTTTTTTTTTTTAAAGTAATCCGTATATAGTAATGGATAAGCTGACTTCATGTAAAGTGCAATCCCTAAATTTTTTGTATGAATTTTACCCCGAAAAAATTTGTCTGTGTATAGTGCAACCAGTCACCAAAAAAAACATGATTTTTAACCTCTTTAAAAAAAAAAAAAATTACCTGTGTATAGTGCTACCCCCTATATAAGTGAAAAAAAAAAAAAATTGACCATAAAAACTTGCACTATATATTACTTACTGATTTTGTATGTCATGGTTTTTATTTATTTTCACTCAGTTGGACAATTTATATTTTTATGTTTCTATTTTAAAGGGCTGCAAAGACGAGATGGAGAAATGGGTTAGCAAACATATGAATATTCTGATAGGTGTGGGTTGTGGAATAGCACTCTTGGAGGTAAGCACAAAATATCTTAATACAATTTAATAATTGTACCTTTTATGATTTGTAGAATAATGTATAGTATGGAGTTAAACTTAATTCTAATTTGAGAAGAAAATTAGGTTTGGTACAATAAAAAAATCACAAAGAATTGCTTCACAATTAGAAAATAAAATCAAAAATGAGAGTAGAAAGGAAAAGGAGAGACAGTAATCATAAATACTTTACAGAAATTACAAATTTGAATATTGACATAAAAGGTCAAAGTCTTTGGATTATTTCAAATATGTATTGTGCAAAACGTATAGCCGAAAAGTTTGGGGGCCACCATTTGGATTTGAAGAATCACCTAAAAGTTGAAGGTTTCATGCCTTTTTCAAAACTAAATTTACTAGCTCACCTATTTTCAATATTCAATAAAAATAAGATTTTATCTCTTTTTGCCTAATCTACTTTTGCTGGTAATTTTAGGGTTGTCAGATTTTAAATTTTAAGTAAACCCTTTCTAATAAAAATATAGATGCTTTTCCCCCAATAGGTTAAATAGCTTCAACATCCTATCTTAGAAGTTAATTAAACCAAAGATGGCATGAAACTTACTAATTATTAAATCTAAAGGGTTACCATAAACTTTTGGCCTATAATGTATGCTAAATGCAAATTATAACTTTGCAAAAATAGGTTTCCATAATGCCTTAAGAACTATGCTGGACAGACATAAATGTTAAATGAATTATCAGTTGTCAAGTCTCACTCTGTATATTTAATTATGGAAATTATACTATCTGTTAATATTTATTTGTAATGATTTTTTTTAAAGAATGTTAGAAGACATATATGTATGTTTCATTAAAAACGACAGACAAGGTACTACGGTTGAGCTTTTTATTTAATTTTTCTTGTGTTCTGACAAGAGCTTTCTTTTCTGGACAAAGGGTGTGTATGTTTTATATTTCCGAGTGTTTTCAGCTATACCTTTAGCCATTATGGAAATTCGATTTTCATTTTACCACACATTCTGTGATACATACACAGAATGTTCCAAATACAGTTAGCACAATTGGAAATTAAAAAAATCGAATCATCCTTGATAATGGCTAAACACTATAGCTGAAAAAACATCCTTCGAAATATGAAAACATTATAAAACATTCGGACAGTTCTTACACACCCTTTGTCCAGAAAAGAAAGCTCTTGTCAGAACAGAAGAAAAATTAAATAAAAAGCTCAACCATAGTACCGTGTCTGTCATTTTTAATGAAACATGCATAAAGGAAGGATTGCTGCCTAAATATACAACTATATATAAGGCAAGACAATTTTGTTAATAATAAAAAAACTCAACACAAATTGATATAGAAAAACATTAAATATACAATAATCAAGTTTATGTATTAGAAATGTAGAATCTCACTTCTACATTTCATGGATCAACACCTAATTTCCATCAGGATGCTATTTAACAATGTCCTGATTGGACAACAAATATTTAAATAATAACTTATGTATTTTTCAAGTGCAAAGTTCTAAAATCTTGTACATATAGGCTCCAAACCAAGTTTTAGAAACTGACATGTTCTGATTGGTCTGTTAATACCAAGGTCATATTTACACTTACACACAAGTATTCAAACCAGAGAACTGCCAAAAATATGAAGACTTGTTCTTGAGCCTCTCAGGTGATTAACAAGTCAATAAATGATACACCAGTGCATCTCGCCAGCAAGAATGTGACCAGCAAACCATCTTGCCAACTGAATTTATGTCAATATACTGAGGCTAAAAGTTACCAACATAATCTCAGCTTCCAGAACATTAGCTCACACAGCAGCTTTCGTTCATTCATGAAAGTGAATTAAACTAATTACTCAACTTCACCAGTGAGAATCACATTGTCAAACAAGTCCATGACACTCAAATTATCTGAAGTTTTAAAGTTAACCTTGTTAACATAAAAACAAACTTTCAGAATTCACTCGCTCATATCACACTGGATATAATTTATCACACAGCAAAAGTTCTCAATTACAGAACATGGTTTCATCCAGAATTTGTCTAAACATTTATTATTATTTCTTGACATATAACGGTCAAAGAAAGACAACTTTAGTACAACTAAGTTTTTCTCAATTTACACTGGGAATTTATATTTCACAAACACTGTTTAATTATCTAATAAACAAAATTATTCTTTCACTGACTCTGTGAAACTTATATCACAACAACAAATCTTTCTTCAAGTAAACTCACACACCACATCTCCAAACACGAAAAGAAGAGTTTACAGATAATTAAAATAACAAACATCACGAAGATTTTACTCATTTCAGCAGAATGCATTGTATCTTTTATGCCATATAAATTAAAATATTGTTTGTTATTCAAAAAACTGTTTTTGTATTATTTCTCATTCATGTTTATTGTTTTGTTGAACAACAAATTTAAATTTGTGAGGGTAGTTAAGTTTAACATGCAGCTTAATTCAATGTACAATCGATAATCAACATTAATTACATACAACTACCCAGCTTCAGAAGTAATGATGTCCGAGTCACAAAACAGTGAAAATTGTTTTGTGATTTCATTTTAAAACATCAGTTGGTTAAACAAGTGGCTGATGCTGCTCATTCTGGTAAATCATAAAATCAACCCATATTTAGATGGATTGAAAGAAGAATTTTCATTGGAGTTTGGAAAAACAAAAAATAATTATTAAATGCTACATATTCACAATAAATGAATATCTAGATTTGTTGCTTTTTAAAAGCATACTTCTCATTGATATAAAAAAATCTGTTAATACAGAAAAAAAAAAAAAAACTGAGGCAGATTTCTCCAATTGAGTTTGACCCATAACCTATACTTATCCTAGTATTATTGATCCATAATTTGAAAGTTAAAAGAATATTCCTTTTAATGTAAGGAGTGATTTTTTTGGTAAATGGTAATCAAGTAAGATTTCACATATTTACCCTATGTACTCACATATCATGTGACCATTTAAGACCTAATTTTGAAGCTAATTTCACTACAGTAAATGCATATATTGTCATCCACAGACAGACTGTTTTGCTGTATCACAGCTCATCAGTGTGGCTAGATATTCGACTGCCTGAAGCCAGGATTGAAACCTGACTGATGCCAAATCAGTTGGAAATTTTACTTGTGCTATCAGTGCTCAGTTGAAAGAAAGGCAAATTTTTACATAGTTACTCTTTGAATAAACATGCCAATTACTGATAGGGGTCAATTCATGGAAGAGCTTTGCAATATTAACAGCAGCATAGCCACAGCCAGCAGTACATATGCTAATTTTTTATCTCTTGTATGATGTGACCCCCTTAAAATTAGCTTCAAAATTATGTCTTCAAAAGTTGCAGAATACACGAGTATATACAGTAATCAAATTATAAGATACATTTTTAAGACAAGAATCAAATTTGAAATCCTTAAAAGCAAGCTGGCAATGTTTTTAACTTTATTTTAAAAAGGTAGAATGAAAGTAGAGGGTGGAATGTTAGCTTTAGTTATAGGATTTGCTATTCATATCAGCATTCTCATCTTGGCTGTTATAAGTAGAATAAGTAGCCATTATTAAATGTAAATGGCAGAACTGCTGAACAAACAGAATTTTAAAAAGTTTGCAATAAGAAAAAGAACAGGGCAAAAATAATATAAAGCAAACAATATATTAAAGGCAAATTGACAGTAACATGACAAAAAAGTTCAAACTAAGAATTGGTGTTGACACACAAGAGTGAATTTGGTTAAATGAATGTAATGTTCTGACTTCAAGACAGGCCACTTCCTGGTCTCATCTGACTCCAGCCTGGTCTATCTTATTGGCTAGGAAGAAATCCCAGCATGCTTTTGTGTGGTTCTTCTTATAAATTTGGGAGAGGAAAGTGTTTTTTCTCTCTCTCTCTCTCCTTCAGGTGTTTTTTTTAATATTCAGTAACCTTAGAATTTTGAATCAAATCCTTTATTCAATCTATGGAAGGAGAATGAGAACATTCTGTTTTCCATGTTTATATCAAGTCCAGCAAGAGAAACAGTTACACCAGCCAAAATGTGTGTATATATAACAACCTAGTCGAGTATGCTGATTTGAATAGCAAGACAGAATATTAGATAATTATGCATCTCAAAAATTCATAGATTATTAGTTTTTTTTTTTTTGTTTTTTAGTTTTACCAGAAAAAATAGAAATGTGTGTAAAATCTTATCACTGCAAATACACTAAGAATAATAAATAAGGCTAGTAACCTAGCAAGTCTATGAAATCTAATAAAGTTTAAAAGTTATTTTTTTTAAACAGATATATAAACATACAAAAAAACATTTTTTACTTAATTTCATTAAAAAAAAAAATTGAACTTGATTACTACACTTTGAAATTTTAAAAATTAGTACCGAGTTTCTAAAAATTATTCAAATGAAAACATAACTATATTTCTGAGATGAGGTATCATGTACACTATTTACATTATTTGGACTATTGTCCTCATCTTTGTCACCATATTTATTACATTTCAGCCATTGTATGCTCCAGCCTTCTTCAGGTGGTTGGAATGTCGAACTGAACCCTTTATTTCGCTCACTGGGGTAGACTGCTCTAGTTCCATGTGCCATGTTTAATGGATGTCATTTATCAGTTATCTCCTGTTAATTTCCCTCTGAAAGTTCTCCACTGCCTTAATCAGGTATTGAACTCACACTCTTTGGGTCCTGTCACTGGATCTAACCAATGTCTTTATCCACTGATAACTGACATCCATTAAACATGGCACATGGAACTAGAGCAGTCTACCCCAGTGAGCGAAATAAAGGGTTCAATTCGACATTCCAACCACCTGAAGAAGGCTGGAGTGTACAACGGGCAAAACGTTGTAATATAGTCCGAATAATGTAAATATTTCATTATAAAATATCAAACAAGAAATCATCTATTTTTGAAAGTACTACTAATAAATTTGTATGCAATTTTCAATGTCTGGAGAGAGTAGAAACAATGCAATTGTATAAAAAAAAAAAAAAGGCTATGAGATTTATCAAACATTGGCAGCAAGATGGCCATCAATGCTGAGATTTTTTTTCCAAATGAAAAAAAGGGTCTTTGCCATGTCACAATTGAAGTCTTTAAAGTAATTATTAAAGATATTTCTTTTGTGTGGTGTAATTGACAAAATTCTCAAACAATTAGAAAAGGGAGAAAAAGAACAGAGCAAAATAATACTAAGCAAATGATGTATATGCATGTCAAAACTAGACAAAGCAACAGCAATAATGCAAAAGTTTACAAAGAATTAGTTTCACTTGCAAAAGGGATACAGTCAAGTGGTAATAGCATTCTGACAAAGACAAGAAAGAACAAAAATATTGGGGATGAGACAAAGTATTGCCCATTTTTATTGGTTAGGAAGAAATCACATTATGCATCTGTAGGATTTGTCTATAAGTTAGGGGAGGAGATGTTCTTAGTGGCCATTCCTGGATGATTAGAACCAACACATTGAATAAAAAAAATGTATTCTTTCTTATTCCTTTTTAAAAAAAATTTAACTTAAGTTTCTTATAATTTTCTTTTACCTTCTACAGATATTTGGTTTGCTTGTCTCCATTTTCCTGTGTCGAGAAGCAGACAAAGAAGCGGCTTCCTGCTGAAATACTGTCAAGTGTTGTTGTTGTTGTTGGTGACGTGTGGCCATTCTGCCCGTAACTGTTGTAATTCCTCCTACTACATCTCCTCTTATTATATAAAAAAAAAAGAAAAACAAAAAAAAATCACACCAAAAAAAAAAAAAAAAAAAAAAAAAAATTCTATTTCATCATAATGCCATTTTCACTGCTGCCACCGCCATCACCACTGCGACGTTCTCTCTACCCTTACCCCACGTTGCTGTGTCCTTGTTTGGGGCGGGTGGGGCCTTTACCTTGGTCATCCGCAGTGGCTGGCAGTGGCTGCTGCTGATGCTGCCCCCACTGCCCACAGGACTCTTGCTACTGCTGTTGTCATATGACCACTTGATTATATCACATCTGAACTGGATCATCATGTTATGACTTGTAAGTCTCTCTTTCTCTACAAATCTCTACCAGTTTGATAAACTTAACTAGGGAATTGGATGGGAACTGCTGCTAAGATACAAAATAAAAAAAGGAAGGAAAATAAACAGATATATATAATAATTTTTCATAAACAAATCCAAAGTGTAGATGGAAATGTTTTCCTGGATTCTTAGTAGCTTTGATCTTGAGCCATATTTGTTTTTAATCATTTATAAACTGAAAACCATTTAGCAACAATTTTTTTCTTTTCTTAAATAACCAAGTATTATAAGATAATTTCACTACTTGAGATGATGTTATTTAATAACTGCTCCCTTCTACTCTTTCTGAGGGCCTCTGCTTCAAAGATAATCTTTTCCAGAATAAAATTAACAGCAAAAGAAACAGGTTTGTCAAGGTTATCATGACAAGAAATAAAAGAAAAATAATCTCAAAATGTTTGTACTTTGAATTTTAACCCCCCCAACAGCAAATAATTTCTAGTTTTATTATGTCAAGAGTTTAAAAAAAATTATGGCCAGATTTATTTGTGGAGTATGTGATTACTAACTAAAATTGAAGAAAAATTACATTAAATTGTATCTTATTTGTTTTTAATGCAAATAGTTTAATTCTTTCAGACATCAGGGCTGGGACACCATTGTGTCAAAATAAACCCTAAAACTATCTGGTATCTTATTTATATAATATTCTTTACAAATATCTGGCTTATTCATTGTTAGATTTTAGGAGCTTTTTTTTTGTTTTGTTTTATGAAAACCTTCTGGCTTTACATGTAAATCAGAACTGGCTGCTAGCATAAGAGAATTTGATAAAGAGAGGGGGACAGTTGAAGACTTAAGTGTTGTATCCTTCTCTTGATGCTCATTTTCTGCAATTCTAGTTAATCATTATTTTCCCCCTCCATTTAAACTTCAGATTCATCACTTGACTATTTTTTTATAGAAAAAGAATGATCAATTAAAAAAAAAAAAAGTAAAAAAAAAAAAAAAATCATTATCTTCATTTTTCAAAATAAAAAAACAAAAAAAAAAAAAAAACTGGTTTCTTGGGGTGGTAGTACGGGACTGGTGTGTGTTCTTAAAGAAAGTTTTTCCATCTTTGCAACAGTTAACAGTGAATAGCCATCCCACTTTTCTTTTTCTTCTTTTAAACATTTTGTTAATCTGTTTGTTGCTGGGTTTAGGCTGCTTATTTGAACCGATTCCAGGCTAGGTTCATGCGTCAACAAAAAGCTGAACACTGGAAACACAAAACAATCATGCACAATTATAAGGAAAAGAAAAAGTAAATTGGCGGAGTTAGGGAGAAAAATCAGGGGAGATAATGCAGTTCAGAAAAATTGATTGAGGAAATCAGGGGAGATAATACAGTTCAGAAAAATTGAACGAGGGAGACATTTAATTTTTTTTAAGACTAAGAGAATGTACATTAAGTATGGAAAAAATACATTTTCAGTATCTGTCACTGATATTGTTGGCAGATTTTTTTTCACCCAAAAAAAATCTCCGGTGAATGAGTGGACAAATTGACAGTGGCCAAATTAATTCGTTTTTTTTTTTTTTTGTTTTTAACTTTCTCTTACAATAATCACAAATTATGCCGGATTTTAACTTTTAATTTAAATACCTCTGTTAAGGAATATTCTTTTAAGTTATTTACTGAGGAGAGATAAAAAAAAATATATGAAAGAATTTTTTTTTTTTAGGAGAAAAGAAATTGAAACAAAGGGGGAAAAAATTATACAGATTTGGTCAATTTCTTTGTACATAATTTTCCACGTCAGATGGAAACGTGTCACTTACTAAAAACAATGTTTGACCAGTGTTTAAGGAAGCAAGTCGGTTCAAGAAGACATCAAATATATATTTTTTTTTAAATTTTGAATCTATTTTGTGTCTCCCTCCTGGTTGTTAAAATTTCCTAATACTTTTGTGGTTTTATATATATATATATAGTTATTTCACTTCCCCTGTATTCCTTCCTCTAAGTGGATATCTGTGCAGTGTTTCTGATGACGTGACTTTATCTCCTATGAGTCCTGGTAATATTGATGTTTTGGGTTGAATGATGGTTAAAGAGGTCGGTTTCTGTGTTCCTGAGCCCTTGGCATCTCCATTTGCATTGGGATAAGTGTTGTAGCTCATCTGGTTATAATGCCATTCACATAAAATTTGTTAGTTCAGGTTCAAGCCGAAGGAAAAGCTCAGAAAATTTAAAAACATGCAAACTAAAAGTAAAAGACCATTTGTTGTATTCAAATTCATTATGGTTTGTTGGACAAGTCTTTCACACATCTGCCAATTATGATCCATCTGTTTATAGGATTGATCAGACTGAATGAGGGCAGAACTCAGATCTTTAAGTTTTCATTGTTCTATAAATAATAGCAACCAGAAATGAAAGATTATCTCTTAAGCACTGAAATGTTTAAACTTTTGTTATTGCTAACATTTCTCTGCTACAATTCTAAACCCTAGTTTTACAGTTCAAGATGTATTCTTATCTAAGAGTCTGGTGAAAGTTGTCTCACCCAAAGAGAGGAAAATTAATACAGGCACATGCAACTATTCAACAAATGTCTTTCTCCATGTATAGAATATGTACTTTAATTAAAAAAGTCTAATTAAATTGAATGTTAACAATGTTTTGTAATATTTTAATTATTCATCAGTACCTTCTTGTCAAAGGTCCTAATGAGCGATTTGAATATTACAAAACACTGTGTTGACATTCAACTGGACATTTTTACTTATATTTTAATAATTAGTCATTTTAGTCTTATATTGAGCACTTTGTTGGCAGAGGTTCTCTAAAATTTGATATATATTGAATTTTATAATTTGACATTTGCTAGTATTAGTAACTAGCATTTTTATTTTATTGGGTTGACCAAAAAGTTAATTTGGTTTAAGTAAATTTTCTACTTAATAAGCAAACAAATTCTTTGGCCAACCCTATAGCATCTGTTTAGAAAAATATTTTGTATTACTTTTTAATCTAGTCAATATCTTGTGACAGACACTTAAGATCATATTCTTTGTTTTATTGAAAAATTAAAAAAAAAAAAAACTGATAAAAACCAACAATTTTAATAAATGTATATCAGAAGTGATTTTTGTTTTAATGACTTTTTTTTTTATATATATATAAGCTTTAGGAAAAAAATAAAACCAAAAACAAATCTTTTAAATATGCACAAACACTGGAATGCATTTTTATAGCTGGGATTCTAAAATTACCGTTCTAAGTTCTGTTTTCTATAACTGGAAACTTTCACATTGGCTAAAATAGTCAGAACTAGCTTCAACTCAGGGTTAAGCATCCATTTCAAATAATAGTAAAAACTTTTGGCTATAAAGTGTTGCTTGTAGAAAATTTCCATTTATTTGTTCTACCTTTTCAGTATTTGTCATCTGCATAAATCTTTTTAAGGTAAATGTCATGGCTCATCTGGTAAAGATGCTTCTTTAACCCGCCATATTGGCATAAACATGGTTGGAGCCTCATATCAAGTCTTTTTCACATCCATGCCAATTGCGGTAATGGCATTTGCACATTTCTAAAACCTATAATAGCCAAATTTCTTTACTGTTCATTAGACTGCCAATCTCTCTCTCTCTCACACACACACACACACAGATCTGCACACTTGTATAATACTGACCATCACTATCATGAGACTATACAAAAAGTGCCTCTGTTTAAGTGTTAAAGCGGCTTCATACCAGAACATCATAACAATAAACAAATCCCTCTCCTTTTTGTAAAAATAAAATGGTTTCATATTCTTTGACTTTATCATTATCATTGTGTAAACTGCAAGGTATTTTTGAAGTTTTAGACCAGAGGTTTGAGGAATAAATTCAATTTCTCCACCCCTAAAACTAGCGTGATAAAGAAAATGGTGAACTGGATGAAAGGGAGATTGTTTTACTCAAACCATGAATTAATAGAATAATTCCCCTCTGTTTAAATCTAACTTTTTGCACAAACAATGTTTTAGTATTTTTTTTTTCATGAAGCCTTATAAGCATTGCTTTTAGATCTTTGATGTTTGGAAGCACAAAATCATTTTTTTTTTTTTTTGTAGGGGTTGGACAAAAATGTTGTTATAGAATTATTACATAACAACTGGGGTTATTTTCTAAAAATAACAAAATTAATAACCAATAAGAATGAAAACGGTTTTAAAAAGAAAAAACCTACTTGGATACTGGATCTTTCATATAAGAAAAAAAAAAAAAATTCCTGAATCATAATATATAACATTCAATTCTAAATCACAATGATCTTAAAAACTTTGAGATCTACAAAACCCCATACATCTCTGGTTTTTAGCAAAGCAAAATATTACACAATTGAAATATGAAACAAACACTTTTGGTCCTAATATATTACTCAAAGACATGGCCATCTTTAAATGTCTCTTATAAATATGTGCGTGTGTATGTATGTGGATATAAAAATTGTAAATACTTATGAAGTTTTATAGTTAAGTAACTTTTTTTTTCCTTTAAATTCAATATAATTAAACATTTACTTGGATTCATTTACCTATGTCCATGACTAAGATTTAAACATTCCTTGCCCTTTGCATACAGTACTAAGCTTGTCCTATTGTATGTGATTTTATACCAAAATGTAGTAATCTACCAATAATCCTTTTCTCTAAATACACATTTTTATTTATTTATATTTAGTGTAGATCTCTGTGGCAAAAAGTACTTACTTATAAATATACATACAAATGGGTGAGGCAATCAGGTTTTATATTATCTCGCAGGTACAATTTCGTAATAATTCATTACATGTTCAGATCCAAGGTGTCTGAACTCTGTAGCAATCAGTTGTAATCACATGCAATTTATTATATTTAATTCAATAGCCTGTTAATAAAATAGATTTTAGAAAAAAATTGAAATAATCTTCATCTTGATAATGGGATTCTTGTGAATACTTTACACTACAAATGAACATTGTTTTAGCACTTGACAATGCATCGATAATTTTAATATAGAAAGTATACAGCATTCCACTAAAAACTTTCCATAATGACTTTACAAAAACAATAGTTTTTTTTTTTTTTTTTCATTACCTAGAAAATGAAGCAGATTTTAATATGGTCTATTTCAAAATATACAATTACAAGAAACTGTTTAAATTTTCAATGTTTAATGGTTTTTGCTTCTTAAAGCTTATTAATCAGCAGTCAAAATATGTATAAGTTAATAGAATTATTTTTGTCTATTAATAACATTCAGGCTCTGTCTTCTGATATTGAACTTTGTATTTGTGATGACTGCTTGTCTTGGATGTGTTCTATGGAATTGCCCCAGTTGATAAAATCTTTTTTAGTGAAATAAAAGTTTTGTTACTATCATAATTATTGTGCTAGAATAGGTTATTTTGTTTGTTTTTATATATATGAATTTATTGAAAACAAACTTAACAAACAAAATGTCCTTAGAAACTAGAAGAATTTAGAAAACACTATTGTATTTTCAGTTGACAATATGAATACAATAGCAGTTTCTAAATTCTTCTAGTTGCTAAGGACATTTCAAATATATATATATATATAAAATAATTCTGTTAAGATTTAACCTTAACATAAGTTAAAGTTCAATAAGGAATATGATTCGTTTTAACAGTCTAAAGATAAATTTCTGTAATATTACCCTATTCAAAATAAATTAAAAAAAAAAATAAATAAATGTAAGAGAAGATGTTTTTTTTTTTTTTGTTGTTGTTGTTTTTTTTTGTCTATTCCTCTAAGATAATTTTAGAACCATTGCTACCTTAAGCATCTGTCACAAAAAGCAATCAAAATTCTTTCTGGTGTGGTCACAATATTATGGTCATTGATCAAAGCCACTTTCTGCAAGTTTCATTCTTCTGCATAATGATTTGAACAGCACTTAATAAAAAATAGAAAAAACGAAAACAAAAAAAAGTTTAGCTTCTTATCACTACCATATGTTGCTACCTCTGCCAACAGAATTTATTCATTTACGCTGATTTGTTCACTTTTCTTTACACAATATTTCCATAACTTCTCAGTGAATTTCAGTAATATTTTGTGGGCTACAGGCCAAGAAAATTTTAGGGTGGATCGATAATTTTTTTCCGATTGAGAGATATTGCATTAATAGTCTCAAATATATCAGGAAAAAAAAAAAAAATCAAGACTTGCATCCTATCTACGAAGTGATTTTAAGTTATGGTGACAGTGGCGTTGGCAGAGGTGATTTCTGATTGCTTTTCGGTTAAAAAACACTTCCAGAAATTTCATGCCATTAAAGTTGAATCAAAGATGTTAAAATATCCAAATACAGTTATTTCATGAAAATTTGATTTTGAAATAAAATTTAGTTTGTGCTGCAACTTTCAAAGCATTTTTCCAGGATTACTGGAAAACATTGTAAGGGCAAAAAATAAAAACATTCTTTAAAATGTTTAAGATAAAACAGTGACTACTGACACTGATGTTATAGTTTAATATTCAGATCCCATTAATGATTATTTAAATATTAAGTCAATATTAATTATTCTTTAACAATAAGCATAAAAAAGCTATTGCATCAACAACTTAAAAAGTAGATTATGAATCTGTCTTATAATAAATTCAGTCAGAGAAAGAATATCACCATGGTTGAATGGTTGTGTTCTCAAAGAACAGAAATCATTTTCAATTTTTACTGGCAGCTAATCGATTTGGCTTTAATTTATATATTTCTATAGCCAAATGGTTAAAGCATTGGAATAAGTACAAAGGCCATGGTATTGAGCATGTTTGCATTGATTTAATGATGATTGAAGTTTCTTGGGCTTGCTCAAAGAAATATATTTGGAGGAATTAAATAATTATTTAATAATTTTATTTGGATATTTTTTGCCTGCACAAAATATTTTTATGTAAAAAATGTTCAAAATTTAATGTTGATTTTTCTAAACTTTGATTCAGCTTTTAAAAAAAAAAAAAATGTAAATGTTTTAAGATTTAATAAATATCCCCTCATGAAAACTCATACCTAAAAAAGTGAATTGTAAAAAAACAAAAAAGGTTGATAAGTACACAAAAAAAAATAGAAAAAGTAATTTTTATTTTATTTTAAAGCATTTATTGACTATATACATTCATTGAATATATTTGAATTGATTAAAATCTGAAGAATTTCCAGATTATTTTTCTTTTAAATCAATTCCAGCATGTTCATCATTGAAGAAAGAAAAAAAAGTCTCTTGATTTTTTTTTTTTTACAAATTTATAAAATAAATGCTCATTTCCAACCATCTTAGAAATCTTTATTCTTGCTAATTTCCAACCATTTAAGAGAAATTTTAAGAGAAATTCTAAAAAAAAGAAAAAAAAATTGTAGCAAAATCAGATGGTCTATAGACACAGCAGAGTTTAAACAATCCGCGCTAAAAATTTGGCATAGGAACTAATACTTGCCATCAAGGGTTCTTTCTTCCCATTTCCTTTCACTACAAATAAAAAATACAGTTCTGGGCATGAGTTGCACTATGACTTGGCCTTAAGTAAAGAACGCCATGTCCCATTTTTCTTTCACTACAAATAAACACATGCAACACACACACACATACATATTTATTACCTCTCTGTTTAATTAATTTGGTGGAAAAAAAATTAATATACTTTACTGTCATGGTTGTTGAGGCCTGTATTTTCAATGTGTATACCAAATAATGTTAATTCTTATCCCATTTCCATCATTGCAGTGAGTTAAACATAAAGGGAAAAATACCCAGAAATTTTGTGAATGTCTAGAATAAATACCAGTTAATTTTTAATACATTTGTGGTGATTATTTGCAAGTAACTGGCAAATACTGAATGTTTTTTTTTTTTATCTTGATTTAGAAAATTTACTTATTGAAAAATCAACTAAGTTTAATCTCTTATGAAAGAAAATTGTCCTTTTAAGAAATGGCAGTTGAAATTTTTTTTTTTTGGTACAGCAACCTGATATTTTCTTTTTCATTGAATAAATCTGAATTTATGCAACACATGAAACTGGGTTCAGAAATATCTGTACAGTTTTAAAGAGAAAAATTAAGCCCGTTTAGAAAAAAAAAAATATTTTCATCATTCAACTGAACTATTTAAAAAAAAGAAAAAAAAACACCGGAATGTTAAAAAAAAAATTATACATACATATGTATGTATATATCTTACCAACAATCATTGTAAAGGTAGTTTTTAAATCTTTCATTTATAAAGTTTTTTTTTTTTTTGTTTTTTTTTACTTTTTTCTGCTGTGCAGATAAAAATTAAAAAAAAAAAAAAAAAAAAAAAAACCTTTCAAAATTTTATTTTATTTTTGGGCCAGTTTTTACTTTGCAAATTTTTTTACATAAACAAAGCAAAAATAAATAAAAAAAAAAAAATGTGATGAAAAGTAACCAACCTGGGAAAGAAAGACAAGAAAGAAAGAAAAGTTAGAAACTAGTGGTGAACCATATATATATATATATATATGAGAAAAAATAAAATTAATAAAATAAATGAAAAAGCACTGCAAAATTTGTTATTGACTACATTTTGCATTTGTTATGTACAAATATTTGCTAATATGTAATTTAGGTCATATTTAGTCAGTACACATTATTATTATTATATTACAATAAACTGTACCTTTTTGTCTGATGTAGAAAATTAATATTTTTTTTTAACATTTAAAAATAAATTTTTTTTAATCAGTATATACATATATATGAAATGCTCACAAACAAAATTTACATGTGTGTGCAGATATATATATATTATATATATATATCTCTTATTCAAATTTGTAGATTTTTCCAGAGAAATATTTTGATGTTTTTATCCTGAAATCCTAAATCTGCTGCTGTTGTTGTCGAAGCCTCCCTTGTTCATTGTCTTCTCGACATATTTGTACAGCTTGCATGACAATGGTGGGCCATGTGAATATTGACTTTCTGAACTTTTTTCAGGATATATATATATATATATATATATATATATATATATATATATATATATATATCTTTTTTTTTTTTTTTTTTTTTTAATTCTCTCTCATTGACCCCATAAAACCAGCATCAACTTTTTTTCTTTTTTAATTCCAGTCTACTTACATCAGAATGTACATCTCAGTTAAGTTACCACCATTGGATATCTAAGTCTGTCATTATCAAGGTTAATTTAATATTACTACCACTATTATAGGACCTCAAATGCTAAAAACAAAAAAAAAATGGTTCATTATTCATCATGCTCTATAAACAAAACTAAGACCTGTGAACCAAATGGAATACTATGTATATATAATTATTATTAGTAAGATTACTAAACTGCTAGTAAGTAGTTTTCATAAGATAAAACTGATGTTGTTCCATTTCTAAGAGATATGATTTTATATCATCAGCTCTAAATCATTCTTCCTTGCTTTGGCAGTGAACACGTGTGCTTGTAAAATCTACGTTGAATGAAGGGGGCTAATCTGATAAAGATGTATGATTTTTAATCTGTCATATCCAGTGACATGATTAATTTGAGTCTTAGTCTAGGATTAGTCTCCTTGATTCCTAAGGAAGTCAACACATCATTTTGATTAGTATCTTTCAACTCTTGCTGGGTCATTCTCAAAGTCAATCTCGTTTCTCCTTTAATCCAGGACTATATAAGTCTCATATATGAATAAATGGTTTTTAATGTTAGTCTTTATACATTTGTTACTATTGAGAACATTACCATAAAGACAAAAAATGTATAAACCTATGGTAACTAGAAATTGTAAAGTATTTTTTTTTTTCACTTACTTTTAAGGAGTATACATAGTTATTCATATTTGAATAGTTTTTCTCATCTTATTTTTGCTACTCTTTGTGACATCCATATCAGTCTTTTTTTTTTTTTGCTATGATTACTAAGCAAGCAACACATGAGAAGTCAAGAAGTAGCCTCCATTATAACCTGTTCCTTTATTTTTAGTCCCTGTCACTTAACAATCGTAGTGTTGTGAAAATATACAAGTCCAATATCGGTAATGGCAATGCTTCAAAGAACACCACTGATAATGTGCTTGCTTTTCATACATTTCAACATCAAAATTTACTAAATAGTGATTTAAAAGCTGTGAATCCTTTTATTCACTCAAAACCTAACAAGTTACTCATTATGTAGAGAGAAAGATTTTCTACAATAAACTTTCTTTTACCCATGAAAATGTGTGTAAAGTTATTTTTGAAGGTTTACAGATAAAATACTGATTTACTTGACAGTATCAATAGCATGTAAGCTGTTCTTTTACAAATATAAAAATATTTAAGCTTTTCCTCCAATAATGGTATTGCTGTGAAAATCTTTTAAAGTACAAGGAACTGAAAGCTCTGAACCCAAAATAATTAGAGATGCAACACTATTTTGATTGATCGTATGAATTTATATAGTCAATTAAATTTATTATACCTGAAACTGACCAAAACATCCAAATTACTTTTACCTCGATGAACCTTTCACATATAGTGAATTTGATAAAATTTTCATTTATAATTTATTTTAGAGATGGTTTTATGGAACTGAACAGAAAAACTGACCTTTTGTTTTTGATTTATTACTATCATCCCCTTCATCTGTCAATATTACAGCATTTAATTAACCCTAAAAAATCATGCAAAAAAAGTTTAAATGGCAAAATGTAATTAAAAATAAAAGGCAATTTTTTTCACAATTATATGAAAATTAATATTATTAAAATACCCGATATCCCTGCCATAGCCCTACATGAAACACATTACATGGTTGCAGATTTGTCTTCGAGAGAAGAGGAGGCAATTTCTGATGAGAATAAATTAACCCAATTTTTAATCTTCATGGCAAAATGGAGTACAATTACTCAGGTTGGGTACAGTGGATAGACTTATTTTTTACATTTACTTTTTAATTCAGTTTCTTTAGTTCATTTTTGGATCAATGTTCAAGAGGCAACCATATCTGCAAAAGCTTAAAAAAATTTTTTTGTGGATATCAATAAAAAAAAAAAAAAAAAAAAAAATCATCAAATTATCTTCTTTACCAGATTAAAAGTTAGTGAAAACAATGTAAAACAAGTACTAATGAGGTTTTAGAAATATCTCTTGCTTTTGACAGTCATCTTGATTGTTCTGCAAAAGAAAAAAACCTTCTGCAACACATGACAGGATTTAAATTTAAATTTCTGCTCCTAACTAATTTGGGCACTGGTGATAATATTGGATTTTTTTTCTGCAATATTGAACACCAAGTAAATAAAATCTTTGAGGTTTCTTTTTAAAAAAAAAATAAATAAATAAATAAAATAGGTCTTTTATGGTAACAAAACTAAATTTTATACATTGAACAATAATTTTTTTAAGTTATTTTTATAACTTGGTGGCCCCAATGTAATTTTCCTTGAAAATATAAAAAAAAAAAAAAAAGAAAGAAAAAAAAAGTTATATTCACGGGCATAATGAATATTTTTTTATTTTCTCTTTTAATTGGTCTGATGCCCCAATCAAAAAAGAAAAGTAAATTAAGTTGGCAGCTGTGTCGCAAATTAGCTAACAGCAACATTGCAGGGCTTCATTAATGACTCAGCTAAAGACATCATTGGGTCAGTTGCAAGGGACATAACTGTGTACAAAAGTGATTTCATCATTTAAACTGATCAGGGCATTCATGTTCATTAAATTATATATATCTACCCACACAAGGACATGATGAAAAATCCTTAACCAGACAAAAGGAGCTCTTCACAAAGAAAATCTTATGTTTAGTCATATTACTGAAAGAGTGTGTGTATGTATGTGTGTGTGTGTGTATATATATATATATATATATATATATATATATATATATATATACACACACACAGGGTGCTATGGATAAATTCTCATCTACATTATGCAAAAATGAAAATACTGACATTAAATTTTAACAGATATATTTACCAAAATTACATAATAATCAAGGGGTTTGCAGTCTGGGGAGTTAGGTGGCCAAATGTAAGGGATGATGTGGTCACAGAAATTGTCTGACAGCCATGACTGGTTTCTCCTGCTTGTGTGATATGGTGCAGTGTCCTGTTGCCATAACTTGGGTCTTCCAGCAGCCACCCTCTTGACCCAGGGCAGCACTACCTCCTCAAGGCACTTGATTCAGGCCTCTGTGTTGAGTCAGAGTCCTGTGGTAAGATGAATGGAGGCATAACATTGCCATCACTAGTGATCACTTCAAACACCATGAGGTTGACAGGATATATCATCCAACTCTTTCCGAATTCTCTGCATTGTCCTCAGATCAACACCGAAATGTTCATATTGGAGCTTCTGATGCAAATGTCAAGCAGTACAGCATACTGTTTACAAATCTCTGGTGGAGTGAATTACATCATGGCGACAATTTACCCATCGCACCCCCTGTGTGTGTGTGTATATATATATATATATATATATATATATATATATATATATATATATATATATATATATATATATATATATATACACACACACAATCCATCGTTGTGGAATGTTAGGATAGACAGGCCAATACTGTTCAGGATACTTTTGTCTTGTGAACTACACCATTAAAAGAAATAGCGAATATGTTAGATTCTAAATGGAAGAAAAGTTGATTTTTCTCTTCACTTACATTCCTTTTTTAGTTATAGTTAAATTCCCAGATCAATTCTGTGGACAAGACAGATGGGTATAAAATGACAATTGGAAAAAATCATAGATTTGCCGACATGTTTTGTCTTCCAACTTTTTCAAGGCAAAAATGAAATTGAAATGTTTTTGTTGTTATAGTTACATTAAAAAATCCAAATTTAAATTAACCAGAAAAAAAAGGCTTAGACAGAAGCATCTATCTTTTTAAATTTGGATTTTTTAATGTAACTATAGCAACAAAAACATTTCGATTTCATTTTTGCCTTGAAAAAGTCAGAAGACGAAATGCGTCGGCAAAATGTAAGATTTTTTTTTCCCCCAATTATTTTATACCATTCCTTTTTTAATTTAACTTTTGATTTCAATAAAACATTGAAAATACATACAATCATAAAAGTT
>CAHIKZ030000601.1:512500-562500 GCA_903632075.3 Acanthosepion pharaonis
ACTCTCTACCATCTGCATGTCGTACTAGCGCGTACTGAGGGTTCGCCTCTATAAGCTCTACCTCGTCCACCAAGGGATCGTTCTTGGTGTAACGTGCATGTCGTCTCAGAAACACAGTACCGGGTCGAGAGAGCCAAGATGGAAGCGAAGCTCCCGCCGAACTCCGTCGCTGAAAAGGTAGAAACCTTTCGTGTGGGGTGGTATTCGTGGCGGTACACAATAGGGAACGAATGTCGTATAATGCGACAGGAAGGAGATTTTCCCAATTATCAATTGAACATCCGTTATTTGAGGCAGCCAATTGAACGGTCTTCCAAATAATGCCGTTATATCTTTCGCATTGGCCGTTACCCTTAGGGTTGTAGGGAGTTGTCCGGCTTATAGCTACTCCTCGTTCCTGTAGAAATTGCCGAAGCTGCTCTGACATGAAAGAAGCCCCTCGGTCCGAATGTATATAGGCAGGGGCTCCAAAGATGGCGAACAGTGTATAATTGCAGCAGCCGATATGTCTGAACAAGGGAAGGCAAAAGGAAACCGTGAATATTCGTCGATAACCGTTAATATATATCTGTTCCTTGTTTTATTTGGTAGCGGTCCTTTAAAATCAAGATTGAGTCTTTCAAACGGTTGTGTTGCTTTTATTAAAACGCCAGTTTGGGGTTTATAAAACCGAGGCTTTATTTCAGCACACGTTCGACAAGAATTTGTAATTCTTTTTACCTCCTCCACTGAGAAAGGCAAGTTTCTACACCTCACAGCATGAACCATTCGAGTAATGCCCGGGTGACAGAGATTGTTATGTAGCGTTCGGAGTTCGTCCCCGCTTGATGCCGTACAGCATGCTCTTGACAGTGTATCAGCTGTTAAGTTCTCCTTGCCAGGTCGGTAGCTGACATCAAAGGAGAAACAAGATAGCTCAATTCTCCACCTCGCTATTTTCTCCTTTATTTTACTCGTAGTTTTAGAGTTGAACATAAAAGCAACTGATTTCTGGTCAGTAATAAGTTTAAAGTGGCGTCCGATCAGGTAGTGTCGCCATTTTCTTAATGCCTCGACTATGGCGTAGGCTTCCTTTTCAATTGCGGGGTGTCGTCGTTCAGCCTGTGAGAGGGTCCTTGAAAAGAAGGCTACAGGACGATCAGCTTGTTTCAAAGAAGCGGCAATAGCACAGTCTGACGCGTCCGTTTCAACAACCAGAGGAATATTTTGGTCTATTGTAGTAATTGCAGATTTCGCAATATCCTTTTTCAGTCTCTCGAATGCCTCAACGGCTTGATGGGACAGAGGAAACGCCTCTACTTGTGTCAATGGATGTATCTTTTCTGAGAACGAAGCAATCCATTGAGAGTAATGAGCAAACATGCCCATAGCACGTCGAAGGGAAGGCTGGTTGTGAGGGACAGGCATCTGGAGTAAAGGTTTCAATCGATCTGCGTCCGGTGCCATAAAACCTTTGCTTATGGTATGCCCCAGTAGGTTTATTTTGTCCAGTCCAAACGAGCATTTGTCGTCGTTTAGGTAAGGTTGTATTTATCGACGGCGGACATGAACCGTCTGAGATTTTCGTCGTGTTCCTTTCTATTATGGCCACATACTGTGACGTTGTCGATGTACGCAAATGTGCCTTCCAGTTTCTCATCCGTTATGATTTGGTCGACTATCCTTTGGAAGCTGGCTACCCCATTCGTAACGCCAAAAGGAATCCTGCGAAATTGATATAGTCGACCGTTCGCCTCGAAAGCAGTGTATGGCTTGTCTCTAGGTCTAATGGCGATCTGATGGTACGCGCTTTTCAAGTCCAGAGTGCTAAACATACGATATTTGGCTATTTCGCCTATCATTTCATCTATCCTGGGTAGTGGGAAGGCGTCCAAAAGAGTAAATCTATTTATGGTTTGGGAGTAATCTATAACCATTCTCTTTTTATGGTTGCTAGAAGTGGTTATAACTACCTGAGCCCTCCAGGGTGATTTGCTAGGCTCAATTATACCCTCCTCAAGTAGTCTTTTTATCTCAGAGTCAATGAATTTTTTATTATTATAAGAAAAACGTCTGCTTCTCACTGCTATGGGTTTTCAGTTAGGTTTTCGAAAAGTGACGGGTACTGGATTTTTGCTGTCGCCAATCCACAAATTTTCAATGCGGGCATTGAACCGCCAAACGGAATTTCAACCTACGAGTGTTGCTGCAAAAAATCGTGTCCCAGTATTATTTCGCAACAAAGGTTTTTCATTACGGATAATTTAGTGGTTTTATAGGAGACGTCATTAAATAGTAAGTCTACCAAACAATAACCACTTATTTGCGCAGACAATGACGCGTTTGCCATTGTTACTCTGCTGGGGGAGGAGACAAAATACAATTTGTTGGTTTTACCAAGTTTTTCTTTGATAAAATTTCCTGAGCTCCCGGTATCGAGCAGGGCATTTGTAGACCTCCGTTAATTTTCACTTTTACAATAGTTTTTGAAAGGCAGTCGGGGGAGGCGGCTAAAGTTGCAGAAGTATTTTGACGAGTGGATTTGTATAGAGTTTTAGAAGACTTGCATACCTTTGAAAAATGACCAAGTTTTCCACATTTATGACAACGAGTATCTCTGGCAGGGCATGAGACTCGTAGGTGTTTAGATAAGCCTCAAAAATAGCAAGTGTTCTTTTTTAAAGCGGCAGTGACCGATTGTTCTTGAAGCTTCGTCGGACTATCGTCATGAGGGGGGACAGTAAGAACAGGTGGGTTTAACGCGGCGCCCACGGTGTCTGGCTGTAAATAAGAACTAGGCTGCTGTATAGCACTTTCGAAGATATAGGCTTGCTCGTAAGCTGTTCTAAGTGTAAGGGTCTTATTCTCAAGAAGACGTTGTCTTATCTGAGTATTGCTTAAGCCGTTAATGAAGGCGTCAAAATGTGTAGCTCTTGGGCCTCTAATGCCGTCATTGGGCAGAAGTTGCAATCTTTGCTCAGTGTCCGAAGGCTCTTAAGGAAATGGTCCAATGTCTCGCCTGATTCTTGTCGGCGAGTCGCAAGTAGGTGTCTAGAAAATATCTCATTTTTGGGGCTTTATGTATGTAGCGTTCAGTACATCGATTGCTTCTTCGTAGGTAACGCAATCCGAGATAATTTCGTTGACTGTGTGAGACAGGTAGTTGGTTAGGAGCGCACGCTTATTGATGGGACGTCCCGGTCTTTCTGAATGTAGAACCTCGATGAAATTTGTAAATGTCTCCCGCCAATGTTTCCAGCACTTGTCGGCTGAATCGCTTTCTGGATCTGTGGTAAGTCGCTCAGGTCGCATAAATTGTTCCATTCTTAATTGAATAATGAAAACAGGACAAGAGATTCTGTCTAGTAATCGTTTATTCAATTAAGAATACTACTACTCATCGATATTGAGTCACCCCCCCCCACGAGGGTGTCATGTGGCACAAGGCCTTTTTAACGTGGGCATTCCAGAGCCATTAGGCTCGGCCAAAAAATAGCCCATTTGAACCCGTATAATAAACGGGTTCAGGGCCGGTTTTACCTCCCCGAAGGAGACTCCGCCCTTCGGCGTAGCCTCCTTCGGGTAATACTACTACTCATCTGACTTGACAGTGGAAGTATACAGGTTTTATAGCTTGGATTATCTAAGAGGAGATAATCCATATTCACAACATATAGTATATCAAATTATTAACTTTGTATGATCAACTGTTATACCAATCACTAAAAAAATATCTGGACAATAGTATGGGAGAGCAAATCTCACAAGATTTTAGTTGTATACAAATATTTCATGGCTGGAATGAACAAATTACTTAAATTAAATAAATGAAAGTGAGTATGAGGATATGGAAAGTTGAGAAAACTATAATGGAAAAAGAAACCAAACAAAAGAGTTAATTAGAACATATGAGAAAAAAAACACGTTAAGATAGGAATACAAGTTTTGTCTCCAAATTTAAATGGCAATCCTCAAACTACCAAATTTACATGACAATCCTCAAACTACCAAGCAAGTAAAAATATTTTCCTATTCACCCAAAATATATATACAGAGGAACCTCGGTTGTCGAACATCTCACATGTCGAACTGAAGTGTAAGCGTTCTCGAAGCAAATTTGTTACTTTCACAACACAAAGAAAAAATCACTTGTAACGCGTCAGGAAAATAACTCTCTCCAACAAACGCCGTAGCCAAAAATGCCCGAATTTTCCTTCTTCGGCAGATCGCACACAAAACACGAACTTTTTTCCCGGGTACCTGATTATCTCGTTCACTACACGAACAAATCAGTTTTTGAACAGAAAATTTGATAATTGGGTTATCGAACAAAATTTCGGTTCTCAAACAACATAGGTGAACTGAGTTAATGCGAACAGAATAATTTCTGAGTCCACCGTGTGTTGTATACATTCGTATGTTGTGCCAGGCTTTTCTTTTCCAATTTTATTGTACTGTGACTTTTTTTCCACATTGATTCCTATTGGAAAAATAGTTTTGGGTTACGAACAGCCTTTAGGAATGAATTAAATTCGTAAACCAAGGTTCCACAGTATATTTTTTTTATCTATTAATGCTACTCAAAAAAAAAAAAAAAAAAATAATTTTCCCACTGATAGCAAACTTAGCAAGATCTTTAACGAAAACACCTTAAAATTGAGTTACAGCTGCACTGAAAATCTAGAAAGAATCATAAAAAGACATAAGAAAATCCTAGAAAAACACGCATGCCAAAACAGTAATAAAACTCATAAACTAAAATTAGATAAAAATAGCGAAATATTATGTGATTGTAGAAACCCTAAAAACTGCCCGTTGGAAAATAAATGCCTCACAAAATCCGTGGTATACCAATGCACTATCTCATCCATGGAGAGTCCTAACACTGATAGGATATACATAGGCTCAACAAAGAATAATTTTAAAATTAGATGGAGGCAACACAAGAGCTCCTTCAACAATATTCAAAATAGAAATCAGACATCTCTATCCCAATATTTCTGGCATCTAAAAGAAACGAATTAAACACCAAAAGTAAAATGGAAAATAGTAAATAAAACAAGAACTTGTAAAACCTGGGATGACCCATGCCTTTTATGCCTACACGAAAAACTACACATCATTAAATTTCTAAATAATGAAAAATTATTAAACCATAGGCAGGAGTTAACGGTTTTTTTGCATCAACAAACTTTCGCATTAAATAATTAGCACAAAAAAAAAAATCCCATAGCTTAATAAAAGTCTTAAAAGCTTAGCCAAATCATTAAATAGGAAAAACCCTTTCTGTAGTCATCAAAAAACAAAAAAAAACAAAACAAAAAAACCCCCCAAAAAACAAAACAAATTGAAATTCAGTGCAATCCGGTTTGTATATAAAACACCCACTTGAATAAACAAATAAATAAATAGATAATCAGATGGACAATGATAAAACACAATCCTCCCGGCACATAATGACCTGTAGGCGCGCCATAAAAATATCCCGCACTGGGAACCAACTAAAGGATGACCGCCAACATTAGCCTTGAAATAGATACCCAACCTTAGCAAAACCTCTCAGATGATGATGAATCTATAGATAAGAATTAACTCTCTGACCACTTAACGAAGAAAACTAGCCTAGCCACCCCCACAATAACGAATGTTATAACGGACCATGCCTAAAAACAGACGTAAACCAAGAGATAGCTTATTCCTAAAATTTCGCTTGAAGATGAAAAGAGACTAAACACCTAAATTCAACTTAATTTTAATAATTATTTGGATGGTTTCGGCTCTCGTTTTTGAAACATGAGAACTCTTATGTAGAGAAGGAATCATATTTTGAAACAAAAAAAAATATTATAATAAAGCTCTACTTATGTATGGAGCACCGTCTTCTTAAAAATAAAAACAAAAATACCAAGGAACTTCGGATTATGCACCCAACGTGTTCTTTTCTATTTTCTGCATACCTGTGCACTTATGAGTTCATTTAGCAGGGGCGGTGGAAGAGGATAGCAGGTGAGGCAGAATGATTGAAAGAATTAAAGATTTAAAAACAGTTTAAAAAAAAAATTCATATGTCAAAAATAAATATGATTTCAAAATTTAATATATCATTATGGATTACTTGTAATTGCATGCATGAGTCCCAGTATAAAATAGTTGTAAATAATTATTGACAGATTTTATAATTTTGATATTTTTTGCATTGTATCAAATATTAAGAATATACAGTGTAACCCTGATATAAGAGAATTGTCGGGACCGGAGAAGAAGTCTCTTATATCCGGGTTTGGTCTATTTTGTTTAGGCAAGTATGGAAACTCTTCACATAATGCTTTTTACGTACAGAAAACTAGTTTATTTAACAGTTATAGACATAAAAAACACAGACAAAAATACATTTCCAATCAGTTTTCAAAATAATTCAATCAAAAATTCTTTTTTCTTAAAAAAGTCAGTCATTTTTGATTGTACAGAAATCTCTTTGCCAACATCATGAATACTTTCATACAGTCCGTAAATCATTTTCAATGCGCCATCAGGATTACTGCTTTTTGCTTCAAAGTAGGCTGTCAGAGTTTCAAGCGCATTCAATGCAGCCAGAGAATTTGGCACTGGTTTGTCACTTTCAGAAACTTCAGAACTTACGCTTTCAGCATCATCATCTTCGTCAAAATCTTTATCATCTGATTTTATACCACGTGTGATGTCCGTGTCAGTCAGTTCTCCATAACATTGTGTACGGTCGTCGAAGCTGATAAATTCGTCAAAATCTGTTTGCCGTGGTTTTGCTGACTTACCAACAACTACAGCTTGCTTTTCACTGCCGTCCATGTTTGTGAACTGAAGCATCGTGAGTCTTTGGGAACTTTTGTCCCATTTGACTGTTCGTCGCCGGCAAATCGCAAAGATCCAGACAGCATGGCTTTGTAGAAAATTCCCGTTTCATCACAGTTCCAAACATCTTTTGGATCATATCCACGAAAAAGTTGCGGCAAAACGTTTGTCACCCATTCGTTGGCAGAACCGTGATCTGCTGACGTTGATTCGCCGTGAAATTTTTTTGAACGAAACGTTATTGGCCTGCTTCCAGCGCATGAGCCAGCCATTGCTCGGTTCAAAATCAACTTCAAGATTTACGGCCAGTTGTGATGCTTTCTGCCTGATGACGTGATCGGTGACGGTAGCTCCATGAGCACATGCTTGCGTAAACCATTGTGTAAGCGCTTCGTTAACGTCCTTGTGCACGGATTGGCGCTTTCGTTTGCGATTAGTGTTTCCGTTTATTTGCATGCAAGATCTGAGATCGTCTTCTTTCTTGAGAATTTTTGCTGCTGTTGAATAACCGATTCCGTACTTTTTGGCTGCAGCGGCCAGTTTGAGTTTCTTCACTTTGACATCGTCGATGAGCTCCAACTGTTCAGAAATGCTCAGAGTTTTTCGTTGAGACGCCGACATCACTAATCGCAAGCAAACGGTTTTCAGTGGCAAAATTAACAAACAGACAAACTTCTGACTCAACAGAACAGTGGGTAAAGTGAAAGTGCTGTCCAGTAAATGCAAAGACAAGCAAAGTCGGCAAAAAAGCGGGCGGCGCTACCCTTAAACACACAAAGCAAAATCATAAGGTAGAGGGTGTCTCCTACAGACACAGATTGGACACACCGTGTCTCTAGACTAGTCAAGATTAAGTCATTGAACTTCACTCTCTCTCTAACTGACCTCTGTTTGACCGATTTACGACATCACACTGTCACTCAAAACGAACTCTTATATCGGGGAGGACGGGACAAGAGAAAATCTCTCTTATATCCGGGGTTCTCTTATATCCGGGTCTAATTTATCCATTAACACAGGCTCTAATTTGGGACCAGAGAAAATCTCTTATATCCGGGTTTCTCTTATATCCGGGTTACACTGTAGCTAAGTCTGCAAATTAAGGAGAGAGTTATCAATGATAATGTTCTGACTTCAAATCCATGGTTATCTCCATTTAACCCTCTGTTTTGTTTTTCGTTTTATTTTTATATATACTTTTTATCACATAAAATTTGGTGAGGCACAAGCAAATTTTAGTTCCAAAAATGCAGCCCAGAGAAAAAGTTTGTGAACCACTGGTCTAAAGAAAAGACTCACATGACAATTCTAGTATAAACATAAATGTCTGCACTGACAATCACTGTGAGAGAGCCACCTCAGTCAGTAAGATCTGTCATCTGTTTTGTCCCCCTGACCATTAGAGATATGGAGCTACATTTTCCCTAGAGTGGAAAAGGAAGAAACTGACTTAAAAAACAGAGACAAAAAAAAAATGACTTAGCCTAAGGCTAATAACTCAGTAAAAGTCAGGGATTGATTTGACACTGTATTGATCTTATAAACATCTCCACCTTCTAAATCAATAAATAAATAAAAAAAGAAAAAAAAAAAACAGATTTTTTTTAATTCTGAGAAGTTTTGTGGCAACCTAACGATCAAATAATGCTATCTCCCACTTTTTTTTAATGAGCAGACCATTATATTGAAGTCGTGCCTCAAATACGATTAAAATAAGAAATTTAAAAGATATATGCATAGATAAAGAATATGAGAAATGAAAAAAAGAGACCCATTTGAAAAATTACATTATAACATCACAAAATCCTACAAAAGAAAAAAAAACCCAAAATGTCATTGAAAATAGCTACTAAACTGAATAAGTATATATATAAAAAAAAAACGCGCGCACACACACAAATTAAAAAAGTATAAGCATAATTTTAAAACCAAAAGCCTAAGACTAATAAACCTCGTTAAAAGCAAGACTGGAAAAAAAACTCCAAGTAGAAATGGGAATAAAGCAATAAAACAAAAAAATGTTAGAAAAATTGGTTTAAAAACAAAAGAAGATATTATTTAAAGGATTTCAGAATATATTTGATGATCTTTAATCTTTGTGTTAAAAAAACAAAAAAAAAACAAACTGAAAACAAAAAAAAAAAACTATGTGTCAAAAGGAGGTTCACCCCCAGCCCAACTATTATTTTAAATACCTTCACTCCTCAGCAATGTTGTTTTAAAAAGTAATGATTAGAATTGTAATAAAACCTAAACATGTGATGAAAGTAAATTTATACATTTTTTTTGTTCTTGAGATTTTGCAACAAAAATATTAATACTATTTATCTATTAGATTATTTACAAGAATAATTTTATATTTACAACGTTCTAAAAACTAATACAATTAAAACTAATGAAATATTTATCATTTACCAATTCTTAAAGAAATAAATTTTTATTAAAATATGTGAACCAGCCATAAGGAAATCCTTCTTTAGCATTTCATAAAGTTTGAATCAATTGAGAATTCACTGATGTTTTGCCAACCATTCCAATAAATATAATAATATAGATAAACAATCTAACAGCGTTTTATTTTTTGTCAATTCTCAAAACCAAGACAATGTATATATTCACTTTCATTAAACGGTCATACATCACCTACTGACATTGCGTAATTTCAGCAATCATATATAAAAAGAAAGGGCAACAGACTAGAGGATTAAAGCATTGGTTCATGAAATTGGTGACATAGTAATTGTGAGTTCAATCCCTGGACTGGGCAGGGTGTACTTGGACTTGGTGGAAACAGGGCAAGAAATTACTGAGCAGTACTAAAAATAAGAACTAGATGAGATAATCCTAGACATTAGCAATGGAATGAGAACAGTCCACCCTGTAGATTAAATAAAGGGTTCAGTTCAGAGTTACCTGTAGATTATATCACTCAGCATACACCTGATGGAGGCCAAGGGCACAACGTCTGATAAAGTCTATTTTTAGTAACATATCTGGAGTTTCAAATCAATAAAAAAGTTGGGCACAGGCATAAAAGCACCCCTAGTGTCTGGGATAGAGTTAATACAAATGCTATTTGAATATCCTATATCAACTGACAAATGCACTTATACAAATGTATCACTATGGGTGACAGACAGGCTCAGATTCTATTCATTAAATGAAGCCTGACATATAGTGTCATTCCATGGTTATGGTATCAAATATAACACTATAGCAAGGACTGTAATGTGGCTTGAGTACATATTTATAGTTTTGGCATTTCTCCGTTATTGCTTCTGATATGGTGTGAATGGTCATGAACAAACAAACGTCGTGCCTACCATTACAATACCAGGGACATACAAATCATGTGTTAATGAGTAAGAAGCCAACTAGTTGGTAACCATGGTGGTCTGAAGCAACTTGAGGACCAACACGGGGCATAGGGCCCAGAATGAGGCATAAAAACAATGTCGGCAATCTCATTTAAATACAATTAATTAATTTAACAATAATTAGAGAAAGAATGGTGATGGTTCAGCAAATGAGAAAAGGAATTCTTTTTAGAATTAAAGAGTCTGTAGAATGAATGGTATGTCAAGAAATAAAATTTGTGAGAATAAATGTTTGGGTTATTTAAATTGGAAACATTTAGGATAGCAAGTGAATATTGTATCAACAATTTTTAGGAAGTAATTTCTTTCAGATACAAGTCCTACTATTTAACCCATAGTTGGTGGGTAGGGGACATTCCTTTTCCAATGATATTTGTACACAAATCAATAACTCAGGTCTCCGATTTCCCCTTCAGAGTCGCTATCCATTACACCATCCGCATAATTCCAATTGTAAAGAAAATTTGCTCTGTTTAATGAAAATAAACATTGAGCGTTCTTTTGTGAGTCAGTTTTAACATATTGCAAATTCTATATTGTGTTAATAGGACTCGTCTGGATTATACCAACGGATTACTATATATATAGATAATATTAGTGGTAAATATACACATACATATGCAAAATATATATATATATATATATATATATATATATTTTAATAAAAAAATTCCAAGAGGATAGAATCCAGGTAGAACTCAATGTCTTCTTCTGACCTTTCCGGTTACATCTTTAATGTATTAGACATCCGACAACATTCATATTTCTCTCACTTAAACCGTCTTTGACTCACCTCTCTAAAACTTCTGTTAAGTTTTAATCCCCCACCTTCTCTCATCTGTTACCCCTCTCTTTAGCTCTAACATTCGTCCCACACTCTCATACTTACACTCTCTCTAAATTCTCTTTTTTTTTTTTATTTCCGGAGTTGTTTTTTTCTGTTTTCTTTTTTGAATTTGTAGGTCTGATGAATTGGATCGTATTTACGATTCCAATGGAATAAATTATGACCATGGAATATTAGTGTTTAAGTTTTTATTATATTTTATATATATATATATATATATATATATATATATATATATATATATATATATATATATAAATGGTGCTACTCATTTGGAAAAACCTCGGATAGCTCAACTTGCAGTAGAACAAATTGGTAGCCGAGGAAAAATGGGGAATAAAAAAAAAAAAAAGAAAAGAACCAAGAACATTAAACCAAGGCAAAAAAACAATCGTCCAGTGTTCAAGCTCCAAGTCCAATGAAAAAAAAAAAACCCAAAACGAGTAAAAAAGACAACTATGTAAATTTCTCACTAGACTAAGTAAAGCAAAACCTAAGATAATCCTAAGGAGTCAGGCAAACCTACCTAGGTTTCCCTAAATGGATCTTCAGGGTAATACCGGCTTTATATATATATATATATATATATATATATATATATATATATATATATATATAGATAACTAGACTCGTTTCGAAAAACCCTCGAATTTTTGATTTGCTAATAATCAAATCAATCTCGAGGGAAAAAAGGTTTTAAAAAAAAAGAGCTACAAACATGAACTTCTGCCGACAAAAAAAAATCGCACAGATGCAGGTCTGAAGCCCAAAGAAAAACCCCGATACGAGTAAACAACTAACTAACAAAAGCGCTCAATACAACCGTAGAGCAGACCAAGATACACCTAGTGAGCCAGACAAACCTACCTAGGTTTCACCTAAACGGATCGTCAGGGAAAGTAAGGCTTATATATAAGTGTAAATGTGGAAAAATATGAGAAAAAAAGACAAAATATGAATGATTTATATTGCATTTAAATTTGTAAAGATCAAAGTTGACTGGAAATCAAGAAGCCAGAAGAAAATTCCACTAGCAAAACGAGTAACAGGAAAAACTGTTAATATAGAACTTACAGTTACATCTAGCCATTGACTGTAAAATGATGAGACTTTGCCACCAATCTAGTACTGTCCTTAATTTCATAAAGTCTGTGTCATGGGGGAAAGTTCAACAGAATAATTATGAAACTATTTATAGCAAAGGAGTGGGGAGCTACATTACAGTGATAGGAAAGGGACTGACGCCGAGATGCCAGGTCAAGACAATCTCATCATAGATGAAGTGACTTCAGGCAACAGAAATGTAGTTCCACAGAAAGATGCTGAGAATATCATACACGAAACATGCAACGATAATTTTTAGGGAAATTGGAAACACAAAAGAGACACTTATACTTAGAATCAGAAAAAAATAGTTAAAATTTTTAAGACTAAAGGATTTAAAATTTACTATTGCCAGTAAGCAAAACACTGTAGTGTATTTCAAACAAAATACTGATCGGAATTTACTTTTTTTTAGTAAAATCGATAAAAACAGCCATTTTGGCACATTTGTAAACAAAAGTTAATTCTCGGTTTTAAAATCTTGCAAAATTGAAATATATATTTCTAAAACGTTATTTGAAGAAAAATCAGTTTGATTTGAAGCAAATATTACTTATAGCATAAAATGTATACAAACATTTATTAAAACGGGGTCTTGTTTTTCTGACATGTTAGTTCATTTATTGATAGCTGAACGTGTTCATAGTTAACTATGGTGGAGGAGACGATAAAGTTCATATGAGGGGATTTTTCCCATAAGTGGGGGACAACCCTTAAAACATGACCTTTTAATGATAATGTTATAGGTTTGATCATCTATACTTTGAAATTCTGTATATTATCACACATACAAAAACAAATCGAAATTCTTTAAAAAATATTTGGGGTTGTCAGATTGTAATAAACTTTACAATATACGATTAGTAAATATAGTTTTACTTAATATTTTCTAAGAAGGTGGTATATTGGCTCACAAACAGATTTCGAATGGCGAAAGACAAGAAAAAGACATGAGTAAAAATAAATATGGTCAAGTTTATTTTTGTTAAAGAAAAATACATAAAATAATGTTAGTGTGAATTAGGCAAGTTCATATAGAGCGTGAAGGACAGTTGCGGGGTCGCCAGAGAGGGAGGATGTCCTTGGGAAGGACAGTCGCGTGGTCGCCAGAGAGGGAGGATGTCCTTGGGAAGGACAGTCGCGTGGTCGCCAGAGAGGGAGGATGTCCTTGGGAAGGACAGTCGCGTGGTCGCCAGAGAGGGAGGATGTCCTTGGGAAGGACAGTCGCGTGGTCGCCAGAGAGGGAGGATGTCCTTGTGAAGAACCATTTCATGGTCGTTAGAGAGTGGATGACATTAAAAAAGACAATTTATTGCATATCTTTGGCAAGGATGGCTGGAGCAACAGCTGCTGATGATGACTGTGGTACATTTTCAGGATCCATGCTAGCCACCAGTATCCCCTAAATATTCCTATAGCGGGCAGACTTGTGGGCAGTGATAGAAGGCATGTTTGGCTGTCTCTTCTCGATCACTACATCCCCCAAAATTGGGCGCTTCAGCTGACTATCCTGAACATGATATCGTTAACTGACAAGGCATTTCGTGCCAGACACCAAGAATTGGTGAGGAAATCAATACCTGGGGCCATTGTTAATGAGACCGGAATTCCTCCTCTGTCAGCACCTTGGCCTGACAGAGGAGTTCACAGGCAGCCTCTTTTACTAGACCATGGTAAAATGTCTTCCGCACTTTCATTGAACTTGCTGTCTGGGCGGGGTTGTCTTAGCCAGTGCACTTGTGGATAAAGGCGGTTTCTCTGGTGGGTCTGAGACACACCTCTACAGAACGGTTAATGGTGTGGTCACTGAAAGGCAGCTGAAGCGCAAGCTCCCATCCCGGGTTCCTGACCAACATGTGCCCCAGAAAAGCCAGTCTGAAAGCCTGCTTATGGCTTAGGTGTGACAGAACCAGTCCTCCACACTGTGCACATTGAATGCAGGCTTCCTTGCACACCATTGGTCGTCCTCTCACCCAGAGCAGTTTAGAGAAGAGCTGCTGAAATTTTGGTCAGCTCCTTCGCTGTGATGTGAAGGACTAACAGTCAGTACAGGATCAGAGAGTAGATGTAAGTGACACGCACCTCTGCTCGTCAGGGACAAGTGTATGCGGAGCTTTTTTTCAAGCTGGGAGGTCAGGTCCAAACCACACTCCATAAATGTGAACAGATCAATCTGTCCACTCAAATGATCCCGGTAGAGCCCTCCCTTTCCACGCTTCCAGCCTCAGTCCGATGGATTTGGATCTATTGATCCTGGCTCCTGCCATTCACTCATAGCATTGAATTTCTGCACTTACCCGGCTTATGTCCTGGCGACTAGACATACAGGCGGTGAAGTCATTAGCGTATGCAGATACCCTTGTGGAATCTTCCACATTAGCCTTCCACCCATTTCGGAAAGATGTATTCTTCCCTAGAAAGCCTTAACCAATCACCACTTCGTTTCTGTAAATTCAATCTTCTATTGGTTAAGAAACACTAAACTGTAGCAAAGTCAAAACAGATCCTTTTTCCCGCCGAAGATCCCTGGAGCCGATTTTTAGACACCAAAATCTATAAAAACAATCGCATGACTCAATTCAAGTTGGTCAGTCATCAAGTTTCATGAGATGCTACCAAACTCCACACAGCACTCAATCGAACATTGTCCGAGTGGTAATCAAATTACAATTGACTTAAAAAGTGAATGTTTTCACTACACAAACAGTAATTGTACAATTCATCAATTTAGCCTATTAGTTAAAGGCAAACAACTCTTCACAACTTAAATTCTAACTAACAATTAACACACGCATACACACTAATATTTGAATGAACACATTTGAGATTTTTCTTTGCAGAAACCAAATTTAAATTTTTCTAACAAATCAAAACCACTAACTTTTATTGACCAAATTTCTGCAAGAACATTCTTCATAATCTTGTCTCAATTGCCACAATCAACAAACATTCTGTTATCCTTGAATCTATATCTATTTTGTACATATAAAATCTCCTTATTGTTGGATCTCTAACCATTGTGCTTTTAGTAATTTCTTGCAATGCAAATTGTCCTTATATTCTTTATTTGATCTACGTGTCGTGGGTTAATGCATAATAAGCACACATAATCTTTGCCTACATAAATTACCTTCTGATACATTTTCACTCAGCTACAACCCGCAACACCCTGGCTGTTACCCCATCTGACAGTCTAATTCTCTGAACTGGAGAGTGCTCAAGACCTCCTTTTAGTTTCAGGGGAAAGGGTGCCAGCACGTGGCCATAGAGCAAAGGTGATAGAGAGCAACCCTGCCTAATGGATCTAGTGATGTTGAATGGCTTGGACCTTTGGCTATTAACTTGTACTACGGTGCTGGGGGCGTGGTATTAGTCCAGTTGAAAGCTTCGCCAAATCCGGCGGCCTTTAGCGTAGCTTTCAGGAAATGATGGCCTTTAACTGTTTTAGGTTGAACAGTGCAGCGCATCCAGGTTGGTGCGCACCAGGTGCAGATTGTCCTGGATTGTCTTTCCCTTCTCAGAATATGTCTGTTCGGGGCCGATCAGCTTATTCACAACAATCTACAGACAGCTTGTCAGGATCCGGGCCAGAATCTTTAGGTAGGTGTTGAGAAGAGTTATAGGCAGGAAGCCATCCACTCTTCCCATCGTGATTGTTCTTTCTCAGCAAACTGACTGCACTCCTGATTATCTTTTGGGCAACGTTTCCCTGACTGAACCAGTTGTTGAAAACTATTGCCAAAAGATGAACAAACATGCGTGGCATTTGGAGGTAAATTTTGTAGGAGAGGCCGTAGTGTCCCGGAGCTTTGTTGGTACCAACTTGCCTCAGAGTAGCGACAATCTCCCCTTCTATTATCGGACCTTCACATCTAACTACCTCATGTGGTTTTAAAATGGAGAAATCAGCCAAATACTCTTTGAAATATATCTCTTGCAGATCAGGTTTCCTACCAAATCGGCTTTCAAATTGCTCTCTGAAACTGCTGCAAATACTAGCCGACGATTGTAGCAGCCATCAGTCAGGGGTGGTGATTTCCTGGATGAAATGATCTGCTCCTCGTCGGAACTCTTCTCTGCGCAGTTCTGAGCCATATTCATGGCTTCAGGTGACATCTTTTGCAGTCTGGCTCTGACCACCTGACATTGATATCGTGCAACATTTGTACGTTTCAGTTTCTTTCTTGCCAGTTCCGCAGCGTGACGGTCACATTCCGCCATTGCTCGTGTAGTACTGTCATGTAGGGCTGCCTCATTTTGTTTGGTTTCCAGACCGATCTGATCTTGTACTCGAGATCCCCTCACCACTTACTGCCGATAATTTTCCCAACAAGCTCTCGCTGGATCAGGTCTGTCAGTTGTTGGCGGAAGCCAGGCTTATCAAGGAGAGACGTATTCATTTTCCAGTAGCCTGCCATTTTGACTTTGTTCCCCAGCTTGATATGGACAAGAACCATTTTGTAATCCGAGTATCCCAGTCAACGGAACGATGAGCAACCCGTAAAGTTGAGGTCCACTTCAGGAACCATCACTGTCTAGATAACTTTTGTTGCTGGTAGAGGATTGGTTGTGCGCCCATGTCCACATCTTGCTGTTTGGGTGATCCACTCTGAAACAGTCTGCAAAGCCGAAATCGCTAAGGGGGTCTTGGAAAGCAGTGTCAGGAGCCGCTCTGGAATGAGCGCATGGCCCTTTATCCACCTTGGAGTCGAGGATGGCATTCCAGTTCCCAATCAAGACCAATAAGCCTGACGTAGTCAAAAAGGGACCAAGTTGTCTAAAGAAAGAGCGTCGCCGTCCTCCATTAATGGAGGCATATACCGTAATCAGGGAAAAGGAGCCGTCACTACTACAATATGATCATAGCCTCTAACAGGGGCACACCTCTTTGGATTGCTTTTTTGAGGCTTCTTTATATTCTGAACAAGTCTTACAACAACGCTGGTCAATCTTTTTCTTCCAGTTGTTTTTAAGATTTGTGAGAGTACCGACAGTATACGACAATCTCATTGAAAATGAAATTTAAACGATTTAAAAACTTTACAAATTATTCAACTTAAAGTTGTAAAAATTCATTTTCCATCGATTTTTTTTCTTCAGACAATATTGTCTTTAATATATATTATTCATAAATGCAATTAATAGTCTTATTTTTTATTTTTCTTTTCTAAATAGATTTTCGGTAATGCGTGGTTCGATTTTGAAAAAAAAAAATCGATGATTTAAATTTCTTCAAAGAATTCTGCTTTTAACTAATATAGTTGAATTTCTCAAGTTTTCATAAAATCAAGTAAGTGGGAGGTGGGGGATAACATGTAAAAACATTTTTATCAAGATTTTCTAAAAGACAAATTTCAAAAATAACCTCATTCATTCATTTCATTAAAATCCGACAATTATTTGATTTTTGCAAGAATTTCTAGCGTTTTTCTTTATGTAAAAAGTAAGCAAAATTACTAAAATTTACCATGTTTTCATTAGCTTCATAAATTTTAATCCAAACGTTATTTCCGACAGTTTCCATTTTTAATGAATCTAAAAAATTGTCAGGGGAGGCAACTTCATGTAAATTAGTTAAAATAGTTTTTATTATATAACTTTTTTTTTCTTATATTAACTTTAAAATATTTTCCGTAGACTTTACATGTATTTCAATTGATGGAAATGTAATTTCATAAAACAAAACGAAAAAAAAAAATGTACAGAAACAATGTAAAAAGTATTTACTAATTACTTCCCTTGAATCAAAATTCTGGTTAAAAAAAACTTATCACTCGAAGAAATTAAATTATTTTTCTTTTAATTCCAGTAATTCCCTCACTTTGTGTTTCAAGTTTACACCCAAACGAGCATATTTTAGAAATCGCTAATAATACCAAACCTACACAAGACATTACTTCCTTTATCGCTTCTCGCCATTTAGCTTCGAAGCAGAGATTTAAAAGGTAAATCGATTTCCAGGGAGCCCGTTTTCACAGACAGTCTCCTTTTGTAAGGCCTAAGGCGACACCAAAAAGAGAAAAAGAAAATGCTGAAGGAGGTGGACTATTTTTGTCTCTTGGACCCACGTACGCGTGGGACACCCACTTTAAAATCAGCATGGTGCAACGTTCTGTTCAAGTCGTCGTTGGAATGAAATATTAGATTCGTTTTTCTATACTTACTTACATATTCAAGAGGAATTCATAAATTTGCCCCTCGAGATTAATAATAACTAATGAAACAATTATATTGTAATTAAATTTACGTAAGTATAGTGTAACCCGGATATAAGAGAGATTTCTCTGGTCCCAAATTAGAGCCTGTGTTAATGTATATAAATTAGACCAAACCCGGATATAAGAGAAACCCGGATATAAGAGACTTCTTCTCCGGTCCCGACAACTCTTATATCCGGGTTACACTGTATATTAAATTGGTGAAAAAGGATTTGTGGTTCTTAACTTTAAAGCAATATATCTCAGCTTAAATTAAAATTTATTAACAAAAAAAAGCCCCATTAGAATCTACTCATTGTTGCATTCTGGTCGCATAAAACCCGGGGCCCTCGAGCCGATGAATTCTTGAAAAAGTGTTTCGAGCTGCTTATTGGTTGTTGAAGACAATTCTCTTGCAAGAAATCGTTGAAATGCTTTAAAAAAGTGATAATCGGTTGGATAGTGCTTTGTTGAGTAAAATTTGGTTTGATTCGCTTTCTACGGCTTATCAAAACTTTGCAGGTTATTTAAAGCCAGAAAATATTTTTAGATCGCAAGAACCTTTTGGGGTGGGGAGACAATAATGTTTAGTGATACAAGTTTTACTAACTAATCCAGAAGCGAGTGCATACCTTTTCGAAATGGTATTTGCGCATAAGTGAATATAATGAACCCAACCGGAATTGAAACTCTGCTCTCCCAATAAAAACTCTGAGCTATCACCCATTACACCACCCACACATCTTGACTTACAGCACTTGGTATTCCAAGGGGGTAACTCATTTAGGTTGCTGACCAGGCTTAATATTGCTTAAGTGATCGGGAACAGGGTTTAAGAGCGATAAGAGACAGGAAATTGTGGAGAGGCATGACTGCCATTCTGGACATGGCATATAGAAGACTACTTTAGGCCTTCTCTTTCAACATTACTTCTCTTAAGCGTTGGGACCATTATTTAGTTTAGATGGAATTACTTAAATCTCTTTTCTATAGACGCATCGTTGCAGGTCTATCGTTACTTCCATGGCAAATATTCAGCTGAGATCCATTCTTTTTTTTACACCTACCGATTCACACCTTTACTATTACTATAACTATGATACTATGTGAACGAACTCGAATAACCTAGACTTTCCTCTGTATTCCATTTGTAAGGAAGAAATTCTACTTGGACATCTCGGAAATATTACTTTGTGGAAGAAACTCCCGCGCAGATGCTTCCTCTAAAATTACAATCTTCAAGTCCTGAGCAGTCAGTTGCTATCTGTCCTACTTATACTGATAATCTCCACTTCCGTCTACCCCTTCTCACAATCATATTAATCTCATACAATATAAACTCTACCATGAGTGACTCTTGAGCCTTGTATTGGGTGACGTTTAGAATTAAAAGCAACAACAAAAGACATTTTTAACCGCTGGAAACCCTAATCCTGAAACCAGATAAAGGAAGATCACTGATAAAAATTTAAGTGGAATTAATAAGCACTGCGTATATGAAGTTCGTTAAACGGGGAAGGTGAAGAAATGAAAAATCTTTCTTGAGGCTTTGGTAAATTTGCAGATTAAACCCCGGAAACCAATTGTAATGAAAATTTACATTCTGGTGTGAAATTACCTGATTAATTCCAAAACAATAAAAATTTGCGAAAGAAAATTGTTTTGGAATATCGACAATGCAAGTTCGGCTTTATTCGCGTGTAGCCCGGCTACCATTACTGGTGTTGTTTACATATGTTTGCTTCGAGTAGTAATGCACGGGAGCTTCACTTCCTTGATTACTGCGCAATGAACGAACTTAAAATTAAATTTCGCGAATTGTGCAATAACCAAGACAAGTGAAGCTTCTGCGCATTACTTCTCGAGGTAAACATATGTAAACAAAGCCAGTAATGGCGGCCGAGCTGTAATCGCGACGCGAATGAATCCGAACTTATATTGTCGATAACTCCTAAACGGTTTTCTTCCGCCAACTTTTGTTATTTTTTAAATAAGCACGCAAATTTACACCAGAATGGAAATTTTCATTGCAATTTGTTTCCAGAGCTTAATCTGCTGATTTACCGAAGTTTTTGTTTTAATTTCAAGCTAATATACTAACACTATTTACATTATTCGGACTATTGTTCTCGTCTTTGTCGCCATATTTATTACAACGTTTCGGCCGTTGTACGCTCCGGCCTTCTTCAGGTGGTTTGAATGTCGAACTAAACCCTTTATTTCGCTCACTGGAGTAAACAGTTCTAGTTCCACGTGCCATGTCTAATGGATGTCAATTATCACTTATCTCCTGTTAACATTTAAACGATAAAATTTTGTTTTTGTCAAACTTTTTCATCAAGCAATGCTCTTTTTTTTTATCGATCTCATAGAGGTACCTAATTTAGCTGTATTTCAAAACCAATTTAAATTGACTAAAAGGAGTTTTCGTTTTGAAATCAACATCGCAATGTAATTAAAATATATTTCAAAAATAAAATTTACTTTTCTGAAACTTTATTTGAGGAATATTAGTTGATTTAAAGTTTAATTAATCTGATTTGAAACAAACATGGCTTACTTTAAGTTTCAAATATCGCAGAAATGCATTTTTAAAAACAGCGGTAGCTGTTTAAGGTGCTGACAGTTTGACTGACAGACAGAAGTTTATCTCATGTTTTTCTACGGTGTATATGTCTAAAAATTACTTGACTATAACGTGAGCGCCTTTTTATATAATTAAACAACTCATTTTAGAAACTTAGAAAATTATTCCAAATAATCTAATGTTTTATTTAATTTTAGGTACTTTAGCTTTACTGTAGATGTCGCTCTTATTTTCTGATAATGTCATGTATGGACTTCCGTATTTACAAAAATCGGCACATTTATGCACACAAAAATATTTAAAAATTCTTTTAAAAATATTAGTGTTCGATGAATTGTACCAAGCTTTTCCATTTATGATTAGTGAATATAGTTTTTACTTAATAACAATATTATTACCAAACCTCTACAAAGTAAGATAGAATTTTAAGATTTCAATATCTGGCCATAGTAGAAGGAACAAAAACTTGGAGAATTGAGTTATTAAAGGAAACTAACTGAAACTGATATCTAAAAAAGGTACGACACATGGAATTAGAATAATCTAATGGACTAAAGGGATTCAGTTCGAAATCATAACGTACATCACCTGAAGAAGATTGGAGCGTACAACGGCTGAAACGTCGTGAATATGTCAATAAAAATGAGGACAACAGTCCGAACGATGTAAATAGGGTAAACTGTAAATAATAAAAAAAAAATAAAACTGTACCATTAGACGAGAGAATTGCAATATACAAGATTCACTACAAAATAACTAGTAAATCCGCGGCTCTATTACACTTTCGCACCCCTCAAGCTTTAAGTGCACACCTCCAAATCCTGTTGTCGACCGATCGCGCATAGGTTTCTTCCCTACAACGGCTGTTGCAAGCAATGCAGTTCATACTGACTGCTAGCAAACCATAGTTACGGCACCAGTTAATGCAATTATCAATATTGTTGCAAAAAAAAAAAAAACAAAAAAAACTGTTCTCCAATCTTCAAAATGGCGATGTCTTCAAAAACCTGTTTATTGGGAACGCGTTGAACTTGGTTTGAAATGAACAATAAAGTACGTAAAGTAATTAATGTAAGCAATGCAAAAAGGATAGCCAACAGGGAAAAATTATTTCTTTGGGAAAAAAATTACATCGCGGCGAAATATTAAAACAAGACGCGGACTTTCTGGGCGATAGTGTACTAGTGCCTAATCTGCTTTAAATACCAAAACCTCATCAGAGTTTACTAACAAGCCTGGTTTTGTCTCTCAAATATCTTAAGCATCCTTTTATTTTCTAAGGTACCGAAACGGATTTTCTCTAAAAAATTTAAAAAAAAAAAAAAAAAAAATGCATTTTAAATAATTCAAACGCTTTCTTTGAACTTCAATTTCGGTTCAACTTAAAAGATAATGACCTAAAGCTTATCCAAATTAAAAGAAAGATTAATTTCCGTATATAAATATACATTTTAAAGCATTTTTTGTTGCTTAACTAGCCGCTGTTGTATACGAAAAATAAATAAATTTAAAATTCTCTTTAAAATCCAATATTTGTCGTAGCGATATCTTTCAAAGTCTATTAGTAAAATTAAGGACTAATTGGATTTTATGTTAAAAAAGAAAAGAAAAAAGAATGAATATGTTTTATTTACGTACGTTAGCCTGTCAGATCAAAGAACAATGTAAAAAGACTAACTCTACCCAGAAAAAGTAGTAAGGAAAAGCATGAATTTTATTTATGTTTAAAACTAAGTTTACTTTCAATCGTTTAAAAATATAATTTTTTTTTCTGTCAGTTATATGCCATGCGTGATACACGCTTAGGCGATCATGTATCTTTCGTTACATGACTGAAGAGGCAGATTTTCTTCCGCATTAGGTTGCCATTTCTTTCTGCGGTAGACTAGTTGCCATCAGGTCTGGAGAAGAAGAGGATTCATATCTTTCCCCAAGGGTATTAGCACGTAAGTGAATGTAATGGATTCGACTGGAATACGAACTCGGCTCTCAGATTCCTCAATCTGAGCTGCTATCCATTTTACTCCACCGTGCCTCCCCTCTTTTATTCTATTATTCTTATTAAACTTAGTATAATGAATAATATATTTTTTATACTGTTTGAACGGGAGATATGAAATTAGATTAATAATATCATATAGTAATACTCCTCCGATATAGATTGGTAGTCAATCAACGCGAGATATCAGAATTATTTCCTTTTGGTACATCCATACCAAAAATCATCTAACAGTCGATAAAAGAAGAAAAAAAAATTCTTAAGGAAAAAAAAAAGTTCACACTCGAAAATGACAGTAAGCTTTACATTCTTTATTTAAATATTCAAATATGTTTTTACTTAATAAAGCAATCTCTTGTAACGAACACTTACGGGATTAATTTCCAAATTGCACTGAAAAATTACAATTCATTTTTTTTTTAAAATTAATCTTAAGATTTCTTTTTTGTCGAATCTGAAATAAAAATATGTTAAGCAGCAATTCTTTAAGAAAATATTTTAAATTTTATTGAATTGTTATTAGCAAAATACGTGGGCCGAATTTTCGGTATGTTCACACTGGATATTGCATCATTTTTTTTTTCTTTATCTTCAGAAATTTCTTTTTATATAACTTATAAAAATTTAAACCACCCCACCCACCAAAATATAAAAAGTTCACACGCGATATTTAAAAGTGGGATGAAACTAAAAATACATCCCTCCACCCAATATTTCCCTAATGTTTTCTTTCAGTAAAATATCAATTCACTAAAGAACAAGTCCTGAAAATTTTGTTAGAATCGGATAATTCTCTTACTTTTGGTAAATATTTTTAAACGGTGGGGTGGGGGCTGATGTTGGTTTTCATTGTGGAAAAAAATATCCATCTTGTTTACTTACCTTCATATTGAAGGGCTGTAAGAAAAATAAACTTATGCGACATAACACATTTGAGAAATAACACATTTTAAATAATTCTTTTATGCGATTTCACGGTTACGCAATAGATGAAGTTTTCATTGAACTAAAAAAGTTTCGTTCAAGGTTTTAGTTCAAAAGATATTTTTGAGATTGTTTTAGTTACTAGACGATCTCAAAGATATCTTTTCAAGCCTGTCGCCAGAGTGGTTTCAGTGAGCGAGTAGGGGAGGCCTTTAAGTCGGAGGTTTGCGAGTAAAATATTATACACTAAAATTAGCTCACATTATTTTAACGGAAAGAAGGAGTGGCGAGTGATTTTGCGGGGGGGGGGGGGTAGGTAGGTTCCCCAGGCCCCACCATAATGGCGACGGACTTTATTTTTTTTATTTTTTTTCAGGATTTAAAAAAAATAAGATTTTCCTTTCTTTTCTTTTTTTTTTTTTTTGGCAACTGAAAGAGGTACATTGAAAATTTAGCAAAAAGCATTCTTTGAACAAAAAAAGTTACCAAAGACTGTTGCATTGAAAAAAGCTAATGAACCAAAATATTTAGGATCATTTTTTTTTTGTCTTTGAATTAAATAAATAATCTATAAAGCACCTCGAAAATCAAACACTTGATTATTATCAAATGACATGTTCAATATAAGTAAACCAGCATGGGTTTCTCAAGAAATTCAATACCAAATTTTGAAAAATTCATAACTACTCACCCCACGCAATCACTTCTATGTATACTGTGCCGAAAACGAGGGGGGGGAGATAAACTGACTCATTTTAAAACGATATAGTTTCGAAGCCATTGTTTCGTATAATCCAACGGATACCATCAAAATTTTTTAATGAAATTGGTCATGGAGTGAAGGGTATTGATAAAATGTTTTACCGTTGCCGACAATTTTGCAATTTCAAAGGAGAATTTAACCGTTCATATTTTGGGATGCTATTCAACTTAAAACCAGAACTAAATTCATGACGGACCCTAAGATACGAACTCACTGTCTGTGATTTGGACGTTAACTTTCTGAACGACAAGTGGTCCACGAGTTACGAGATAATCCCGAATCTGAATTGAATCTTGCATACGGACATAAGTTTGGACCAGCTATGACAAGCTATGACCAGCTAAGACCAGCGACCCGAGTGAAAACACTCGCGTCCCCACGTTAAAAACTGACCTTGTGTCACAACCTGACTCAGTGGGGGGTCAAGTAAATACCGCAAAGGGTCATAGGAGTACAGCACCCCGTGAGAACCGAAGTCATTAGATTTTACCTGCTAATCGATGCTCAGCAGCAGGAATTGAAAGTCTATTTAATTATTTATTTAGATGAGTTGAGTCTGACACAAGGCTACAAGAGTGGGGACTTAATAAGGATCGAACTTGCTTCACTAGCGAATATTCTTAGTCTAGCTTGGTCCTCTTTGCCCAATTTCAAGTGCCCAAGAGTTCTTATGAATATCACCAATAAAAACCGAATTGAAATGAGTTAAAATCTAATTTCTATAACGATAAAGTAAAAATTAAGCTTTCAAGCGTTGAACATGGATCAAGTTTCATCTCCTCATGTAGCCTTTTTTCTTCTGAAATAAATCTTTTTCTGATGACGCCGATTTAAACATTATCCAAATTGAATTAGATATTTACCATTACGTCGGATTCTCATTCAACTTTACTCATGTATAGGGTGGGTAATGGAATGACAAAACAGAAAAAAAGATCTTATGTGACGCGTTTCGTCCTTCCAAAGGACTTCTTCCGAGAAAAATAACGTTTTCATTCATGGTCTGGCGTTCTCTTCTCTATTTCCCTTAATCCTCTCGTGACTTTGCATACATAATCCGCTTTATATACAGCCCGTTAAAGTCATGGCACTTGGTCTGAAGATCAGATATAAGAAGATCTTCAGTTCGCCCTGAAGATCTGTTAGGTGAAACCTTGGCAGCGATGAGAAAAGGAAATAAAAGAACAGGATTCAGGATGACAGAAGATGGTGATTGGCGTTTCATTTAAATTTCTGGAAGATTATAGGTGACAGGGGAAACAAGAAATTGGAAGGGATTTCCACAGGCGTGAAGTGTGAGACAATTAGAAGAGAACATATGGTTTCATCTGGGTAGTTCGACAGTAAAACCGTGAGACCTAATTGCCAATCTAGTAGCACGCTTAAATTCATGTAGTCGAAGTACCAAAGAGGAAAGTTCATCAGAGCAATTGCCATGAAAATATTTGTAGAAAAGACAGAGGGAAGCCACGTCACGTCGCTGTGAAAATGACTGAAGTCGAGATGCCAGGTCAAGATAAATTATATTACAGACCTTTTTTTGATTTTCGTTCAAGCAGTAGAACGTTGACGTAGTGGATATGCCATTTGTCTGCTTAACTCCAGATAGGAAGTTCAAATCTGAGAAGAATTCGTTTCTTTATTTTTAGATATCTGAGAAACAAAGAATCAGAGAAAAATATACTTTTCATTTTTACTGGCTAATTTATCCAATCTAGTCAGTCAGTTATGTGCTACGTGTAATACACGTTTAGGCGATCATGTATCTTTCGATACATGACTGACGAGGCAGATTTTTCCCGCAGTAGGTTGCCATTTCTTTCTGCGGTAGACCAGTTGCCATCCAAGGCTGTAGAACACGGTCTGTCCAGCTACTTACCCATAGCTGATGGGAGAAGAAGAGGATTCATACCTTTCCCTAGGGTATTAGCACGTAAGTGAATGTAATGGATTCGACTGGAATTCGAACTCGGCTCTCCGATTCCTCAATCCGAGCCACTATTCATTACTCCATCGATGTTTAAATTCATGCAGTCGAGGTACCAAAGAGGAAAGTTCATCAGTGCAATTGCCATGGAAATATTTGTAGAAAAGACAGAGGGAAGCCACGTCACGTCGGTGAGAAAGTGACTGGTGTCAAGGCTTCTTTGAATTTTGTGAAGAAACTCGAGATATATAGATCCCTATGTCAGTTTACACCATGCAGATGAATACTGGCATCAACACAGTGCCCCACTAAACATAGTGACCCACATGCCTGTGGTAGTATATAACGTGATATATCGATTTTGTAGGACGTGGGTTTCCTGAGAACTGGGACACGCTGTTAAATATATTTGTATGTCTGTTTTTGCACGCTTTGTTCCTTTTTTGAATAAATTTACTATCAACGCAACATGTAACCAAAACAACAACAAAAAAACCCACAAAAAAACAAAAACCTTAAATTTATTTAATGAAGATTTAAAAAATAACTTTGTTTGCTGTGCTGTTGCGAGCCACATAATTTAAGCACGTTGGCTGCATGTAGCCCGTGTACCGTAGCTTGACCACCCCTGACCAAACACGTATTGGTTGGAAGCATATTTAAATGGAGATGGTAAGGTGTTTACTGTAGAGCGCCGATTTACAGGTTTGTTTTGTAGTGAAATACTAATGTAATGAGCTCGATCCACACCGAGCGCCTCGCTAGCGTGACACTGAACCAGTTCAAGCTAAACTTGTTAAATAGTTCACTGTTGGCAAGTTAATCTCATCTTTCATTTTTTAAAATGCCATATCCCTTTTCTTTAGTATTTGTGAAATGACGATTTCTTAGCAACGTAGTGTCGTTTCCCATTGACTTTGCCGTAATCTTGAATACAGAATTGACCTTCTCCTCGACATGCTACCATCCAAGTCTAAAGAACTCAGTCTACCCTGCTATTTGACTCTTAACTGGTATCGGTTAGAAATGAACTGAACAGACTAGGACTGAACTTGAACTCGACTAGACGACTTCTTTTCCGCGCCGATAACCATTATCTAATTCGCACCTCTCTTTCTTCTATGTACCATGTCCCTTCAGCAAGTGGGAGATCATGGCTCTCTACAACTTCCTATCTTAGTTCTTAGTAAGGTTAGTTTTTTTCGTTATCTCTCTGAAACCCTGTTTTGCTATTCATTTACAGACTCGTTATGTAGATTATGTTTTCCTCTACCCCCCTCCACCGCCGTCAATATCTGCTGTGAGTTTGATTCTCCAAACCTTCCTTCCTCATTATGTGTCCTAGAAATTTCAGCTGTTATTTTCTGATTAACTATTATAAATTCAAAACTTCGCTCTAATACGCCCCGCTTTTAACAATGGACCAGATTAAGATGATCTAATTCCGACGATGAATCAATATGTCCACAACCTGATATGTATTTTTTACTTGAATTTTGATCTGAAATTTCTACTTTATTATGTTTGATCAATATGATTAATATTTACTACTGAATTAAGTGCATTGGCAAAGAACAAAATTATGTCGAAAATAAGTATTTCTTGAGTAAAATAAATGCTTTTTTTCATTACTAGGTTATGTACTTACTAATGCACCTAAGTCTACTTGAAGCGTCCTGGGTAAGACGATAAACTACATCCGACAGCAAGGCCTTTGATTAGGAGGTTTTGAGGAGCCTGGAACCATCTCATAATTGCTGGTGTCCCCAGGTCCACCCTGATCGGGGGTTGTAGCACCTGTCAGGGTCCCAGTTATGGGCAAATAGTTAACTCCCCCAAAAAGAATCAAAACACTATGAAAGTATAAAAATAAGTTTTAATACCAGCAATATGTTTTTTTGGAAAAATTATTACCAACAATACATGTTTGAAGAAAAAAATTATTCACTGCAATACATTATTACCAGCAGTATATTTTTTAAAAAGAAATAATAATACCAATAATACCTTTCTGATAAAAATATTACCATTATATTATATATTTTTGGAAATAAATATTACCAACAATAAATTTTTTGGAAAAAAATTACCATTATTAAAAATATTGTCGGCATTAAATAACCCATTGAGGTTGATATATCGTAAAAAAAACAAAAAACAATCCACTTGAGATATCAGGCAAGGCGTACATTCGTTTGAAAGAGATGTGCATTATGGTTTGTTGTAGGTATTATAATCTGTAACATTTAATGGGAACAAGCAGCCTGTATCATGACAAAGAAAAAGTGCAGTTAATACGCAAAATAGAAAAAAAAAGCAACACAAGACACACCGGAATTTTTAACCTATTCAGCGAAACGATCCCAAAAGAACTGGAAGACCTACCTATATTCGGCAGATATAATCTTAATATAAGACACCTGGATCGATGGTAGAGTCGAATTGAAATGGTTTGGTTTCTTTAGTTTTACGGCATATCAACCTCAATGGGTTATTTAATGCCGACAGCTTTTTTTTCTGGTAATATTTTTGTTTTGTCAAAAATCTATTTTTGGTAATATTTTTTCCTCAAAAATGTATAGCTGGTAATATTATTTTAAAAATCTATTGCTGGTAATATTATTTTAAAAATGTATTGCTGGTAATATTTTTTTAAAAATGTATTACTGATAATATTATTTTAAAAATGTATTGCTGGTAATATTATTTTAAAAATGTATTGCTGGTAATATTTTTTTAAAAATGTATTACTGGTAATATTATTTTAAAAATGTATTGCTGGTAATATTATTTTAAAAATGTATTGCTGGTAATATTTTTTTCAAAAACGTATTGCTGGTAATAGTTATTTTTCTTCAAAAATTTATTTCTGGTAATAGTTTTTTACAAAGTATTTCTGGTATTAAAACCTATTTTTAGACTTTCATAATGCTTTTTACTTCAGTTTCGGGGTTAACTATTTGCCCATAGCTGGGACCCTAACAGGTGCTACCACCCCTGGTTGGTGTGGACCTGGGAACACCAACAATTAAAAGGTGGTTCCACGCTCTTCAAAATCTCCTGATCAGAGACCTTGCTGCTGGATGTAGTTTATCGTCTTACCCTGGACGCGGATGTGGTTTATCGTCATACCCAGGACATGTAAATGGTGAGATTAACCGTTTCCATACAGGAAACTTTCGACATTCAGTGACCGAATGGATAATTTTTTTGTCTTAAAACAGTTTTTCAGTTAAAAAAGGTTTCTCATATCAAGTATCTGTTATCGCTCTTTCTATTGTTGATGGGAGTTTTTTTTTCTTAAACTTTTATGTGGAGAATCAAGATCTTGATTGTATCATTATTTCTCCTACTCTTGCTATCTATTTTAGTTGTTGCTTTTCGAAGTCTTCAAGTGGTGGGGTTTTTGTTATTTGGTAAAGGTCTTTGTGAATATGTAGTGCCAGTCTGTGAGATCTGATGAAGGATAGTTTTCTTTAAGACCTAGCGGATTCATTCGTTTCAAACCAATTTTAAACATTGATCTAAGAAGACTGTTTCTGAAGGAGTTGAACGCTATGCATAGCATTCACGAGGATGGGCACTTTGGCGTGGTGTAATGGTTAACAAGCATGTATCTCTAGATCAGTTTCGACTGAATAGTGAGTATGATCCTCACTGGGTGCTTTATACGTTCGACCTTGTAAGTTGCGCTGAGAAAATCCCCATGGCATTCAAGAGTAAACCGAAAGAACTCTTAGACAAGGTAGTAAAGGAAATCAAGAAGAAAGAACTAACTATTAATTGTAAAAAGACAAAATGAATGGTTCTCAGAAAAAAAAAAAAAAAAGAACTCCCAGGAGGTTAACTATGTATTGTGGAATTCAAAATCAAGCAGAAATTTAACTATCTGCGTAGCGCAGTATTTTAGTAACAACAGGAAATGTGGTAAGGAAAGCTGCACGCGAAAGATGCCTTACAGAAACTAAGCAAAGTATGAAATTATTGTTAGAAGCAAAAAAATTCTGAACCGCTTTAAAACATCTAATCTCCTCTATGGCATTGAACTAAGCACAATTCTAACAACGACTTTATTGTGAGTGACTGTGTGGAGTAATGCAGATCGATATTGTCTAGTTGATCATTACTATTGAATAGATCCTAACTGGGTGCCCCGTATCTGTGCTCTTGTGCCAAACTAAATTAAGTTTAGTACGCATCAAAGTTACTAATATGGATTTTATAAGCACGTTAATCTACACCTGGTATCTGGTTGGAATGGGAGTAACTTGTTAGGTTAATGTAAAAAGCCTAAGTAGTCAATTGGGGTTATATTGTTAAACCAGAAGCACTTTGCTTTTTTATTTCTTTCTACACAAAGTAAATTTTGCTATTTTTAGCACAAGGACAGGAGGAAATGAGATTGAAGAAAAAATGTTCACAGGAAAGAAAACCAGGAGTTTGGATGTTTACTCAAGGCAAAAGACCCAGATGAAAAATGTGTGCCTAAAGAAAACAGAAAACAGAAAACAGAAAAATGTGGGTGACGTTTCTTGGAAGAATACGTTCTCCTTAAGAAGATTGTTGAAACAGCTCAAAATTGCTTTCTGATGATTTTATCAAATACTGGCCATTTTAAATATAAGAGTGAAACTGAACAGAAGAAAAATAAGAAGGATAATATTTGCAGACAAAATAATAGATCATTGTTTGTCAATTATGGAATCGTCATCTATAGGATAGAAAGGTAATTCATGAAAAAATATATAATACTAAGGTTTGTATAGGTGGATAAAAAACTGGACGCTGGGAAAAGTATAATCTGACCAGATAATGTTAATTGTTCAAAGGACATCCGGTTGATGGTGTAAACATTATGGAGCGACCTTGAGAGGTTTTTCAACTAGAAAAGGGCATATAACGAGAGAGGGCTTGGAAAATTTAACACTCACAGGATATATCAAAGGGAAGACGGGAAGAGGGAATCAGAGAATTAGCTATTTAAATAGCTTGCGTAAAAGGATGATGACAGAGCAGGGACTGGAATGGTTAGTAAGGGTACAAAAATTAATTAGATCTACAAAGGACAGGATGTTATGGAGAACTATGATCAACCTATTTGAGCTTGTGTAAATGGATGGCAGAAAAGGAACTGGAAGGGATAGAAATGAGACAAACATTGCTTAGAACTACAAAGGATAGGAAGTTGTGGAAAGCCATGGTCAACCTACTTGACGAGCTTGTCTAAATGGATAGCAGAGAAGGGACTGGAAGTAATAGTAAGTAGACAAACGTAGAATAATTACAAATATTACATACAATAATTATATAATAAACAATTTACAATAAGCAAGGTAACTATTTATATTCGGACTATTGTCGTTATCACAACGTTTCGGCCTTCATATAGGTGTATATCCCAGACAACATTTAACATAGGAACTAGCAATGTAAAAAAAAAAAAAAAACAAAACAAAAAAAAATAAATAGAATTAATGCCCTTGTCAATCTTTACGAACCTCTGATGATGAAAAATCAATGCTCAAAATATGATCTTGCAACGAGACATGATTAAGTATAAAAATCAAATTTTATCTGGAACGATAAAACTATCAAAGCAAGCATTGAGTTTCGTGCTCGCAAAAAAGTTATGACCATTGATTGTAAGCTTTTATCGTTGTTAAGTATTGAGTAAAAGACGAAGATATATTTTATTAATATTTATTTACAGTCGTTAAATTAGACTACATGTTGACTATTCCCAGAATCCCAAGTGAAGTGTTCCTCTAGTTGTATTCCTATGCTAAAGGGTTTACATCGTGTGTGCGTAGTAAAATAGTCCCTATGCCACTGTTACATTGATATTTTTGCAATTATTAATCTATCCTCTCTAAATACACCTATGTTTCTCTATTGTTTCAGATATTTTTTATATATAAATTCCAATTAATTTCCATATTTCTGATTCGTCACAACATCCTATAGTAACATCAAACTTTCGGGGTCACCAATTTATTGGGCTAGCTCTACTTTACTTTGGGACTGACACGAATACTTTATCAATATAATAAAGATATTTATTTACATCTAAACATGAATACAACGGTTAAAACATAAACAGAGAATATGTCAGGCGGACTTACCCATCTGGTGGAGTGAAATAGGGCTAGGTAGCTTGTACCTTTAAAACCCTCAGCACCTGGTACCGTTTGCGGCGGAGGGAATTTCTCCTGTGTTACTTCGGAGCAGGTCCGGTCCCTTCTCTGCTGGTGGTCAGCTTTTTTCTGAACCAACGTGGTTTTATTAACCAATGAAAAACCGACTAACATCATGTGACCAATCACTATATATAGGAGCAGACGACTTTTACAAAACCAGCAATGTCTTTGTCTGGGGAACAGTGCCATATCCTGTTCAACTGTCGAACTCTCTGCCTTGAGCAGAAAGTAACCCGGACGAGGCTTTGCCGAAGGGCAAAGATTCGTCCGGGGAAGTAGACAGACCCGAACCCGCTTATGCGGGTTCTACGTGAATATTTTTGGCTGAGTCTACGGGCTCGGAGAACCCACAGTAAACTTGGCCTTGTGCCACATACATCCCTCGTGGGGAGGCGGTTAAATATTAACAATGTCTTTGTCCGTCCATTGTTCTTTTTTTTTAATAATATTGATTTTATCTTCTCTTTAAACTTCATTCTCGCAAAAACGGCGTGTCAAAAGAGCAGTTTTCCCTTGACATCGCTATTATTTTAACTACCTTCACTTCTCAGCAATGTTTATTGTTTTAAAAAGCGATAATTACAATACTAATAAAACCTAAATATATGATGAAAATGACTTTATATATTTTTTTGTTCTTGAAAATTTAAAACAAAAATATTAAATAATATTTATTTATTTATTAAATTGTTTATTTATAACAATAATTTCACATTTACAATATTCTGAAAACTAATACATTTGTATAAAAAATGCAATGCAATATTTATTATTTACTAATTTATAATTAAATAAATGTAAAAACCATTTTTATCCATAAATGTATAAACATTTACTGAATTATTAAAATATGTGAACCAACTATAAGCTGTGGTAACAAAGATGAGGACAATAGTTTGAATATAAAAAGTGTAAATAATGATAACTCCTTATCCCAGAAATTTAGACGAAAATTACAAAAGAACTTTATAGCTGAAAGTATTACTGTATATAAAAAGCAAGTTAACAGTTGAGCTGAATATCGTAATAGATTACAGTCATGAAGCATTGTAGAAGAAAACAAAGCAGAAAACATTTTCAGAAAGCAAACTGTTATTAAAGTGGAACATAGACCAAAACACAGTAAATGGTTTTTTAACATCAAAGAATTAATCAATAAAAAACAAAACAACGAGCCAAAACTTGAAGAAAGAATTTACTCTAACAAGTGCAAGAATTGCCATGATGAATACATTGGAGAAACCTCTAGAAGTGTGTCGGAGTTACCTCCTCCTTCTATCCTTGAACATGCAGAGGAACAAGTCATTTCGACCTTGACCTCTCATTCATGCTCCTTACACACTGTTAACACGTCAGAGGGACTAGCAAACCCCCTTTTAGTTAGGCTATATTACAAACCTAGTTGTAATATACTACTAGTCATTTTTAGACCATAGTTCTCTCTAACTAACCTTGTAGTATTTTACTATAGAGACTCTTCGGTTAGCTTAGCCAATTTCTCTTGCTGGTCCCCCTCGGCACAAGACAGTGATTTCTCCCTAGATTCGGGGGAGGCTGTCGGCGGCCGCAACGGTCGTCTGCGCAGGCCCCCTTGGCCTTCATTGGCCAAGGGCGCCGATCTACGGGCTGTGTATTAGGTTACGCTCCCACTTTTTTTTGTCTGCCAACTTGACGATAGTTGGGAACTTTCTTTCTCTCTCTCTCCTTCCCAACACGTCAAGTTGGCATCCCGGCAATGACAAACAACGAGTTGGCAACACGAACTACAGCAACAAGTTGGCACCCCGGCAACGACTCAGCTTCAACAACCAACAAAGATCGTCCTGGCATCACTCAACATCAACAACCACCAAGCGATCATCCTAGCAACAACCCACATCAGCTTCAACCCCCAACAACGATGATCCTAGCAACTACCGACGCCAACCTCGACCATCAATGCCTGCAGCATCCAGCTCACTCCTGCAGCATCCAGCTCACTCCAGCACTCCTGCAGCTTCCAGCACCTCCACCGTTTCCGACCATCTTCATTTCCTTTTAGAATAAACCTCTGTATATCATACATATCCTCGTTCTGTGGTCCATATTGTTTCACGGTCATTGTAACCTCGTTCACCCCCTTTCTGTGATACGGGGCCACTGGACCGCCCGCTACAAGTGTAAACAAAAGATTATATGAACACAAAAAGGAAAATTTAAAAAAACAACGCAAAACGCATTGGTTGTTTACCGTAACGAAACTGGCCACAATTTTAACATAGGTAATGCTACTTTAAAAACCGGGTTCAAATCCCAGTCAAATCATTACATTCATGACATGCTAATACCTTTGTATGAACCCTCTTCTTCCATCTATGGGTAAATAGCAGGACAGACCGGGTACTAAAGCCTTGGATGGCAACTGGTCTACCGCAGAAAGAAATGGTATCCTACTGCGGGGAAAAAATCTGCCTCGTCAGTCATGTATCGAAAGATACATGATCACCTAAGCGTGTATCACACAAGGCACATAACTGATGACTGAATGCTACTTTGATTAAAAGAGAAAATAATCTACTGAGTCTGTAAAGGGCCTTGCTCGCTAGTTCAGCCACGGTATTTTTTCCCAATTTGTCATACTTTTTTTATAAATACTGTTTGTTGATATATAAAATTATGCAAGATTACATATCGTTATATCATTCATATATATATATAAGACTTAAGAAACAGCATATATATATATATATATATATATATTGTATTCAATATTAAAAAAATATAAAATAATATGAGACCGTTAATAATTTTATATGAAAAGATCACTTAACTTCTAAATATCAATTTTATCTCGACTTCAAAGTCTCTTGTTAAAATTTCCAGTCTTCATGTATTTAACGTTCTTTTACACGCGCACGTTCATGAAATTTTGCTTTTGTTTACGTCTTTCATTACCCCCATATAATATTACCAATAGAAACTGTAGACTGTTTTTAGAAGAAAAATTATTAATATTAACTTTTAATAACCAAATTAAATTATTAAATAAGAATGAAATAATGGGTCGATGCCAGCATATTAACAAATATTTACTTTGTTACTTTAATAATAACATAATAAATCAATTAAAATATTAAGCAAAATATAATTTAATTAATAAAAAATTAACAAATATAACAATTTATTTAATAATATAACATATCACTTCTATATAAACCATAAGATGATTAATTTAATTTCGAAGAAGAAATTTAATTTCGAAGAAGAAATTTACGACTGGAAGAAAACTCTACAGCTTAAAAAAATGAAAGACATAGACAAATGCAAAATTTCATGAACGCGTGTTTAAAAGAACGTTAATTTCATAAATACGCATGTGTACAAAACGGAATGAAAAACTCATGGAACAAACGGAAAAAAATTGAAAAAAAGAAATCATTTTAAACCCACAGCCCCTCAATACTGGAAATTTTACAAGAATTGAAATTGGGATAAAATTGATATTTAAAAGTTAAATAATCTTTTCATTTTATATATATATATTTAAATTTTTTAGTTTAACGTTGTTATTTATAGATACAATATATTGCTTAAATACTTGTATCTATAAATAACAACGTTTATAAAAAAATGTCTTTATAAATCGGACCTTGTCCATATTAACATATATATATATATATATGTAAGATGAGTTTTGTGTCATCAGCACAACAGTCCAAAACCACTCTTCTTTTTCACGGCCAGTATTTTTACTTCGACTGATTTAGACCATAAGATACTCGCGTTGTTGCTGGCGAGTACAGTACAGTAAATGCTAGTAAGAACTTCGTCCATATTCCTTATTTGGCCGAAATAGGAAAGCTGAGTTCAAATTTCAACCTAGTCCGTTATATTCATTTCGCGTAAATACACATGGAAAAAAGTATGAATCCATTTTTCTTGCTCAAGCTATGAGTTAAATAGCAGGAGTAGTATCTGAAAAAAATAATCGTTATTCTTGAAAAATTGTTACTCCAGTATTAAATCACAAAAAAAGAATAAAAAAGATAAATAACTCACAAAGGGTTGATAAGCCGTAAAAAACAAATCAATCTTTATTTGGCCCAGTCCAAAACAGGTGTACTTTCGCGCATTTATAAAAAATCTATGAAATTCTAGTATTTTTTTCACAATCCTTCTGATCTTGGAAAGCTCTGCTTATTTCATTCTTCTGCTAATCTCCTAATTATACTATCATTTTGTTGGATTAGATTGGACTAGCAGCATGGCCCGGCGTTGCCCGTGCTTGATTAAAAAATCGTACGACTCATACAACAATCGCTATCACTTGACTTAAAATATTTTTGCCCTTCCTTGCCTTTAAAGGAGTACCCTTTTCCGTGCTGATGTTGCTACATGCCTTACTTCTTGCCTATCTCACATTGCGAATTTTGCTCTATACTAAACATTAAATCTGTTACGAAAAAAAGAACTAAACAAAATGAACACAAAACGATCAGCTTTAAAAAAGGACTCGTAACTGGAAAATCCGAATGAAAAAAGAATGTTAACAACAAATACTTTTTCACACCCAACCCAGTTCTGTCGAATCAGAATCAACGTTGAGTTGAAGCAAGCGAATGAGCCAATTGGAGTAAAGTGCCATGCAGATTTAAATTTTTCCCACTTGTGACAAATGCAGCTATCGATTTTTTTTTGCATGCTAGCATGCTAGTTAACATTCGTGTCAGTCAGCTATTGGCTCTCACTCTGGCCAGTACAAAATGGTCGCAAACTACATGAAAACTGCCGCAGAATCGAAAATCGATTCCACTATCGATGGGAGTTGGGAAATGCAAAGTCGGTCTTGGCCTTCCCGTTAACTTGGAGCATGTGAATGTAAATTTTGGTGCAAAGCTGTCGAAAATTGCGGCCGTGCATTCGTTACACGCATTCTGCTTTTTATAGATAGAGATTAGATTATCGTTTTGTTAGAAACACTTTTTGAATGAATCTTATTTACCATCCACATTTAAAAATATCATACGTAAGTTCATGACAATGTCGCGCTGGGTAGCGAACGTTATAATCATCTCATTTTTTTTTAGATGTCTTTAGCTGATCTTTTGAGAGTCTTCCATCTGTTGGAATATGCTTTCGTTAAGGAGTTGCTTGGAAATTTTGACAAATTCACATTCAATTCGTGGGTAGATGACAAGTTCTGGTTTGAATTGATCGTATATGCCTTGGTCGAATACGCAATAAAGCGGTTGACATCGTTTTCCTAGCCGAGTTCGAATTCCAGTCGAATCCATTACATTTATTTACGTGCTAATACCCTTGGGAAAGGTATGAATCCTCTTCTTCTCCACTAGACCTAGTTCTATAGACTTGAATGGCAACTGGTCTACCGCAGAAAGAAATGGCAACCTACTGCGGGAAAAAATGTGACTCGTCAGTCATGTATCGAAAGATACATGATCGCCTAAGTATGTATCACGCATGGCACATAACTGACTGATTAGGTAGTGATTACTGCTGCATTAGTGGTCGTAGCCAGTGGCGTTTTGGGTCGTAGTCCTAGTAGCAACAGATTTTAGGTTGGTCAGCATTTCTTGTAGGTCTGATCGAAGTTTGTCAATAACCGCCTTTGTCCGATGTTCTTCTCTATGTGTAGAGTCGATTTTGAGATTCACGATTGCCCCCCCCCACCCCTGTTGCAATTTCACGCCTCCAACTACGAGCAGTTAAAAACCTACATTACAACTGCCCACGGCAGCTAAATGACGAATTTTCAACACCTGAGTAGAGCATGAGACCTCCAAAGACGAAACGAGAAATTGACAACGGCCATATCACGTTGAAACACCGGTTCCTGTACAATCACCGAAGTTAAGCAACGTCGAGCCTGGTCAGTACCTCTGTCGGAGTTAACTCCTCCTTAATTCCGTAATTGTTCACTAGGGGACGCTCTCCCTACACTATAAATAATGGGCGACTTCTTGCCTCGTTCTCTTTTTCACTTTGCATTTCAGCAGACACATTTAAAAATGTGATCTCTCGTAGAGAGCTGCGTTGGAGAACGCCATGAAACACACATACACGTATGTACGAACATTCACCAAAATACAAACTCTTTACGTTTACACACAAATACAAATGTTAATGTCTTTGTCATTTGTAAATTTGTTGTTTAATACATATATTTGTTGACATATATATATATCGGTCTCGTTTGTTTTCTTTACATCTTCGATTGGACCCAACTTGAGTCCGCCATTTTCTTGTAGTTGGACCTTCTAGCAGGAAATAAACAGCACGTGTTCCTAATCTAACAACACTCAGACCCACACGGTCCTCTACACCTCGATGGGTGGCCGCTTGAGAATACCAGGTGCTGTAAGATTAGATGTGCAGGTAGTGAAATGGATAAGAGCTTGAAATTGTTAATCGGAGAGTCAGGTTCTAATTCCCGTTGGGTATGTTATATTAACTTACGCGCAAATACTCTTGAGAAAGGTATGAATTCCTTTTTTCTACCCGCCCTCAGGTATGGGCTAATTAATAAAACTTGTATCACTAAAAATATTATTATTATTATAAAAATAAAAATGAATATAATCTAAAAATATTTTCTGGCTTTAAATAAACTGCAAAGGGTTGATGAACCGTAGAAAAAGAATAAAAAATATATCTCTCTCTATCAAGCTCATCGCTGCACAAACCACTCTGGTGTCACCGGTATGCGCGAACATCTTTTCCATTTGCTGGAGGAAAAGGCAAAGAAAAGGCAGTACTTTCTTGCTTTGTTTCCACTTTCTTACCAATGTTGAATCTTATTCAGCTTCATACAGATTTTCAGGAAATATCAACTTCTAATTGGTCAATACACACAATCCACCCACGTACAAATATTTTTCCAGCGCGTGACCAAGTCAAGTTTCCCGCCAATTTTCTGTGATCCTGTCACGTGGTTACATTAATTATAAATAGCGGACACGAGCTTGCTGCTCTCTCTTCTCGCTACAACATGTAGTTCTAAAAGGATCTCGTCTCGACCATGGCCGGTCAGACGTTAAAAGCATATTCACGCATATTTACGTACGAAAATTTCCAAACTACATTACAAACATACAGAACATTTCCAACAGGCAACAAGAACTTTTCTCTTTGAAATACTTTTCTAAAGCTACAGTTTATTCAGCATTTCTCAGCTTTATAATTCATTCAACTTTTGTGAGCTCAGATAAAAAAATAAATCAAAGAGACATAACACCAACAAAATATTAACTTCTACGCATGTATATCATTACAGAAAAATAAATACAAATGTTATTATTTTAAAACAATTTTGTTCCTTCTTGTCTTTCATATTTTGTGATATTTTACGTTAAATATAAATCGTGTGGTCATGTTAATAAGACATCTACAAATAGTCCATTTTTATTAACATACTTCAACACAACCACACGCGTTTATAACAATAGCAATAGACATCATAAATTAAATTCTTTTCGTTAAATTAAATCTTTCTTGAATTATATTGTTGAAGACTAATTAAACATTTAAAAGGCTTGTAAATATTAGTTGAACGAAGTTAACTTCAGAACAAGGTCAAATTGAAGGTCAAATGGGGATCGAGTTCATTGCCAATGTTGAATCAGACAAGTCTTTTCAGTATCCTTCTCCTGTGGGAGAGTAATTTAGTAATATCAAATAATAGTGCTAAATTATGAAACACATTCACGGGAGATAACTCTATAAGAAGTAGCAAAGAGTTATCTACCATTAAAGTTTTTTTTTTTTCATTGAATGTTCATAACAGTCGTAACGAGTGAGTATTTCAACGTGTTGTAATTGGTTAGCAAGATTGTCTCGCGAGATCAGTCTTATGCCACATCTAAGCTACAGTTAGAAAAACATTTGAGCCCTTCGACGTGGTGTAAAGTTTAAGCAAACTTGTCTCACTAGATCAATTACGACTGAATAGTGAGTTCGATCCTAACTGGTTGCCCCATATTTTCAGCCTTGTGGGACATCTAAGCTACGCATAGAAAATCACTATACCGGTCATAATGAGTGGCCCACACTAGAGATCAAGTGATAAGTCTTCTCAATACTTTAGCACTCTCTTTCGTGTCTGAACTGTTTTAACAACATGACGATAAACTACATCCGACAGCAATGCCTCTGATCAGAAGGTTTTGAGGAGCGTGAAACCACCTCTTAATTTCTGGTATTCCCAGGTTCACCCTGAGGCGGGGTGGTAGCACCTGTTAGGGTCCCATCTATGGGCAAATTGTTAACCTCCAAACTGGGATCAAAAAAATATAAAAGTGTAAAAATAGGTTTTAGTACCAGCAATACATGTTTGTAAAAAAACATTAATAGCAATGAATTTTTGAAGAAAAATTATTACCAGTAATACATTATTACCAGCAACACATTTTTGAAAAAAAGTATTACCAGCAATAAAAATCTTGTCGGCATTAAATAAGCCATTGAGGTTGATATGCCGTAAAACAAAACAAACCAAACCTGTTTTAGCAACGTTGATTTTTGGATGGTTTTAAAACTATCGCCTTATTTCTAGCCATTTTTCTAGATTTTTTTTCTAGATTCTTCGAGATCGTTTCCACCGTTCTGATATTGAATGGCACGACATTATTACGTTGATGTTGGACGTTGACATAGTCAATGGAAATCCTATTCTTGATGCATAATATCAACAAGACTCTTAACAATTCTAAAACCTTTTGAAGAATCCGTGCAGAGTAAATGATGGCAGTTTTCTGGGTGTCTACAATCTTGGTTTCAGTTCCAATTCTCCTTAAGCGTTTTTTTCTTCAGATTTCTAGACAATGTTCCAAGCGCACTCATTACTACAGGAATTAGGTCTACATTCATATTTCATAGCTTCTTCAGCTGCCTAATCAAATCCTGGTAGCTTTTTATCTTTTCAGTTTCTTTGCAGTCGACTCTTGTATTATACAGAACAGCAAAGTCAATAATTAGACACCTACTGTTCTCCTTATTTTATATTTATATTCTTTTCGTTATTAGCTTATTCTAACAATAAGGTCGGGTCTTTGCGATTCAATGTCATGATCTGTCTGACCTGAGAAATTCTATATCTTATTTTCTACCCCTGCCTCTGGCTGATGTTCCAACCATTTCTCTTTTACCCTGAAGCCAAACCTGCGGCATACTTACCAAGGGATTCTCTTATGTTATGTGCCATGCGTGATACACGCTTAGGCGATCATGTATCTTTGATACATAACTGACGAGGCAGATTTTTTTCCCGTAGTAGTTTGCCATTACTTACTGTGGTAGACCAGTTGCCATACAAGGCTATAGAACCCGGTCTGTCCTGCTATTTGCCCATAGCCCTTGAGGAAGATTCATACCTTTCCCAAGGGTATTAGCATGTAAGTGAATGTAATGGATTCGACTGGAATTCGAACTCGGCATGTCATCATTTATACTCCATCTATGCCAACTTAGGACATTCAGCGAATATGTGGTTAACTGTCTCATCGGCTTGCCCACACTTCCTGCATTAACTTTCTTCTTGTGATCTGCCTATCTTGGTCTTGATTGCTTTCGTTCTTATTGCCTGTTTCTCCATTTATATAACTGCTATTACTACTACTACAACACACGACAATATTATTATTATTAGTGGTGGTGGTGGTGGTGGTGTGCCACAAAACCTTTGATAATGTGCCACACTCTTAGATCTTTAAAACTTTGGAAATGTACAAAGTCTCACCTGTGGTAATAAATTTCCTTAAGCACAGCATGAGAATGTGGAACACCACACTATACCTAAATCACACCAGAGGAACTGCCATCTTCTACCGTCTGAATATCCGACGTAGAATCTTTCAAGAAGACCCCCTGTCACTCCTTCTGTTTTATTTGTCCTTAATCCCCCTTACGCATAACTAAACAACAGTAGCTATGCTTACAAACTAAACAAGAAAGTATTCAATCAACCATGCTATATGGGTAATCTTAAACTCTTTGCCAAAGAGTTGAAGGGTTTCAATACTGTAAAATGTTTCAGTGACGTCATAAGTATGGATTTCGGATTAGATAAATGTGCCAAAATAATATTCAAGAAAGGGAGAATTACAGAAACACACTCAATAGATTTAGATTTTGTCACAAAGATTAGGGAACTGGAACAAGAAGTAGGCTATAGATACCTAAGAATTAGCGAAAGAGATGGTATACAACTAACCCAAATGAAGAAGGTAAGAAAGAAGTAATACAGGCGTGTGCGTCTGGCACTGAATACTGAGCAGAACGCCGCTAGACCAACACTGTCCCTGCCGAATGACCTTGATGCCTCAATCAGCTAAAGTCCTGTTCTCTGTGCCGCTATTTGAATTTCCTCGATCAACTGACTTCATTTAAATATTGGAACAATTCTGGGCTGTTTAGCTATAATTGCAACTGTCAGTCAACCTCTTCCTCCCAGCTTAAGAATTCCTTATACAGGGGAAACTTCTTCAAATCCCTTTTATTTATGATATTATTAATCATAGTATCATAAATAAAAGTTGTTATTTTTACACATGTTAATGAGTGTTGTTGAAGTTAATTAAGTTTAGCGGCGACACCGGTGACTTTTATCTTTCACAAGCATGGCCAGGACAAAGAAGAGTCATATTTGAACTTCGACAGTTCTTCACCACTGTTCTTGTGGATACTGAAATACAAAAGCCCAACGTAGAGACGCAGGATTGGGACAGAGTGGGCTTGCCGGTGACGGACTAACAGACACAGACCAGAGTAAAAGTGGCATTCAGCGAAGCACGCGACAACGGGGTTATATTAAGTTAGATTTAAGTTTTAAAGATTCTATATTTTTTTTTATCTGATCCTCTCAAAAATGAATATTTTCTTTATCTGTTATTCTAATGGGCTCTCTAGCCATGATTGGCAACCAGTCTAGAAGAATGACAAGTCGCATGACGAGGCGCATGCTATGGAGTCAGTGAAAAGATTACAGAGTTCACAATTAAATGCAGTGCGGAGTTTTGCTCTCTATAATCTCGACTGATGTCGAATTTAAAAATAAAACATATCCCTACGCCTACATTCTACAAATGACACAATTTTATGGACAGCTCTGGGACGTTCCTGAATAAATATATCTCCGTATTGGTTCAATGCCACGTCATGTAGCCGCTGTTATTCAGGTAAATTGAGAAGTTACAAGTTATTAGGCAAAAGTATCTATTTTTTTTTTTTTTTTGTACTTTGGTTTACATAACAGATTCAAATATCATACATTTTAAAATCTTGTCTACTTACCTTAATATAATTAAAAAAACATATATTAGGCCGAGTCAAAAGTAATTTCCGTTTTTGAGAACCAATTGTAGTGACGAATGTGTCCTCCTAACTGTTCCTTAAACATGTCATAACAGTTGCTGAAGGCAGAAGATTGACAAGGTTAAATCTCTATACTCAACCCCAAAAGATGTGTCCCATGAAAGAAAGGTTATATTAGGAATCATTGGGTTATTGAGTTTTTAAAACGCAATGAAAATTTTTAAAAAATGCACTCTTATACGTCCAGAAGTTGCAATGTGTCCATAAATGTTTGGTCAAAAAGTGCTTTGCACCCGTCAATAGAAGAATTTCCTTCTCTCTCCGTGATTACGCAAAGCCATGATCAGGAAGAATAAAACAGAAAAAAAAATTGAAACTCGTTTGGTCTCTTCTGTTCTATCCACCATATTCACCTGATATCGCACCAGTCGATTATTACCTGTTTTTTTCGATCGCTGCAAAAGGCTTTGTTAGGAAAGACTTTCTCTAATGAAGACGAGATTCAAGACTGTGTCGTAAACGTTTTCACGTCTGACCCTCTCGAAATTTTACCCAAAAAGTAATGAACTGGTAACAGCTCATTGAAATAATGGTGAAGATATAATTGAATAAAAGACAACTGTATTTGATTTTTTTGAAGGAAAAAAAAAAAACTTGATAAATAAAAACGGAAATTATTTATGACTCAATCTAATATAATTTTAAAGCATACATCAGATATTTTTAATCGTCAGGCTTTTTTTAAAATGTTTACAGTGGTGTAAACAAATAAATCCTTAACATTCAGGCAAAACAAAAAAAAGCGTTCACGTGAGAAATTTTATAATTACTAATTTAATTAGTTTTTATTTTCAATAAAGCAAGCAAAAAAAAAAAATGAAAAAAACAAAACAAAAACGAAGTCTATCAATTAAATCAAGAATTATTTTTTTAATTCAATTAACTTCAGTATTGTTCTTTCTAATTTCAGAAACGATGGAAATATTTCTTGCTTTTCTTTAAATAACAGACGGATGCTGGTTTGTATTCTTCAAAGCAAAACAAGAAACGTTTAAATCATAAATAGAATGTTGTGATTGGCTCAAAGAGAATCGATTTTGTCAGTATTTACGAATGAAAGAGACGATTTAATTTATGAATGAAAAAGACGATTTGATTGGTGTATTTCTATTAGTGACAGTTTCAAAACTTGCTTGGTGCTAGCAACATGAAATTTAATGGCAATCATAGAGTTGAAATGGTAGGTCTCATTAGATGAGGTGGGACTTTTACAGGCAGACATAAATTGCCTCGTCCAGTGTTAAACGGCTGAGTAGCCGGGGGGGGTGAGGGCATATATGTTTTTTGTAGTTGTATCTTGTTGGTACGACAATAAAATAATTGAGAATTACTACTACGATTACCGTTGTGATTATTTTACAGAATCGAACGAACGTTTGTTTCGTCTTCTTTAAATCCGCACAAAATAATTCACATCAAAAACAATATTTATTAATATATTAGTTTGTCAAAAAAAAAAAAATGGATGGCAAATGATTAATAACAGCAAAAATGCCAACAGTAAAATTAAAAGAGAATAAAATAAAAACGAACACAAATATACAAGTTCAATTGTATTTCATCTTGTTATATAGATACTCTGTTACGATATTGAAGTAAAAGGTATCTGTTACATGATACGCATGCGCATGGTCAGTTCAGCAGAGGGCTCATTCATCTGAGGATAATGGCCTGTTGATAACCTTCGATAATATGGAAAAAGAACAGCAATAAAAAAAAAAACAAGATAAATGCAATCCATAGTTTTGTTTTATTTTATTTTACATATATTTTCTGAGGCACACTGTCATTCTTTCGTGGTATCTCTTTGTTTTTTATTTTACAAATATAATAATACATAATTATTAGCAAGATTTTTTTTTTAAAACGGAGACAGCATATTTTCTGCGCATGATCTATCCGGAAATTATATTTGATTGTCTATAATTGTATGGCAAATGTTCTCCTTTAAGTTCATTTTTGTTTCATTCGGGTTAAATGCTCTTGTAAAACTGTCATCAGCAATATGTATACAAATATTTGCTCCGAGTTATATTTCTGTCATATAATCACATGGTGGATAGGAACTAAACATGACTGGATTCGAATATCGATTACTGGCTTTTGTGAGAAATAGTTACCTCAGTCACCAAATGGACACAGTCAGTATAAGTGTATATATATATATATATATATATATATATATATATATGTGTGTGTGTGTGTGTGTGTGTGTGTGTGTGTATAATATGAGTGTGTGTGTGTGTGTATTATGTGTTATAGTTAACTACCTTAGTCACCAAGTGGACTCAGTCAGTATAAGTGTGTATTTATATATATATATATATGTATGTGTGTGTGTGTGTGTATGTATTATGTGTTATAGTTAACTACCTTAGTCACCAAGTCAGTATAAGTGTGTATTTATATATATATATGTGTATGTGTGTGCGTGTGCGTGTGTGTGTGTGTATGTATGTATGCATGCATTATGAGTGTGTGCGTCATTAGATATACGAAAATTGATCGTTCCTTTGAAGCCTTTCGCCAACTGAAGTGGCGTAAAGTTAAGAATCAGTTATCACTAATTTATATGGAAAGTTATTTGAGCATTTCCATACCCACACATCAATAAAAAAAAAGAAAAGAAAAAAAAAGAAAAGAAAAAAAAATAAGAAAAGAAAAAAAGTTGCTTGAGATTTTCACTGCTATTGACAGTGCTACAGTTACTGTGCAAAATTATTAGTTTTTGAAAGAGTTCGTTGGCAAGATGCTTTGGGTGCCTACAAATACTGTACCATAGAAAAAATGCGTGAGACTCAGCAGTTAGTCATCATGTCGTGTTTCACGAGCACCTCGACTTGGTTCGATAGATTAATTACGACTGAGTAGTGAATTCGACGGGTGCTGTACTGCCTCGTCTATTTACGACTGAACAGTGAGTTTGATCCTCACCGGGTGCCCCATACTTTCGGTCCCGTGCCATATCTAAGCTACGCTTAGACAGTCACCGTACTGCCTTATTTCAAGCTTTCTTCATTAGAGGATGAACCTTGATCTTCGACGTGGAGGCAAGTATCGAGAGAAAATAGTTTCTGGATTTTGGAATTATATAAATTAATGGTAATTATATTTTGCTTTGCACCAATTCCAATAGCAGAAGCTTCAGACATTTTCTAAATAAAAAGCCAAGTACTGTAAAACGAACTGTGAAAAAGCGGTGGGTACGTGTATATAATAGTCGGGCACAAAGAAAATAGGTAAAAATAGGGAAACGTAGCCCACTTTCTGATTCAAGAAATCCAGCTAACCTTGAAAATCAGCATCCTGACATTTAGCTATGTTAGAAGATCGGAAGGATGGACGCAACTTTACAAAGAGGCTCGGTTAATATTATACAACCATCTTAGCTTACTGAAATCGGAAATATACTGAAATACATTATTCCATTCAAAAGAAAATTAGACAATTTGGTCAGTAGTAATAAGCGAAGTAATAAGAAAGAGATTAATTTACTCACACACTCTCATATTTGTATACAAAGTTATACGTGACATATAAAGAAAATACATTGCCAATCCTAATTTGGAATTCTAACTTTTTAATTCTCTTATTTGGAGTCAAATGCCTCGCCGTTTATTCCTTTTTGAGAGGGAAAACAAATTTCATAACAGCGTATAAAGTAGATTTTGGCCACAGACATTGCAAGAATAAAATATAAACTCCAAAACTTTGAACAATGAAGCAGCATTCAAAATTAAGCCTGGACCCCTGCAGCAACTTGATCATATATATATATATATATATATATATATATATATATATATATGTGTTGCGAAAAGTGAAGTTCTCGAGAAATGAGTCGTGCAATGAGTCAGGCTGTCATGTTAAGTGTTGACGTTGTAAAGCGTTTTGTTACTCTGTCGAGATAATCTGGGCGTTAAGCACTTTGCTGAATGGGCATTTGTTTAAATTTTGGTCTTCCTTTTTTTACTTTCGCTGTTCGGGATTTTTATTAGGTTAGGTATTCTAGCAATTTATCTGTTGGTCGCACCAACATAGTTGTTTTTTCTTCAGTGTATATATATATATATGTGTGTGTGTGTGTGTGTGTGTGTGTGGTGAGCGCCTCGACTTGGCTCCATAGATTAATTACGACTCAGTAATGAATTCGATCCTCGCTGGGTGCTGTACAGTTTCGGCCTAAGATTAAAAAATTAGGGCACTTCTGACTTGGTATGCTTGTTTCGCTAGATCGATTACGACTGAATATATATATATATATATATATATATATATATATATATATATATATATATATATTGACACTGTTATACACTGACCTTTCATTTCACCTCCCGGCTTTGAAAAATATATCGGGGCAATCCATTTTATATCTCGTGCACTAGTAACGTTAGGGAGATAACTATTGTACAGCAAAAAGTAGCAAGTAACTCAGCCTGTTTGATATATATATATATATATATATATATATATATATATATATATATATATATATATATATATGTGTGTGTGTGTGTTTATGTATGTATTTTATATGATCTGATGATCCTTGAGAAGTGAAACTGACTCTATGGCGTGATGGCTTTCATATCCACATAGTCCACATCCGCAAACGCACTATTCCAATACCCAGCAATCTTCACCCGGCAAATATATCAAATTTTAATATATATATATATATATATATATATATATATATATATATAAAATTTCAAACTATATATATATATATATATATATATATATATATATATATATATATATAAGAGAGGGATAGAGATATAGATTTGTTTGCTTTATTCAATCTTAAATCTTTGTACTAAAAAAATTTTTGTTCTCCTTTCGTATGTTTCATTAAACCAAATTGTTTGTAATATTGTTATATAAGGAAAGGCTGGCCAAGCAGAAAGTTATTTTCAAATTACACAAATTTGTCCCAAGTCATTTTACCTGACACATTTTTAAATGACTTAAAAATAATAATGCATTTCATTAATACAGCCATTCTTTTCTTGTTACCAAATTGGAACAAGGAAAAAATGTTGAACTTCCTTCTTTCACTACTTGTAATTTGTACACTTTAAAAGGGTGACAACAATATTGAATTAGCGTCTTTATTTCAGAAAAAACACATCTACAAGTTGATTTTCTGTCTTCTACTAATTGACACACACACACACACATATATGTATATAATATACTACATGTAACAATTATTAGATAGTGTTATTTCACTTCCTCTCTTCCATAATAATAGTTATATTTTGAATATGAAGTATTTTTTCACAAGGTATTCATTACATATGTAAGTTAAAACAAAAGTTAGACTCGACAAAAAGGAAATAGTTTAACCATTCAGAGAAGTATTTGAAGAATATAATTTATGTTTAAGTCATTTTTCTGATATTGAACACTAATGTTTCCCTATAAATTTAGTAAATTAAAAACTCTATCTCTCACTCTCTCTCTCTATATATATATCAAATCCGTAATTTGAAAGGATAATCCAAGTAGTTTTTTTAATATAAAATATTAAAAAGATGGATGCATAAAGAGAGCTCAATGTATAGCATACAGAGCAATATGTTATATATCAAGGAAATATATATATTCAATAAAAAATAATATTAAATATATATATATTCATTCAAAAAAAATAAATAAATATATATAACAAAAATAATATTAAATATATATATATATATTCAACAAAAAAAAATATTAAATATATATTCAACAAAAATAATATTATATATATATATATATATATATATATATATATATATATATATATATATATATATTATGTTTATGTTTGTTTTTATGTTTTTTGTAAATGTTTGTTTATAAATACAGTATTAATAATGTTATTTAATACTGTTTATCATAAACAGAGCATTT
>CAHIKZ030000601.1:567500-587500 GCA_903632075.3 Acanthosepion pharaonis
ATAACACTGCCATAATGAAAAATGATTCTATTCTTCTTTTAAATCCTCCCTCTTTTTCTTTGCCAAGTCATTTACCGGAAGCACTCAGTCAGACCCGTAAATCTCATTCATTTAATCTCGTGAGACTTTTGTCTCATGATTTTTCTTCTTTTTTAAAAGTTGAGCTGTTTCTTAGTTATCCCCCACCCTAACCCAAACTCTCCATCATTGTTTTCATATTTTCTTTGATAAATATGAATTTCAATAAATTTATTTCTTTGTATCTAAGTTTTGTATTCAAAATATCTCTTTCGTGTGTTTTCCGAACGTTTTGGCTCGGTGGTCTTGACATGCGCAGTATGCACATCCAAAAATAGAAACTATCAACCAAATACTGTCCGATCAATCCAATTAACGGAAGCCCATAAGGGATAAAATTCAACTATGTTTAGTGATGGTTCCGAATTATCCGGTCCATCAATGTTCGAAGTAGACATAAAACCCGAACCAATTCCCGCCAATCTCCAGTTCCGGGAGCTCCCCAAGTAAAATGGTGAGCCCAACGTGAATAACTCTTTATTTGGTCTTTTCCGTTGACGCATTCGTACACATAATTTGTGTTGGCGCCGGGCACAGAGAGCTGGGCTGTATTTACCGCTAATCGACCGTAACTTCGATTTAGATTTATATCCATCTATTCTGGCTGTGAATGCTCCTCTCCGGACTGAATGCTCAGAATCTGGGAACTCTTTCTCTCCCATAATGCATGCCTCTAACGTTGTATCCCTTCGGCCACCTTTAGCTGCAGAGTTGCCACTGCCGCTTAGCTTCAGCAGAGCCAGTTGTCCATCATTTGGCTGGACAACGACTTCATCTATTTTTTCTGTCTGACCTTGACCGATTCGGACTTGCGTCCGCACTGGGAATGTACCTGTATTATCACTTGATGTTGTCATCAGCGATTGGATACATGTTGCCGTTGTCAGTACCCATTCTGAAGTAATCAAATGACCATTGCACACCACTTGACCAAAAGAATCGATAATGGTGGCATGGAATCGGTAAAGTTCTTGCTTGTCCTTCCTGAAAAGGAGGAGAAAAAAAAAATCAATGAAAATTAAAATGTTAAATTTTATTAAATTAACAATACAAATAAAACTGGTAAAATAGAAAGAAATAACAAAACCTCGATTTGGGGATGCTGCGGAACTTGATGGTTAATGTGGTTCTGTTGGATCAGTTAGAAATCACTGGAAACAAGACTAGAGAAATCATTTATTTAAGAAAGGTTAGAGACTCTTAAAAAAAAAACCCGGCAGTGACGGAGACAAAAATAATACTGAAAAAGGTGCTGAAGTTTTGAAGAGACTTGTTGCCATAGAAAACGAAGCACCGGTTATGAATATGCAACTTATGAAATAGTAAAAATTACCGCAACCAAACAGACGGTGTTCACATGTGAACGAATAAATAACAATGATAACAACAGGCTTTGGAACTTTGAAATTCAATAGGATCACACAATTCTGCCCAAATTGTCATTTTAATAATAATAATAATAATGCTTTCTTAATGTGGCACATGAGGATATCAACAATTCTAGTTGTAGTTGGAGCCCTCGGATTGCCTGGAAAAGATTCCAATAGAATCATTGAAGGGATTCCTGGTAGCCTATGCCTTAAAAAATACAAAAAATTGTTCTCACAAGTACAGCCCACGTCTCACGAAGGGCTTTATTTTTTGTAAAATATGCGTGATTTTTTCTTTCAAAACTGCTCAGTGGAAAATCTCATGATACCATTTCTGACCTTAGGTCTCTGGTCGCAACCCGGAAAGAAATGAGTATACACCAGAAATCAAACGAAATTATATAATAATAATAAAAGTCCTGATGATACACTGGGAATGGTTTTCATAGCTTCTGACCTTAGCGTTGTTAACATCTACGTGTTTTGTTTCGCATAATTAAGAATGGCTACAATAAATATCACTTTCAGTACCACGGATTTGCTTGTCATTTGCCTGACCCTAACCAGCTGGTCATGTCTCTTAGGGACTGACATAAGGTGTATCTCTGTTCATGAGCGGGAGTAGTGGGTCGAGTATCATGTTCAGGTGTCGAAATGTTTTATTTTTAAATTTGAAGAATAAGTGAGCCAAGGCAGCCCAAATGTCACATCTAGATACTTTGCAATAGCCTCGATCGCGGACTGTCTTCTAACCGAATCCATTCGCAAGATTATGCGCTGCTTTCTATCAAAACCTCCGAAAATATATCGCACAAAGATTGCTATGATGAATGTACTTGATATACACTTCGAGATTCGTATATTTGTGCCCCAGCGTCACTTTATTTAATCAATCAATAATAATAAAAACAGCAGCAACATCTAAAAACAATGAAGAGAAGAATGAACAACAGGAAACATAAAAATTAAATAAAAAATGTATGAGCATTTAAAAAATAAATCGATGAAATGGCAGAAACACAGATATAGACATGGCTACGTTGAGGACACAGAAACAGATGAGCTCTTAACAGCGGCTAAAACAATGATATAAGAACCAACAATAGATAAATAAAAGCAAAGGAGTAGCAAAAGTCACACATGTAGACTTTACGGCATGGGCTACCAGGGACTTCTTCAATAAGTCTATCAGAAGATTTACCAATCAAATGCAGTGCCCCAGCCATAACTGGAATTATTGATGTCTTCACGTGCCACATTTTTTTTTTTTAGATTTTCACCTGTATTTTGAGAGTTATTGGGGTTTTGACCACTATGTCTGGGAGATTAGCTTTGACTGTTCTGTCTGCGTCTGTTATTATTACTACTACAATACTACTACTTCTACTAATACTACTACTAGTACTGCTACTGTTTCTATTACTATTATTATTTCCTTGGGTTTCTGTTGTATAAACATTTCCTTCCGGGTCCCAACCAGAAACCTAAGGTCAGAAATGGCTTCATGACATTTTTCAATGATCATTTTTTTGTAAAAACAAAAAAAAAACACACACACACACACAAACTAAGAACACACACATTTTACATGGATAAAGATCTTTGTAATGTGTGAGGTGTACTTGTGAGTGAAATTTTTGTATTTCTTTAAGGCATGGGCTACCAGGAATCCCTTCAACGAGTCTATCTGGCATTTTCCAATCAATTATACATGTCCTCATGTGCCACATTTTTTAGGTGATTATTAATGTTTTTGTCATTCGGAAAACACTTAACGGCACTAATATTTTCCGTGACCATAAGATATAGATGAAGAACCCAAAGTGATTCTAATCACATATGCGTGTAATATATATTGAAGCTGGGATATGGCATTGGCAGAGAAGATTTTACAAGTATTCAATTGCATTAATTGTTAAGAGTATAGACCAAGATACATTTACTAAAATCAGTTTTTTCTTGGAAATTCCAGTTCGAACTCGACCTTCAAACATAGTGAGGGTCGTTATTGTTTCGCCCACTTAACAAACCTGTTGCTCGTTATCCACAACCTATGTTCTTTCGTGGCTACTTTATTAAAAAAAAAAAAAAAAAAAACGAAACAAAATAAAACAAACAAACAAATGAGAGAGTGTAATCTCAACAAACAATGTTTTTATATTTTGTCAAGTACGCCAATTTGGGGTCCGAAAATGTTAGATGGGCCCCAGTATCCCGGGAGAGGCGTTACAGTGAATATGGGTCATTTGAAACCTGACCTAGTCAGACAGCTGGTGCCGGAAAAAATATCCCGATGGACGTGCCCATCAAAGCACACCCAACGAACAATATTTGGTTGTATTTACTTAAGTGTAAAAATAAATTATCTTCTTTCTCTATGTGTATATTTGTATACAAACATATATAAGCATGTACAGACATATATATATATATATATATATATATATATATATATATATATATATATATGTGTGTGTGTGTGTGTGTGTGTGTGTGTGTGTGTGTGTGTGTGTGCCAAATAAACTATGCGTTATGTTTGCGTATGGGTGTGTATATAGAGGTGTATATAAGATGGCCATATGATTTAGATATCATTTATTCTTGAAGAAAGTTTTCTAGATTTTTATTTGACTAGACCAAAGGAGAAAACCAGAAGCGAGAAATCGTTTCAACTAGTTGTATGCAAAATCCAGTCCACAAGCATGGCGTCACAAAATAAAAACTTAGGAAGATGGTAGATGGGGCGGAGAGTAAATTGGATGTGAAATTTTAAAGATCATTCCTGATTCTCTGTTTTTGCTTATTTTTAACCTGATCCTCTAAAAAAAAAAAAAAAAATTTTAGATCTCTTATCCTACTGTAAAAATATTTTGTTTTGGTTTAAAATACAGATTCAATATTTTTTCCCATTTTTCTTTCTTACAGAATGAATACATTTATTAGCATGCCTTACCGAGGGTTTGTACAGAACAAATAGTAGTTGAGAAAGATGATGATGATGATAATGATAACAGTAGTAGTAGTAGTAGTAGTCCATGTCTTAAAGAAATACAAAACATTATACTCACTAATACAGATCACACATTACGAATAGCTTTATCTATGTAAAATGTGTGTGACCTTTTCTTTTTACAAAAATGATCAGTGGAAAATGTAATGGCTATTTCTGATCTTAGATCTCTGGTTGGAACCCAGAAGGAAATGTGTGTACAACAGAAATAATAATAATAATAATAATAATAATTTGTTTTTAATTATTTTTCTAATGAGACCTATAGATTTTTTCTGTATATAAGACTTAGAAGTTTTAGTAAAAAAATTGAAAATGAAATTTTGTGATTTACAGTGTAACCCGGATATAAGAGATCCGGATATAAGAGAAACCCGGATATAAGAGAGATTTACTCTGGTCCCAAATTAGAGCCTGTGTTAATGTATATAAAATAGACCAAACCCGGATATAAGAGAAACCCGGATATAAGAGACTTCTTCTCCGGTCCCGACAACTCTCTTATATCCGGGTTACACTGTATTAACAGCCCACAGTGAATGATGGCGGTAATGATACAGTACTCGATCTATAATAACATCTGAAATTTATACCATATATATATATATATATATATATATATATATGTATGTGTGTGTGTGCGTGTGCGTGTGTGTGCGCGCGCGCGCGCGATACACTCCTTGATTTAATTCGGGCAATTTTAGCCGACAATTTTAATCAAAGTTCATGTAAAATTTAATGTTTAAACGATTTTATAAAATATCTATTATTACAAAATTTGCAAAACAAAATCTGTAAATATCAAATTCACTGTAAATATTTGTAATTCACTGATATGAATTTGAATAGTATGGCATTTTAATGCTTCAACCAATTTTGTAATCCCTGAATTCCCAAAGGAAAAAAACAAAAAAACTTGTCATCTTTTTAAGTTCTGAAAATCCATAAAAATATACTAACAAACTATACACTTTTTATAAGGTTGTGTCTGACACTTCATGGAACTGGTAAAAATTAGTCAAATTAATTTATTAAACATTTAAAATGGTTGTCAAATAATTGACTGGGAAAAGTATTTCAAGCTTTAAGTAATGTAAAATACTTCGCCAATTTGAAGATTACAGTAAATGAAATAAGAAACCGTCAGGAGAGGTAGGTACTGTATTTGTTTATATTTTAAAGTATATGCATGGTTGTTGTGTAGGAACCTACCACCCCTCTTGAAGATGAACTCGTCTACAAACAAGGACGTAAAAGAGTGGCATGTCAAAAGACAGTGTCGGAGAAGTCCTTGGGCTGACTTCCGACGTTTGTCGAAACTCTCTGCGTTAAGAGAGGAACCCGACGAGGCTTTGCCGAAGGGCAAGGTTTCGTCCGGGAGGTAGACAGGGCTTCAAAAAGGCTATTTTTTTGGCCGAGCCTACAGGCTCGGAGAAACCCACAATAAAAACCGGCCTTGTGCCATATTCGTTTCCGTGGGTGAAATGATAAATACCGAGAAGTTCTTGGGCTGAGTTAGTTATAGACTACTCAGGCGATATCTGTACCAACTTACCAACCGAATAAACCCCATTTTATTGTTACATGTTATTTGGCGTTTGTCTTTATTTACCCCAAATTAACATCATAACAATGGTTAAGAAGTTCATCCACAGGTAATAAAAAGAAAGGGTGGTTAAGATTGTTATTTTGTCTTGTCAAAATACGTTAAGTTACAAACCTGAGTTGTCGGCTGTTAAATTTCTGTTCCTTTGCCGGTGATGTACACTGAACAGTCTTTGAAGAATCAGTATTTTCCTTCCTGTAATTATTTCGACTTGATTCAATAGAATGGTAAGGCGTCGGCAGACATCGGAATTCAGCATGGCTGAGCGACAACATCTGAGAAAAAAAAAAATAGAAGAAATTATGAATTTGTATTTGAGATTCTTTGACTGAGATTATTTCTGTTGTTAATAAATTTTTCCTATTTACCAGGGTTTGTTCCTAGACAGTAAAGGAAACTAGTCCTCACGACACTGCTGCACATTTCTCTTTCATTCAAACTGTTTGCATTTTTGCATGAACGCGTGCAGATTTTAATTCAATGATACCTTTAAAAATATTTCTACGAAAAAAAAAAAATTATTACTGAATAATTTCCGAAAAGTTCAATAAAATCTTATAATTATTTAATTTTTTTTAGAGTTTAAAAAAACTGACGATTTTTTTTTCTCTTTTCTTTCCAACATTATGATTTTATTGCTCAGCCCAGGGTAAGGGTTGTGTGGGAGAGGAATGTATTATTCAAATATTTTATTTCACACTCAATCAAATTGTGTGTGTATGTGCGTGTGCTTGTATGTACAATAAATGGCACAAGCACATGTAAATCACTCACGCATATACATTACATACATCCACGCAAAATGATAAAGCAGGGAAGAACGCGTTCTCTAGCATTGATTGGCAAGCAATCTTGAAGAATAATTCTCGATTCGATTATCTTTCTCTTGATCGAATTGGAGGCCTCATCATAAAAAAAAAACAAACTAACTGTGAAATTATGCAGTCAGAAATGTTATTGGACTCAAACGACTTTGAGCGAATGTTGAAACAAGTACAAAGTAGGCGAGAGAGATCATGCCCAAAAGCACACACAGGAGGAACAATTCACTTGTTGAATGTGGCGGCGAAAGATTTAAAAAAATGGCAAAAATAAAATTGAAAAAGAAAAGAAAAAATAAGTTTTATATATGAAAGAGAAAAAAGAACAAAGAAAGAGAAGGAAGGGAAAAGAGTTAGCGATAGAGAGGGTGCAAATAAAAATAAAATAAAAAGATTGAGTTTGGTCAAATTTGATGCACAAAAGCACTACATAAGGTCAAGGTCATATTACATATCGGAAAGTGTATGTTTGTTTATTTGCTTTACAAATTGGAGATACCAAAATCAAATAAGAACAAAAATTTAAATATCTAGGAAGTGTTTTAAAAATGAACGGAAAATATGACATTGAAGTACGAAAGTACATTTGGGATAGTCTAAAATGACCCCTAAAAGCTAGCATTAAGAAAAGTATTAAGAAAAAAAAACTTGTTAGAAACAAAGAAATGAATATTGAACTGTTAGGTAATATCAGTCGTCCTATATGGCAGTGTATGCTGGACAATCTCCTCAGAGATGAAGAAGAAACTTGAAACAACAGAAATGTATTTCTACAGAAATATTCTGAGAATACCAAGGAGCGAGCACGTGAGCAACGATGAAATTTTAGAGAAAATGGAAACAAAAAGGAAACTTATACTTAACGTCAGGAAGAGATAATTGAAATTTCTTGGGCACATAATGCGGAAAGAGGGCTTGGAAAATTTGATACTCACAGGACAGATTGAAGGCCGAACGGGCAGAGGAAAACAACGCATAACCTACCTAGAGAGCTTAAGTAAATGGATGGCGGAACAATGTTTAGGACAGACACAAGGGATTACTGGGTGTGGAAGAATTAGGAAGAAGCATTCATAATAAGCGTCAGAGAAAAGTGTAATAAGGAGGACATCAGATAGCGATTGACATTTCATTCAAATTTTTGCAGATTAAAGTTGACTGGAAATCATGGAGCTGGAATTACACATATGCTAATTGCATGGGCATTTTTTTTTAAATATACATATTTTACTAGGATCCATAGAAATATATAAGGCTTACAGCCACAACACGTTAAGACACGGGTTTCAGTACGATCACCAAAGTTAAGCAACTTCGATCTTGGTCAGTACCTAGATGGGTAACCGCTTGGGAATGCCATGTGTTGTAAGCTTAGATGTGCGGGTGGTGTAATGCATAATGACTCGGAATTGTTAATCAGAGAGCTAAGTTCCAATTCACATTTCGTTCATTATATTCACTTATACGCAAATAAATTTGGGTAAGTTACGAATCCATTTTCCCTCCCAGCTATTGGTTAGTTAGTAAGATTTGTATCATTAAACCATTATTAAAAAAAAAAACAAAAAAAAACTTACAACCTAAAAATTGTTTTCTGGCTTTAAATAACCTGCAATTGGTTGATAAACCGCAGAGAACGAATAATTCAACAGAAATATATACGTATATAACTCATGAAGCCTCCTGCCCTACTTGTTATTTTTTTTTTAGGTTTATCGATATATTCTTTCAAAAAAATGACGTTCGGTTGCTCTACAACTCCACGACGATTTTGCATACATCGATATGTCATATACGTAAAAAGGCTAAGGGCACCCCGATGTGGTGTAATGGTTAGCAAGATTTTCTCGCCATAACAATTACGACTGAATAGCGAGTTCGATTCTCACTGGGTGCCCCATACTTTCGGTCTTGCACCACATCTAAGCTATGCTTGGAAAATCGCTATACGTAAAAAGGCTTTAATTATAAACGCACATTCGTAAGATTTTGCACCTGACATGACAGATTGACGACAAGATGGACAGTGGAAAACAACGCATAACCCACGTACCGAACTTCAGTAAATTAATGGCGGAACAAGATTTAGAAGAGATAATTAAAAAGACAATTTATTAAGACCTATAAAGGACAGGAAGTTATGGAAATCAATGTTTTCCAACGTCCTAAAGGGAGACGGCACCTAGAAAGAGCAGAAGAATATGCTTTGATAAAAGGTGGGGCAGCATAGAAAAGCTCTACAGCTACTTTTCACAAAAGAACATTAATAGAAAAAAACAACGTACCTTTAATCCGGTCAGATTGAGTGGTTCTTTGCAGCGGATGAGATCGGGGTCACCAAGTCGCAATTGTTTCCCTCCAGCGTATTCTCTAGCCCAGCGGAGTTTACAGTCACACATTAGTGGATTATTTGAGAGTATGACTGAAGCCCCGGGAACGAGAACTCTCATTACGTTCTTCTCAAGGCCTTTTAAATTATTACCAGCCAGCGAGAGATAAACAATGAAGATATCTTTGCGTTGTGTCTCTTTTAAGGAACTTATCTGATTGTCCGCCAGATCGACGTAGTGTAGACGGCGCATAGGAGCAAGGACATCAAAGTTAAAGGATCGTAGATCGTTTCCGCGTAGTTCAAAGCGAATCAACTTCGGGGTGTCCTGGAAAGTGGATAAACCAATGCGTGTTATGCGGTTATCAGCTAAATTGACTTTCTCCAGATTGGCCAGTCCAGCAAAAATGCCCTTGACCAAAGTGAGGAGACGGTTGTGACTTAAATCCAGGTGAGTGAGCACCTTCTGGGATCGAAACTGACCGATAGCAAGAGAAGTCAATTCGTTATTATTCATCAACAGTGTGTGAAGATAAGGGAGAGTGTTAAAAGACTTCTTGTGCGCAATGGTGATTCTGAAAAAAAAAAAAAAAAATAAAAATATAACATTCAGTTAATGCGAGAAGCTGTTGAAAAGTTCTCGTCCCGATCTATTTTTTAATCGCTTTTAACTCATTAAACTTTTCTTTAATAAATTTCCTACTTATATTCATAATAATTTTAAGAGCAAAATAAAAAAAATAGATGTCATTGAATATCTAAAGAAAAATTTACTTGGATGCCATTGAATATCTAAAGTTGGTTGCAACTGATCCCAATTTGTCGGCTATATAAAGCTAAAATATAAATATTTAAAAATATAAACCTGTTACTGTGTTTTGGTAGTTTTTGTCCTCCGTATTTAATTAAATTTAAGAGAGTTTTTTTTAATGGAGTTCGGAGGTGAAGACTAATAATGTTTGGCCTATAAACTTGTTGATACGTGTAACATACCTTGCTGCATTCAAATGTATTTTTCACGATATTTTAAGTGCAAAGTACTTAATATTTACTCGAAATTTTGTTAATTAACCCTTAATTTTAATGCTGATAAAACAGAATGCTTTGCTCGGAACTTCTCTTCCAACTCCACTAGTCATTGATTCTCTATGCTAGTGGTCCTCAAACGGTGTAGCATACTCTCATAGGTGTGGCGGAAGCGGATAGCAGGTGAGGCGAAATGACTGACAGACAAACAATGACTTAGAAAAAGTTTAAAAAATCATATGCCAAAAATAAATAGAATTTCAAAATTTGAAATATTATTATAGACTACTTGTAATTGCATGCATGAATCCCAGTATGAATAAATCTTTAATTACTGACCGATTTTATCACTGTGATATTTTTGCATTATATCAAATATCAAGCATATAGTAACTAAGGTCAGTAAATTGGAGGAGAGAGTTTTCAATGATAATGTTCTGACTTCGTTCCGCGGTTATCTCTCTTTGACCATCTCTTTTTTATTTTTAAATGTACTTTTTATCACATAAAATTTGGTGAGGCACAAGCAAATTTTAATTCCGAAAAAGCGGCCCAGAGAGAAATTTTTTGGGAACCATTTCTCTATGCTGTTACCTTTCTATAAATGAAGAAAACTATTATAAATAAAACTAATTTTTGAATATATACATATATTTAATTATATCTTACTATAAAAGATTATTTATTAAGAGAGCCAATCACAACTTAAGAATTCATTTAACGCAATATTTATTGTACCAACAAGTAATATTTCTATGTCACCAGAAGAGTTCATTACACTTCCGTGTCATTTTCGTGTATTATGACGGAACAAAATGATAGGTACGAAAAAAAAGAAGAAAAACTGAACAGAAAAGCACACATAATGTATGCATAAATTGATAAAGGATGTTTCATTAAGACGGATTATATATAAGGGTGTTTCATTAAGACGGATCAAAGTCAGCAGTAAATAAATCAGTGTTATTGGTGAAAATTTATTTATTATTTTTCTATTATTTAAGTCATGACAATTATGTGTGAAAAATAATATCGCCCAAATGTCCGTAAAATCTGAAAGAAAAAAAAAATCATTAGACGCTTGAACTTCACATTTAAAATCGGTCCTTTATTTAAAAATATGTATTTTAACTGTCTTCTTCTTTTAAAGAAGAGCATGACTCCCCAGGTCTTATGGCCATATCACGTTGAAAGACTAGTTCTCGTACGATCACCAAAGTTAAGCAACGCCGAGCTTGCTCAGTACCTAGATGAGGGTGAATTACTAGGATTTACTGGGAAGTGGAGTATTTCCCGTTTCCATCTTTTGTAGTCGGAGTTGTTCTTGATTGGCTGTCATCTAAGACTAGGGAGCCAAGTTTATCCTATTATTTAACCCATAGCTGGAGGAGAAATGAAGTCATGTTGACAATCGTTATATTAACTACATATTTTAAAAAGAATTACTGAAATTTAATAACTGATATTAATATTTTTAAGTACTTTTAAAACATAAAACCGTCTCAGGTTACGAGTATATTGATGGCATATCAAAAATAATTTTAGACACTTTGGGGACGGGTTCAAAAGTCTACATAAACATATGTCTGCAAATCATTCGTTTTTGTGTTATTAAGTTTAAAGTTTACAGTAGACGCTGTTAAATGTACAATTCAAGATACAATCCAAAAATACTTTTTACAATCTTTGGGGGGCGGGTTCCTGGCATCAAAACAAGATAAAATGTCCAAATAAAAAGATGTCCATCGCTGTACCGCAAGACAGCAACTCATAACAAATGTTCAAAATGTCCCCGGCTTGTTTCTACCCACGCATGAACCCGTGGGATCATTGATTGGCGGAACTTTTCAAATACTCCCACACGCTGTCAAAAGGTTGCACTGGCCTCTCCCACAACCACCACCACCACCATGACACGTTGATGAAGCGTCTTTGCATTATTAATGTCTACTGCATAAACAAATTGTTTTAGGCAGCCCCATAGATAAAAATCCAAAGCACTGAGGTCAGGGGAACGTCCAGGCCATGGAATTGATCATCCCCTATTATTCAACTTTAATGTTAGATGTCATCGGGAACAATGTGAATAAAATGTGCTGAAGCCCCATCATGCATGAATCACATACGTCTTCGCATTAGCTAGGTCACATTCTTTAGCAGATCTGAAAGTGTGTTCGAAAAAAAAAAGTTCCTGTAGTCAATTCCTGTAAGACGTGCTGGGAGAGCATATGAACCTACCAGACAGTCACCTACAATTTCAGCTCACACCTAATCGTAAACTGATGTTGGTGTCTAGCCTGTATTGTATCATGGCGATTCCGATCCGTCCACAAATGTTGGTTGTGTAAATTTGATATTCCATCTCTTCCAAATGTTACCTCACCCATAAACAAGACTTAAGAGAGACAAACAGCGGATCTGTAGTTTGTGCAATAAACCATTGGTAAAAGTTCTCCCGTGGTGAGTGAGCAGAGGGCGAAAGACCCTGCATACGTTGCAAATGATTCAGATCTATAGTTTGTGGTGCAACGGGGCGACGATAACGCAGTCTGATACAGTTGTGCAGCCTCGTGTACATTATCATCTGCGCGGCCGTATGTAAACATCATATCTACCTGTTCACGATATCGTACCATTGTTAAACGCATCACTTTTCAGTTAACTCAATACCGCGCACGTTAAACGTTGAAGACAGACTAGCCACAAATGTACACGAATGACAAATGTAACCTAGTCTACATGGCAACACAGCGCCATCTACCGTAAACATTCTTTAATCTCAATAATTAGAAAAAGAAGGGTTTGGGGGGGATATGTTTATATAGACTTTTGTCCTTTTGGTGTGAGGAACCAACCTCAAATTTTGTAAAATTATTTTTAATACACCCCGTGTATATATAAATCCATCAATACCATATATATATATATATATCCATCAATACTATATATATATATGTATTAAGAAATGGACAAAGTCCGACAATTTATTTATTAAAGACATTTTTATGTTTAACGTTCTTTTTATAGATACAAGTATTTAAGTAAATGCTCTGTTTATAATAAACAGTATTAAATAACATTTACCGGCCTGAATGTCCGAGAAATTTTCATAGAAAATATTCGTTCCTTGACAGGATTCGAACCTGCATCCTATACGGAACCGTCATTTACGCTGACGTGCCTTACCGATCGGCCACAAAGAAGCGTTCGGTAGACAAGGTCGAATTTACTATATATCTATAAAAAGAACGTTAAACATAAAAATGTCTTTAATAAATAAATTGTCGGACTTTGTCCATTTCTTAATATATGACGTCATTTGTTTACATTTGATACGCCAGAGCAGTTATGAATGTACGAGATTCATGGAAGATTGAAGTTTATAAGCAGTAAATTCGACCTTGTCTACCGAACGCTTCTTTGTGGCCGATCGGTAAGGCACGTCAGCGTAAATGACGGTTCCGTATAGGATGCAGGTTCGAATCCTGTCAAGGAACGAATATTTTCTATGAAAATTTCTCGGACATTCAGGCCGGTAAATGTTATTTAATACTGTTTATTATAAACAGAGCATTTACTTAAATACTTGTATCTATAAAAAGAACGTTAAACATAAAAATGTCTTTAATAAATATATATATAAATCCATCAATACCATATATATATATAAGGTATTGATGGATTTTATTTGGATGAGTGGAGTAAAAAAAAAAAAGACGTGGGGCGTAGTTTTGAACACTGCTAGAGAGAACATTCGCTTTATTAAGAATTTGAAAGCACAGGCTGGTAAATAGGATTCACACACACTAAAAATAGGTCATCTACTCAAACACGTGTTATCCCTTAAAATATAACATATATTATAAAGAAGTAAAATATAATATAAAACGAATATATTCAGGAGAAAATTCATGTACAGTTTTAGGCGAATATATATATATTCTCTTAAAACTGTACACGTCCAACTAATATATGTATAATAATTTCTAATCTTCGCTTAGATATTGCACAAGGCCGCTAGTATGTAGCACACAGTGAAACTTGAAATTACTACTCAGTTATAATTGATCTAGCGAGACACACTTGCTAATCATTACAGGAAGTCGAAGTACCCTATATATATATATATATATATATATATATAAGCTTAATGAAACCGTCTTCCGCTTCGATGCAGCTACGGAAGCGACTGTATAGGCGTATCAAGTGATTCTCATGCAAGTCGGACATCTCGGCCACAATAAGGTATATTAACCAGTCTTTGATATTGTAAAGCTCTAGGTTATTCTCTCTATTGACGACGTACAAGGCGTTGTATTCCGGGATATTCAAATGATGAGAGTTAGGAGTGGTAACATGGTCATGCGATCCTTCTAGGTCTCGTCTGGCACGAATTGCTCTCTGACCACCAGAAAGGATATGCACCTGATGTCGTTGGACCCCATACGTCATGTTCTTCTTCGACCTGTTGGCACTGGTTACTGATGTTCTGGATCTCCTAGACGAACACGGCAGTCTTTATGAAATCTTCTCGCTTAGAATCCTTTTCTTTCTCAGACATGACACATTCCCGCCATAAGCCTCCTGCTCGTTCCTGCTCTTGGATATGAAGAACCGTGCCTAATATATATATATATATTTAATTATTCACTCAGTTTGGAAGGTGTGATGTTAATGCTGTCAATACGTCTGAAAGAAAAATGAGCATGTTCAAATATATACAGTTGTTATAGCAATACGAAGCATTATCTGACACCATTCGAAGCAATAGTACCTCTAATTACCGTAATAACGGAATATTTAATTAAGTAAAGAGCCCAGATTTTTGATAATCGTTTTTTATTTGTTTTGTATTAGATTTCTTTGTTTATTTTTTACTTTTAATGATTTGAAAAGTTGAATTCTTTCTTCATCACTTCTCAACAATAAGTTGTAGTGAAATGATGCGAATTAGGATTGCCTGTTGATTTGCTGTCTTCTTAATTCGAGTTCTTTTATTGCTTTCTCTCTTTAATAATATATTTTTCTCATATTCTCTAACACTCAGTTACTCCTTTCAACTTAGTGGCTTTACTACCTATGTCGCGATGAAATGAGTAACCCCCCCAAAAAAAAAAAAACAAACCTTTAGATTGCAAAATAACCTGCGGCATAATGAATTTTCTATAGAAATGCATTGCGACTATTTCACTATAGAAATACAACGCGAACGTGGGGTCATTAATGTTCAGGAATTAACCCTAGAACAGTAACCACCAATTAAAGTTACATCACTACTAACCATGGGTATATCATACCCGATTTTCGATTTTGAAAATATAAAAAAAAAAAAATATCAAATATAAATCTTTATTTGAAATATTTTACATGCATGCACTTCAAACTTTGTATTTGAGTTTTCAGGAACTGAAAAACATTATTTAGGTAAGAAAATCAAGTACTGAAAATTGTAATTAAAAATAGGAAAATTTGCGCTGGGTACTATATACCCATGGTTAGTGTTCTAGGGTTAATATAAGCGTTACTGGGAGAATAGGACTATTATAACTGTAATATTTAAAGGACGATATTTGCTAATTTTTGTCTTAGTTTTGCAGGAATTACAATAATAGAAAACCAAGTGAGAGACAATTTTACCCAATGAGATCGAGTTTCACACTCCATTGCACCATTGCCGTCAAATAAATAGATAACTAGATGAATTTAGAATGACAACACAATGGAATAAACGGGTTATAAAACAGTAAATGGTGTTCACGAAGGCGGAAGGTGAAAGGTTAAAACTACAGCGAAAGTGCCGATTTTGTTTCGTTAATTTGATGTCACTTCCCACAAGCTGCTGAGTCCTTTGGCTGTCAGGAGCAGACGAATCGTCACAATGAAGTTTGACACATACGTCACCGCGTGAGATTTGCCGGAAGAGAGATTATATACGATATCAAATTGGCTTGCATACGCAAAGACAACACACACACATATACAGACGTGAAAGGACAGTTGTAATCTTATGTACAGACATTTTTTAACTACTGTTGTTTTATTTTCTTGTCATTCTGAAGCGTTCATGTTTATTCAGTGTTTCTTTACACGGTTTTTTTTACGCTCACATGTTCACAAGAACTAATGCGCGCAAAGAAGCGGGCATTTTGTTACCGTTCCTCTCACGATTTCGTCGCCAATTTCAGAATTATGCATAGGCGAAAGGTTAGAACGTTAGTGGTTCAACCATGAGACTCGAGCTCAAATCCAGCCATGGCCGATTTACCAGGGAAGTGACATTATTATTTTTTTTTAAATTTCAAGAGTCAGTGAAATTGGCTTGACGAAACTGTTCAGAAGTCACTACCAGAATAGGTTTGCTTACTTTGTGATCATCAAACTAATTGCCCTTATCATAGGTAAAATTTACAGAATGCGTAGGCTGCCCCACAAACCTATCGTACTGGTCAGAACTCTGACGACCTGAACTGAAGAGGAAGCAGTGATTTGAACCCCATGGGCGTCGATTCCTGTTAGTGATGGATTGCCTTTAACTTTTAATATAAATGCGAAAAAAAAAAGATGGTCAATACGGTTACAAAATGAGAAGAGTGAAGATGACTGTCCACCCCTCAGATTGCTTAGTGTGACTGAATAATCTCCTTGTGAGTTCGACAACTATAAAATACTCATGGAAATTTCCCTATTGTCCCGCTAAATATTTGAGCTTAACTATTTTAAATAATACAAAAATAATCATAAATTTGAATGAACGTCAGTACTTAAATAAGTAAAAGAGTACAAATGAAGATATTCAAAATTGACAAGGTTTTCCATTTCACTGAAGCAGACGTTAAATTAATTAGAATTAATTCTTTCTTTCTTATCTGCGCCATATATATATACATATATATTTTCTATATGCCAGGAATGGTCCTTTGTCTATCTGAAGTAATGGCAAGGCGTAACGTGCGAACTAGCTATATATATATATATATATATATATATATATTGAATGACACGCTAGTGTTTACCTTAATTTTTACCTAGAATTTTCATATTGAAGTTATATGATTAATATTCATCACTGATGTGAACTGACAAGAAAATATATTATGTCGATAAAAAATAAGTAAAATATTTTGTTTCCTCATTAAACATTGATATATCGACATATTTACTTACAAAGGAAATACTGAAAAGTAGTCGGCCTGATCAGGAGGCACGGTGGAATAATGGATAGCAGCTTGGATTGAGGAATCGGAGAGCCGAGTTTGAATACGTGTTAATACCTTCTTCCCCTCCCAGCTATGGGTAAATAGCAGGACAGACCGGGTTCTTGCATTGCAACCGGTCCACCGCAGAAAGAAATGGCAACCTACTGCGGCTTGTCAGTCCTGTATCGAAAGATACATGATCGTCTAAACGTGTATCACACATGGCACATAATTAACTGACTCGGCCTGACCCTCTCACACAAGTCTGCGCAAACGATAAAACATGAGATGTTTGTTGTGGGTGTTCCTTCTTGGTCGGGCAGAAATCTTTTCAGTATTCTCTTGTATTTATATATTTGCTTTAGTCCAACATGAAGCCAAATGTGTGAGCGAATAAGGTAGAAATCTGTGTTTGGCCAATCTTTCAACTATAAAGGGCTTGCTTGCATACCTGCATAACCAGCTTATGAAATCATGTTCCTTTATTTAAGTTCAAACACCGGCAATTCTAACGGAACAGCAGGAAATACCTGGACCATGAGGTAAGCCATATATAAAAGTATTTGAACAAAATCATGAACTTGGGGACAAGTTCTCCGCAAATCTGATCCACATTTTATATATATATATATATATATATATATATATATATATATATATATATATATAAAATAATGAATTTTTATTTTTAATCCGACATATTTTTAGTACTTCAAACATTTTAATCGATCCCCATATTTGAGTAGAACGTCCTGGTATATATATATATATATATATATATATATATATATATATATATATATATGAGAAAGATAGATATGGAGGATTTCATTCATTCATTAATTTTATTTTTACGGCTTATTAACCCTTTTTCGGTTATTTATTGCCGAAACAAATATTAAAAAAATTGAATAACTATCCTGCGGGTGAAAATTGTATTAACAGTCTTTTGAGATTAACAATGATCTCTCAAGATACACGTCCTACTATTTAACCCATAGTTGGGGACTGATGGATTCGACCTTTCCGAAAGGTATTTGTGCCTAAGTGAATGTAACAACTCAAACTAGATTTCAAACTCGGCCCCCTATTTTTCTTTCCGTGTATGTGTGTGTTCTCAGGTTTTAAATAACGCGAACAAAGTCTACCTCGCTTTGTTATGCATATATGTTACTCTTAATAAATACATTCGTATTTGTATAAAATAAGAGTTTACTCTTAAAAGATGGCGTCAAATGTCCAAACATTTAAAGCACAAGATGTAGACCCCTTTCGCCAAACATTCCTGAAAAGTTGGGGACAAGAATTGCCAACAATTTGCCTTCTTTATGTCAACAGAAGAATAGCATTTGATTTTAGGGCGAGGCGGGAAAAACTGAAATTTCTCCGTGGGTGGAGAAGACTTCTTACGCCACTCATACAATATTGTTTTAAACAAATTAAAACATCTTTTCAAGCAACATTTCAAAACTGTTTGCTTACTTCCTGATTATCCTTGTCTCCTGCAAGCTATTTAGCTAACTGCATTTACTAAAACTGCTCTTGTCTGGCACAAGGTCACAAGCATGGGACAATAAGTGAGGAACGATTTCATAGCATTGCATGCTTTCGATGCAAGTACACTAACTAGAGCTCAAAGACTGTTTAGATTATAGTTATTTACTAAGTTTAACTTTTTCTGTCACAAGGATATGTGTATGTGGCACCTTTATTTTAATACTAAACAACACGGAATATAAGGCTCAAGAGCTACTCAAAGTAGAGGGTTATTGTTAAAATGCTTATACGGAATTAGGTGTGAGTTATGAAGGAGAATAGGTGACAAGAAGTAAAGATTATGAGGATAAGGATGATATATAACGATTGACCCTCGACTTGAAAAGGTAGCAAAACATCCGCAAAATATCAATTCTTTTTTATGAGGTAGGGGAATTTGTCCGAGTTGAACTTTCTCGTTACATTTGAAATACGGAGGAAATAAGGGTGTTTTGATACTGTGGAAGTGGCGTGGCATGTCCTGTGACCCATTGTCGATGTAACGTATCTATACGCGTATATACGAGTCAAGGAAAAAATCTTCTCACTCCCCGAGACCACTCGCAAGCTGCCGTTAGTATTCCCCAATACTCCATCTTTAGTGCAATGAGGTGCCGCTGCAGGGTTGAAACCCACGGGACTAGTCTTCTCCTATTACATACCAAGAACTACCCGAGAGCAAAAGTACTTGAAAGGGTAAAAAAAAAATAGATATATTTTGATCATAACCCGAAACCTGGGGTGCGTGCGTTAAGATAGACGCCCCCGTACATAATCTATAGAACAGCAATAACTGACCAGAAATAGTTTAAATGTTTTCGATATGAGCCAGAGGTCGGTGTTCGAGCCCAGATAAAGATCTAGTATTTCGAATATTGATTTTCTAGGCAGGCACACAGTCTGGACGTCTCCGCTTAAAATATGAGCACAACATTCTGTTGCTTGAATGATGTCACATTCTGGGACACAAAGCAAATTCTTTTCGTTCCCATTGTCAGTATGACAGGTTACTTCAAGGAGGTTATATA